>OU343220.1:137930432-138085613 GCA_910596185.1 Chrysanthemum makinoi
GACCCAAACTAACATGTAAATGATCTCAGCTTTGTTCCTTTTGTGAGTGGTTATTGAAACACTTAGATATCATTTGATCTATTCACAAAGGAACTTGTACCTCATAGATCTATTTTGAGACTGAAATCTAAACGAAACGAAAACAGAAACTATCAATATCTCAGAACCGGTTCAAACGTTATCTTTTCAGATTTGTTCTCATGACCAGTGAGCCATCATCGATCAAAACAATATTTTTGAGATCATCTCAATTAATATTCGAATACAAATAAGAAAAGATTAATAACAAATATGTTAAAATCGTTTTCTTTCGTTGGTTCAAAAATAAATTATTATCTGAAAAATACATCATAGGGCTTACCCAAGACCATCATATGAACCATCTTTAGAATAACTCTAGGCCATCCCTGTGGTTATGTCACCCTAGGTCTCTACTCAAGCCATCCCTGTGGCGAGTATGTGGCTCCGTATATGGTTCAGTTCTGGATTTGACATAGAAATGAGAGAGAAAGTGTGACAACCGGCAATTTAGGGAGTCTATTTTAGGTAACCGCATTACGTTAAATTAAACTGAGATTTGCCTTTAACACTATTTTATAAACCGTGACTTGATTTTATATCATCGATTGGTTTTTAACGGTTTATTTCATTATTAAATGAGTTATCGTATGCGTTTTAACTCTATTTGGTAAGCACTATTCGATTCGGCACTAGAAAAGCCTAAAACAAGAGTTATTGTAACTTTTAGACCGTAACTCAAAAATTGACAAATAAATAGTCAAAACTTGTGGAAAAACGTAAGTAACGATGTTGGGAAGTTAAATAAATGTAGTGGGACACTCGGGGGACGATATGTGAGCTCGGGAATGGGTAAACGAGATAGATACGAAAAGTTTCAACCCGAACCCTCCTCTTTTTAATTGTAGCCGCAGCCCCCCTCCCTAATTAATTATTTTGAGGTCCCTAGTTCATGAGTATATATACCCAACCCAAGCCTCACTTCCACCTTTCATTTCTCTCACTAGAAAACACACACAACACTATTTCTCTCTCTAGTTTCTCACTCTAAAAACCCTAAACCACCACTCCACCACCGCGGCCATATTCGGACACCACCGCCGCCACTCCTACTCACTATTCACCTCCACCACCAAAAGATAGATCTCTTTTTCCTCTTTCCAACCATATATCATACACTCAATTTGGACTTCATTAACACCTCCAAATTCAAGAATTAAGATTCGTACTTTTAGGGTTTCTAAATATTTCAAAGGGCTTTTGCAATTGGTGATTAGAGAAGGTAAATAGAACATGTTTTGAGCTTGGTTAGGCAATAAAAAGCCACGAATTGGATTCTAGGGTTTCGACCCATGAACAATTTTTGGGGCTTTTGGGTGGAACATGAAATTAAAGCTAATTAGTGATGAAATAAACAAGTAATTAGTGTTTGGTACATGTGTGGTGCATTAATTTGATGGGTTTTGTATTTTAGGGTTTAGTTGCATGTTCTTGGTTAATGATAGTCGATGGGTTTTGTGTTTAGATAGTGTTTGGAGCTTGAATGATTGGATCTGAGTGTTGTAGATTGGATTTGGTTGTGTTTAGTTGGACAACATGGGGCGTACGAACCACCATGGTCACGTACGTGACCCATGGGTTGGTGTACCTGACCCACTTGGGTCTTGGGTCCGAGTCGGGTCGATTTGGTAGCTTATTTTTTTTAGGTAAAGGGTTTACCCCGGTAAATATATATAACCAAAAAATGTTAAGTACAAATGGAATGTGGCAGAAGTACCACATTAACCTCAAGCTAAAGCTTGATAACTAGTGTTTATGACATGCCATAAACACAGAGAACCTAGCTATACAATAATCATCTAACCAGGCATAAAACAAGAAAAACTTGTAACCAGCGAGCATCCCGCAAACACCACATGCGCAAAAGGAGCAAGATGACCCAGGAAGTTTGCCTCCTTAAAAACCCTTTCCAAGAAAAACCCCGAAAGGAAAAACCTTGGAGAAGGGAAAAAGAGTACAACCCATTCCTGGCACTCTCTTTGCGAACTAGATAAACGTTGTAGAACTTCCATTAAGACGTTGAACAATCCGCAAAGATCACCGATCCAGGTAGCTTCCAAGTATCCATAATCCTTCGGATCCGCATAGAGTTCTTCGAGAATCGAAACGAAAGGATCTTCAAACGAACAATAGACACAATATCATCAAACACCTGAGTATATGACTTCATTCCCTTCTTAAACAGCCTTGAATTCCGTTCACGCCAAATAGAGTAGCATGAGGCAGCAAGAATCAGACGGGATATAACACCAGAGGCAGATCGTCCCTCAGACAATGGTATTAGGTGCGAGACAATATCATTCAGCCTAGGAGGGATATTATCCATGCCACAAAGAGAACAAACTCTCGTCCACACCTGTAAAGAAAAAGGACACTCAAAGAAAAGGTGAGCATGAGAATCAGGTTGGTTGTCACAGAATAGACAACGGCTAAAAGTTTAAGTCAGTGTCAGGACCGACATCCCATTGCCTCAATCTATCTTGTGTTTTAAGCTTGCAATTAACGACCAACCAAAGATTAAGCGCATGTTTAGGGATACTCTGAGGGAACCACACAACATGAAACCAAGGAACCAGATTAGCACTACCACGGATAGAGTCCCAAACATGAGAGATTGTAAACGGCATGAGAACACCATTAGGAACTCTCCAAACCAGCTCGTCCGGAATACCATCAGTAAGAATTGGAGGAGTAATAAGCAATAAGTCCGGAAACCTATTAATCCACTCACTAGGCCACCTCCAATTACCATCAGAAAGCAAATCACCAACTGAGTTGTTCAACGAAAATCCAGACCTAGAGATGTCTCTAGCAGTAAGCAAACTCCTAAGAGGGCTCAAAGAACACCAATTATCAAACCAAATAAAAGCCCTCTTTCCATCACGGATATGGAACCAGAAAAAAGGCCGAATAGTGGGGCGTATAAGAAGAAGTTTTCTCCAGCCCCAACTCATATCACTCGTACATGGAACATCCCAAAAACTCCTGCCTCGAAGCTTATAAGCATGAATCCATTTAACCCATAAAGATTCCTTATGAGTCAAAATACTATAAACATGCTTTGCCATAAGTGCGACATTAAAATCATGGAGACTACGAATACCCAAACCACCCTCCTCTTTAGGCTTACAAATATCCTCCCAAGCCACCTTAGCCTTACCATTTTTCATATCACCCTGACACCAAAAGAAACCACGCATGAGCTGTTCGATATCATGTATAACACGTGCCTGAAGAATGAATACAGAGGCCCAATATATATGCATGGAAGATAACACCGATGTAATAAGTCAGTAACGACCAATTCGCCAGATAAAAATTTGTTTTTTCCAATCAGATATTCTAGACTGAACCCTTTCAACAAGCACTTTGCAATCCCGATAAAGTAGCCGTGAGGAGATTAGAGGAACACCCAAGTACTTAACAGGGAGCGTACCTTCCTTAAATGACAAAGAGTTCAAAATGGACAACTTAACCTGGGTAGGCACATGACAGAAGAACGCCGTGCTCTTGGGGATACTAGGAACAAGCCCCGACAAATTCTTGAACTCATCTAAAGCATCCATAACCACGCTAGCTGAGACCACATCACCATGCGTAAAAATAAATAGATCATCTGCAAAACAAAGATTAAGTAACTTCTGTCTTTCACAAAGATGGTGATATTGGAAATCTTCCCGCTGCTCAACCCTACGCTGCAATAATAGAGTAAGAACTTCCATAACAAGAGTAAAAAGATAAGGTGACATAGGATCACCTTGGCGAAGCCCCCTTTTACCCCTGAACCACCCATAGATATCACCATTAATACATATGGAGTATGACACACTAGTAACACAAGCCATGATCCAAGAAACCATCCTATTGTGAAACCCATAACCAACTAGGATAGTCTCAAGAAAGCCAATCAACAAAAGTTATCATACGCCTTTTGGATATCAATCTTAAATGTACACCTCGGCGGTCCTCGCGGACGATGGTAATTACGCATTAATTCTTGGGTAAGAAGAATATTATCCGATATATTACGCCCCAGAACAAAAGCCGATTGATTAATACTAACAACATCACCAAGCCCCTCTTTAAACCGATTGGATATAATTTTACTAATGCATTTATAAAGCACATTGCAGCAAGAGATAGGTCTATAGTCATTAACCTTGGCCGGTGTGGAGACTTTAGGAATAAGAGCTAATAGTGTGATTGAGTTCCTTGATCAGCTTCCCATTAGAAAAGAAATCCCGAATAGCCAAAGAAACATCATTACCCACAATATCCCAAGCCTTTTTGAAAAATGCAGCAGTGAAACCATCCGGGACCGGGGCGTTATTGTCACCAATTAAGAACATAGCTTCCTTAATCTCCAAATTAGTCACCTCCCTTACCATCCAAGCAGCCCTATCCGAGTCAATAGAAGAAGAAAACAAACCTGGATCTACAAACAGATTGGTATTCCCTTCCACTCCAAGAAAATTCTCATAATGTTGAACAAATACATTAGGCACTTCGTTGCCTTGGTGCATAACATTATTAGCATCAGTAACCAGCTCAATACGACTCCTATGGCTTCTACTCTTAACAATATTATGAAAATAAGCAGAATTAGAGTCACCTTCACGAAGCCACTCCACCTTAGCCTTTTGCTTCAAAAATCTTTCCTCATCCAGAACGGCATCACGAAATGCCTGAAGATAAATACCCTCCTCTTCCTGAAGAACTGAATTAGAAGGGTCCTAATCAAGAGACTTTTGGACCTCATCAAGTTCCACACGAAGGTTGTTAACACGGGTATGAAGATTACCATGATCTTTAAGCAGCTTGCGAATGGGTTTTTTCAAACCCTTCAAGCGTTTCACCACCTTGAACATATTATGCCCCTGAATGTCATTTTTCCACCCTTCACGCACAACATCCAAAAAACCAGCTTTATATGTTAGGAAATTAAAAAATTTAAACGGCTTAGGTTTCTTCTTAGATAATGTGGGAATTCTCAAAACACAAGGAGAATGGTCAGAGATATGGTAAGGCTGAAATATAGCAAATGAACCAGGAAAGTCATCACTAAATTTAACGTTACCCATAACACGATCAATCTTCTTCGAAACACCATTACTACCTTTAGGTTTCTGGTTCCAAGTAAAGTGAAGACCCGAGGAGTTAATATCAGAGACTTCAATAGTATTAACACAGTCTTTAAACTCATTCATAGCAATGTTAGGCTCGTAACCCCCTCCCGATTTATCTTCCAAAAACAAAGCTGCATTGAAATCCCCAAGAAGGACCCAAGGCTTATCTCGCATAAGAGTTCCATGAACCTCAAGTTCATGCCATAAAGCACGCCGATCAATATAATAATTATGAGCATAAACAAACGAGACAAAGAAAGCTTTGTTGTCAGCTTTCACATTCACCTGCACATGCATAACCTGATTAGTTTGGGACATAAGTAAAACATCAACAACCGCATCATCCCATCCAAGAATAATACGGGAACCTTTATCACACAAACTCCCATTAGACGTCCACTTCCAACCACGATAAACCTTAGCATACATATCATACACACAAGACACATCAACATGAGACTCCAGAATAGCACACAAACACAAATTATTCTCATTAACCACCTGCCGCACCTCTGTTTGTTTAGGGGAACGGTTCAAACCCCTAATATTCCAGGAAGCAACAGTAAACATTAAGAACGTTAGATGCAGGAGTGCTTTCCCCTGTGGAATAAGTAACACCTGTCGAAGTAGAAGCCATAAAACCCGATGTTTCATCATAAACATTCAGCAAGTCATCCTCCCCATCAGGTTCAATTTCCATCCCCTCACCAAGAGCCCCAAACGAGTTATTAAGCTTAATACCAGAATCCTTAGCCTTTAGATTACTCATGTTACTCGCTTCAGGTTATGCGCATTTATTTAGCATTACTCACACTAGCATTAGGGGGAGGTTTAGAAGTAGTTGCATTCGAATTAGAAGACTTATTAGGCACCTGCGAATTAGACACATTACTAGTAGCTGGAGCTACATTTTTTGGGTTAGTAGTACCTTTTGGTTGATAAACAAATTTCTGACCCACCTTCGTACCACCACGTGGGGCACCACCCTTCCCAACATTTTGTTTATTACCAACAGTTTGAAACCCATCCGCATCCTTTTCCACCACATTAGCAGCAGGGGTAATCTTTTTAGGGCATTGGTCACAAGTATGGCCAAATATTTTACATGTATCACACCTTGGTGGCTTCCACTCATACTCCACTCGGATAGTTTCTTTAGTATAACCCTAAAAACGATTTTCTAGTGTTTTTGAAACCCTGAAAACGATTTTCTCTAGGCGACAAATTGCGATTCACTTTCTTCCCTTAAAGTCGATTATTAACATGCTCTAATTCACAATCTTTTGCGTTGATCTGATCCAATTAATCAATTGCACCTGTGTTTTGCTTGGTTGATTCAGTTCTTTTGCAATCGTTGTGGATTTAGGGTTTTTGGTATCGCTAGTTTAGGGTTTCTTTTGATCGCTACAGAATTCAATCGTTTGTGATATTATGATGGATATTGGTTAGTGTGTTGTGCTTCATATCATGCCTTAGCTCCTCTAAGGTTATTGTGGTTGAAGATTGACAAGGATCTTCTTGTGTTTCCTGGTTTTCGTTTGGTTTTCTTTTGGTTTCGGTTTTCTTCTGTGTAATTCATTTTTTAGGGTTTCGGTTTGATCTCATGGACAAGGTTGGCGATTCTGAAATTGATGTTGATGCATTGAAAGCTAGGATGCAACGTTTCAAAGACTTGGAGGCTGGTAACGTAGATACTCAACCTAAGATGGCCACTAGGGTTTTGCGAAACCCTAGTTTCTCCTCGATGCAAGAACATGTGACTACTGCTGCTATGGATGATAGGGCTGGTTCATTGGATGCTAGTTCGATTCAAGGCGTTGTCCTAGGTGATGTTGGCGGCCTGAATGTGATTGGTACAGATGAAACTTGGCTTCCACCTTTGGAGACGTCTTTTCCAGCTACTATGGAGAATATTGGTAAGTTTTCTATTAACTTGGCTGCGTCTCTTAAGACTGTTGATGATGCTTTGTTTTGGGATGTTGGACCCTCTGGTATCCTATCTAATCTTAGTGAAAAGGAGTACCCATCGTTACCTACTCATGCTAATTCACTGGTAGATGTTAATGCAACTGCTATGTCTATGGCTAACCAAACTACATCTACTGTTGTTAATTCGACCAAAAATGCAAGTACATCTGCTAATACCTCTAAGACAACATCGTATGTGCATGCTACATACTAGTAATAAAAGGGTAAGGCGAATTTTCGACCTTTGGAATCTGATAATTTAATGGAGGATGTTGAACTTTCTATTCCGTTTAAGGTTGTTGAGGATATTAGTAGCCGTTTTGATAACACTCTATACGGTTATTTTATTGGTAAAAGGGTTGCTTTCCCTGTTGTGGAGTACTATGCACGGACCACATGGGCGAAATATGGGTTGAAGAGGGTGATGATGAATGCCAAGGGTTTTTTCTTTTTCAAATTTGATACACAGAAAGGTCTAGAGGATGTTCTTGAGGAGGGACCTTGGATGATTCGTAATATACCCATTATATTGAAGCCTTGGACTATGAATACTAATTTATTGAAAGAGGATTTAACTCGTGTCCCGGTTTGGGTAAAGCTACATGATGTTCCCATGGCTGTTTTTTCTGAGGATGGTCTTAGTCTAATTGCTACAAAGATTGGTACTCCTATTATGCTTGACTCATTTACTACTACGATATGCTTAGAATCGTGGGGCCGTTGTAGCTTTGCACGTGCTTTGATTGAGGTGAATTCTGAATCTGAATTGAAATCTAGTTTGGTCATTGATTTGGTAGCTTATTGATTGGTTTAGTTGAGGTTTGGATGAGACACGTGGAGCCGAAAAGCTTTAGAAGCTTGTTTGGTTCACGTGGTCTTGACCGCGACCGTGTCATGACCATTAGGGTCATTACATTGGTTTCGAGTATACTTGGTTGATTGATTGGTTGGCGAGATTGTTTTGAGTTAGTTTGGGATTGAATTGCGACGTTATGACTTTTAATTATGGACTTGATATATATATTGTGACTTTGAGCTACGTTGGCGTCACTTTGACTTTTAGTCAATAGTTGACTCCGACAAAGCCGTAACATGGACTTTAGTATAATTTGGACAATTGATTGATTAAAAGCCTAGAAGTTATGACTCGTGCTTGTGGACTCGAAACGAATAACGTTATGAGATTTATAATGGGATTTGACGAAATATATATTATATATGAAAATGATAATAAAGCTATGAAATGTAAATAATAATGGGCTTTTATACCAAAAATATCAATAACAAGATTTATCTTGTTATTTACTAGTTTTAAATGAAACTAACGACTAAATTGGAGAGGTTTTGTAATAAATAAATAATTAACTTTTCGAGTACACGTTTGTCAATAAATGTCAATTGTGGACATTTAATGTTGGATAAGTAACTATTTATTTGAGTTATGTGTGCATGGGTTACGGATAACCTAACACTAATATTGTTGATCCACGTGGGTAGCGGACTTATTAGGTTGACGAATCTAATAAGAGCCTGCTAGGTACGCTGGGTAACCTTATTAATGGGTGAATTATCCTTATGACTCTTTAGGATACGAATGATTTATGGGATAATAAGCGACACGAATAAATGAATGAGTTTATCGAGTTGACGAATTCGATAAGGTCTAATATTTATTCCGAAACTTATTGAACTATGGAGCTTATCGTTTAAAGGTCTCATTGTGTCGCATTGAGTTATATAATGGTTGTTTGAGTGCATTCATGGCATCATATTGAGTCAATACACCCACATGAGGATACCAAACACTAGGATTAATGGTGAAACGAGACGTTTTTGGAAATAAAGAAATGGAATATATTGGGGTAGTTAACGTTGATTTTGAGGAATATGTATATTAAGTTGGTCTACATTAATAGGTTGTGCCGAGTCGATAGTTGTTGTGCTGTGATTTCTCGTATCTTGCTAGTGATAAATTGTGCGTTGATTGCTTGAGGTGAGTTTCATAGCCCCACTTTTATATATACGCTTTAACTACGTTTTGAACTATTTTGGGGTGAGAATCGTGCTACTGTTTTTGGACCGTTAAAACTATTTGGATTTGCTTATATGCCTTTGATGAGTAGATAGATGTGCGATAGTTGTTGCCTTAGTCTAGGTTTTACCGTGCCTAACTAAGAATAGACTTCTATCTCGACCTAGCCCGGGGTTGGAAAGTGTTCTAGAGGTTGCCACCACGAAGGTGGACTAGATTCGCAGGGGCCCGAGTAAGTGAATATATGATTGTAGATCCGGTAGGATCATGTGTGAAACGGTATTTACCTATCTAGGTCTTGCATAGCAAATCAACTCTACAGTCCACTATGATTTTGTTGAACTTAAACCTATGAACTCACCAGCAAAAGCTGACCTTTTAGCATGATTTCTCAGGTATTTGAGAGATGTTTGGATTATTTGACGTGTGGAAGCTTGGCATTGAGGCATGGTTCAAGGATCATTTTCGACTCTGATAAACTTTGGGGACCTATTTTGTTAAACTATGTTTTGGGCCTAAAATTTATATTTTCGGATTAAATGTTTGAATATTTGATTTGGGATTGGTTTTAAATGGCTAAATGGTTATCTTTTATTTTACTTGTGTGCGATACCAATCCAAAAAGTAACACCCCGAAAACTTGATTAAGTCTTCCGTTGTACCGAGATTTGGGGGTGTTACAGATTGGTATCAAAGCTCAAGGTTATAGAGAACTAGGTATTTTATAAACCCTAAACTATAACTGCTTTTAAGAAAAATTGATCCTCGACCGACGCACGCCCGCTTGCCAAGCCGAAGCTTCTTATTTGATTATGGTATGAAATGCGATTTGAATTATGAGATGATATGTTAGAGGATATTGTGAACTGATTATGAAAACGTTATGATTTAGAGATTTGAGTTATGATTTGGATATGTTTAGGGGTATTCCTAAACGTTTTGGAAATGAGATATGATTATTGGTTTTGAAAATGAGATATGATTATTGGTTTTGGAAATGAGATATGATTATTGGTTTTGGGAATTAGATATGATTATTGGTTTTGGAAATGAGATATGATTATTGGTTTTTGGAAAATGAGATGTGATTATCGAAATATTACGGAAATTGATTTGAGTAAACGGTATATTACGATTTTGGAATTTGAACTCGATTGCTTTGATACGTGATTATGTGATAGAACGGAACTTATGTGTGTTATTTAAAGGCGTGTTTTGAGTAATGCGGTACCTACACTTTTAAAGCTTACATTATGTGATATGTGTTTTGGTTAAGTTGTTGCGCTTATTAAAACTAGTTGTTTCGAACACTTATACCTACCCTATGCCGTTGTCACAGACTATGCCTTCACTATCTTTTGATGTGTCTGAGGAAGTCCTTGCTGTAGCTAGTTCGCAAAGATTGACTCTCATGACGGCTGCAGGTGATCCTTATGAGATCGCCCCACTCTAGTTCATCATCGATCGCCTAGGTCGTCTAAAAGCTCACTTTACATCAGGTTTTAGCGAGAGCACAAACTCCTAGGCTTGCTTATAGCACTGCCCACATGTCCGTGCGACCACCATCATCACCTATTCGTTTAGCAGTATCACCATGTCTTAAGAGGCCTAGATCACCTAGTGTACCACCTCAGGATTTACCTGCACAGAGACTCCGACTCATGGACTCTCCCCCTATGGATGAGGGTGAGGAGGAGCATGAGGTCGAGGAGGAAGATGAGATTGAGGAGCAGTATGTTTATGAGGATGGTGAGGATATCCCAGAAGGGGGTACTCCTCCATTGCAGAGTCCTGCACATTCTCCTGGACCAGGTTCTCCTTTGCCTGAGCCTGAGTCCCCTGGACAGCCTTTAGACATCGATTCACCACCTTACTCACCTTATATAGGTAGCCCGTTAGGATCTGAGATGCCATCAAAGATTTTTTCTGAGCCCGAGGAGTATAGAGGTACGGGTCAGGTCTGGAGGAGAATTATATCTCAGAATATTAGTCTCAGTAGGTTATCAGATCAATTAGATGGAGTGACGAGGACTGGTGTAGAGGATTTGAGAATAGATTTGACTAAGATAGGGAAGAATTCGATGGCCTTAAGAGAAGGTATGTCGGGACTCTTTGAGCAGGTTGGAGACCGGCATACAGAGTGCTTGAAAGCCTTGGAGGCAGACCAAGCGCTTCAGCGCAAGGTTGATGGTTTGGAGAAAGAGGTCGTGAATCTTAGGAAGGATTGCGACTCTCAGCGTTTGGGGATTATATCACTTTGGAGAGTGATGGATGATGTTTGGAGATCGTTTAGGAGTGCTCGTAGACGTGGCTAGACAGTATTAGATTCATGGTTTTGTGCCATCTTGAAACTAAGTAGTACTTGGTTCGAGATGTAGGATTATCCTAGTTGTTTATAGTTATCGTTGTTAGGATCATTTTTGATTTCTTCGAATCCTTCCATATATTTCCAATTGTGAAACCTATGAGTTATGGTTATTGGAACGTGCATCCTTAGCTATGATGCGGTATTTGATTACTTCGTTTTGGTATAGCGTTATCATTGTTAGCCTTGAGTATGTATTCAGGCGTTATGTAGTGACTCTTGGAACCCAACTATATTTAGAGCGTGCATTGTGAACTTATGAAACTGTTCTTCTTGCCCCCAGAATGGTGGCAACAAGACGAAACTTAATTAGGAACAACCGAGCAGCTCTCGCCTGTTGTTGTTCCTGGTCGTCGCGGTCGTCGTCTGACCACGACTGCACCACATGTTGAGAACCCGAACATTGATAACCCGGCTGTAGAAAACCCGAATGTGGATGACCGTGCTGAGAATGGTCCTGTCCCACAAAACCCTCCACTAGTGAACCCAACCCACATTGACCAGCTAGTGTCGCAGCGTGTCGCTGAACTGCTAGTTGAGGCTAATATCTCCAACACTTCTAGTGGAACCCCAGTGTTGAATCGAACTAGAGGTTGTACCTATAAGGAGTTCCGATTCTGTGGTCCCATTGAGTTTGGAGGAACTGAGGGAGTAGTTTACCTAACTAGGTGGTTGGAGAAAACTGAATATGTGCTTGCTGTGAGTAACTGTGATGAGGATTGTAAGGTTAAGTATGCAACATTTACCTTGAAGGACGAGGCGTTGACCTGGTGGAATAACTACCACAGAGCAGTAGGAATTGATGTAGCTTATAGTATGTCTTGGACTCAATTTAAGGCTCTCCTGATTAAGACTTACTATCCTAGGAATGAAGTTAAGAAGTTAGAAAGTGAGTTCTTGAACCATAAGGTTAAGGGTACTGACATGGCGACTTACACTCGTCTTTTTCAAGAGTTATCCTTGCTCTGCCCTGAGATGGTTCGTACCGAAGAACTTAAGATTGAAAGGTATACTAATGGATTGCCTTTAGCTACTCGAAATGATGTCATCGCTGCAAAGCCAGTCAATTTGCGTGAGGCAATTGTTGTGGCTCAGATTCTGATGGACTCTTGTGTGTTAGAATTAGGAGATAAGGGTAAGAGTGATAGGAACGATAAGAGGAAGAGGAATGAAGTTGTAAAATGGAATGGCAACAAACGCAAGAAAGCCAGAGTGTTCGCCATAGGAAATGGAGATAAGAAAGGTTACGAAGGTAGTAAACCTGTGTGTGGTCGTTGTAACCGAAACCACCATGGACCGTGCCCGATTGTGTGTAGGAAGTGCTCTAAGGTAGGACACATGGCCAAAGACTGTAGGTCCCGACCACTTGCTGTAGCTCAAACTGCACAAGGAGCGGACTGGAAGGCCACTGTCACCTGCTTTGGATGTGGAAAGAAGGGACAGTTTAAGAATGAGTGCCGAGAGCCGTGGATGAGAGGAAATCCCTGTAATGTAGGAGGATTTGCTAACCGAGGTGTAGGAGGTAATGGCTTAAACCCCGTGAAGCGAGGTTGTGGAAAACCAGGGAAACAATGGTGTTAGGAATCAGCAGAGAGACATGGGAACAGCGCGTGTTTACGCTATTGGGAAGGAAGCTGGTGAGGACCCTAACGTAGTTACGGGTATGTTCCTTCACAATAACCGCTATGCTTCCATACTGTTTGATACTGGTGCGGATATGAGTTTCGTGTCCACCAACTATATGCCATTACTAGGAATCTCCCAAACACCTCTGGGGTTTAGTTACGATGTGGAATTAGCGAATGGGAATAGAGAGAAGATAAACACTGTAGTTCGAGGTTGTACCTTGAGTTTCCTAGACCGCCCGTTTAGTATAGATCTGTTGCCGCTACCTTAGGAAGTTTTGACGTCATTATCGGAATGGATTGGTTATCGAAGAACGGTGCACACATCATTTGTGATGAGAAAATTGTACGTTTACCGTATGGAGGAAACGTTCTGAGCATACAAGGAGATCAGAGCGACCGTGGAAGTCCTTCCCGGTTGGGCATCATCTCTTGTATTAAGGCTCAGAAGTACATCGATATAGGAGGTTGTCTTTTTCTTAGCTCAATTTCTCAAAAGAAAAGCGAGGAGAAGAATGAAAGAAACCTTAATGATGTACCCGCGTTAGAGAATTCCGGATGTGTTTTCCGACGATCGCCAGTGGATTCCACCTGCTCGACAAGTGGAATTCCAAATAGAGTTGATACCCGGTGCGGCACCCGTAGCCCGGGCACCTTATCGACTTGCTCCAAGAGAATTGGAGGAACTGTCTAAACAGTTGGTTGAATTGTCAGAGAAGGGATTCATTCGACCTAGTTCGTCGTCGTGGGGAGCACCAGTGTTGTTTGTGAAGAAGAAGGATGGATCGTTTCGGATGTGTATAGATTATAGGGAGTTGAATAAGTTGACAGTGAAAAACCGATATCCGTTACCTAGAATAGATGACCTATTCGACCAACTCCAAGGAGCTAGTGTCTTTTCTAAGATCGATTTACGATCTGGCTACCACCAGCTTAGAGTTTGAGAAGAGGATATCCCTAAGAATGCGTTTAGGACTCGTTATGGACACTATGAATTCCAAGTGATGTCGTTTGGCTTAACCAATGCACCAACGGTTTTCATGGATCTCATGAACCGAGTGTGTAAGTCGTACCTAGATAAGTTTGTGATAGTATTCATAGACGACATCTTGATATACTCTAAGAGTATAGAGGAGCACAAAGAGCATTTGAGGCTCATTTTAGGATTGCTAAGAGAGGAAAAGCTGTATGCCAAATTCTCTAAGTGTGAGTTTTGGATTCCGTCTGTGCAATTCTTAGGTCATGTGATAGATAGTCGAGGTGTTCATGTTGACCTTGCTAAGATTAAGGCCATTAAGGAATGGGCAGCTCTTAAGAACCCATCAGAAATCCGACAGTTTCTAGGTTTAGCAGGCTATTATAGGAGATTCATTGAGGGATTTTCCAAGATAGCTAAACCGCTGACCAAACTAACCCAGAAGGATGTTAAGTATGAATGGGGAGAAAAGGAAGAAGAAGCATTCCAACTTCTGAAGGAGAAGTTGTGTAGTGCGACCATCCTAGCTTTGCCTGAAGGAAGTGAAGATTTTGTCGTATCGCGACGCTTCGCATAAAGGCTTAGGTGCTGTTTTGATGCAACGTGATAAGGTGATTGCTTATGCATCATGAAAACTTAAGAAGCATGAGAAAAACTACACCACCCATGACCTTGAGTTAGGTGCTGTAGTGTTTGCTCTTAGGATCTAGAGACATTACTTGTATGGAACTAAGTGTGTAGTATTTACTGACCATAAGAGTTTGAAGCATATCTTAGATCAGAAGGAACTGAACATGAGACAACGTCGTTGGTTAGAATTGCTTAGTGATTATGACTGTGAGATTCGTTATCATCCTGGTAAGGCTAACATTGTGGTTGATGCCCTTAGTCGTAAGGAGGACATTCCACCCCTACTCGTTAGATCTTTAGGAATGACCATTGTTTCGCCCTTACCATCCCAGATTTTAGCCGCCCAAGTAGAGGCATTGACGGAAGAGAACCGTCCTTATGAGAATCTTCATGGAATGGTAGAAAGTGATAACGGCTTCTTGAAGCGCCCGATGGAACATTATGCTCGTGAGACAAGCTGGATACCATTTTATGGTGGAATCCGTGAGTTGATTATGCATGAGTCGCATAAATCAAAATACTCTATTCATCCCAGAGCCGATAAGATGTATCAGGATCTTAAGAAACTTTATTGGTGGCCCAATATGAAAGCCAAGATAGCTCAAGATGTTAGTAGGTGCGACTTGTTCTAAAGTTAAGGCCGAACATCAGAAACCATCAGGACTTTTAGTTCAACCCCGAACTTCCAGAATGGAAATGGGAGCAAATAACCATGGATTTTATCACTAAATTAACGAGAACAGTTAGCGGGAATGACGCTATCTGGGTAATAGTTGATTGTTTAACTAAGTTTGCTCACTTCTTAGCTATTAGTGAAACCGATAGTCTTGATAAGCTTGCTCGATTGTATCTTAAGGAGATAGTATCGCATCATGGAGTACCGATATCTATCATTTTTGATAGGGATAGTCGTTTTACATCCCACTTTTGGAAGTCTTACAGACATTAGGAATGAATTTGGATATGAGTACTGCTTACCATCCACAGACCGATGGTCAAAGCGAGAGAACTATTCAGACTTTAGAGGATATGCTTAGAGCATGTGTTATTGATTTCGGCAAAGGCTGGGAGAGACACCTCCCTTTAGCCGAAATCTCTTACAACAATAGTTATCACTCTAGTATTAAGGCCGCCCCATTTGAGGCACTGTATGGCCGAAAATGTCGTTCTCCTGTTTGTTGGGCTGAAGTTGGCGAGAGTCAACTTACAGGTCCCGAACTGGTCCTAGAAACCACTGAGAAGATAGTACAGATTAGAAACCGGTTACAAACCGCTCGCGATAGACAAAAGAGTTATGCCGATAAGAGGCGGAAACCTTTAGAATTTCAGGTTGGAGATCGTGTTATGTTGAAAGTTTCTCCTTGGAAAGGAGTGATTCGTTTTGGAAAGCGTGGAAAACTCAATCCCCGATATATTGGTCCCTTCCAATCCTGGAAAGAATCGGACCGGTAGCATACCGCCTGGAGCTACCATCGAACGAAAGTAGTGTACACAATGTCTTTCATGTTAGTAATCTTAAGAGATGTCTTTCGGAGGAAAACATAGTTGTGCCATTAAGAGATATTCGTATTGATGAGAAATTGAATTTTGTTGAGGAACCGATTGAGATTATGGATCGTGAGATTAAAAGGATGAAGAATAGCCGTATTCCGATTGTTAAGGTTCGTTGGAACTCCCGGCATGGACCGGAGTTCACTTGGGAACGTAAGGACGTTTTCCGTAGGAAGTATCCTAAACTATTTATGACACCAAGCAACTCGGAGTGAAACCCGGGACGGGTTTCTTCTGAGGCTGGGAGGCTGTGACAACCGGCAATTTAGGGAGTCTATTTTAGGTAACCGCATTATGTTAAATTAAACTGAGATTTGCCTTTAACACTATTTTATAAACCGGGACTTGATTTTATATCGTCGATTGGTTTTTATGGTTTATTTCATTATTAAATGAGTTATCGTATGCGTTTTAACTCTATTTGGTAGGCACTATTCGATTCGGCACTAGAAAAGCCTAAAACAAGAGTTATTGTAACTTTTAGACCGTAACTCAAAAATTGACAAATAAATAGTCAAAACTTGTGGAAAAACGTGAGTAACGATGTTGGGAAGTTAAATAAATGTAGTGGGACACTCGGGAGACAATATGTGAGCTCGGGAATGGGTAAACGAGATAGATACGAAAAGTTTCAACCCAAACCCTCCCCTTTTTAATTGTAGCCGGCGCCCCCCCCTCCTAATTAATTATTTTGAGGTCCCTAGTTCATGAGTATATATACCCAACCCAAGCCTCACTTCCACCTTTCATTTCTCTCACTAGAAAACACACACAACACTATTTCTCTCTCTAGTTTCTCACTCTAAAAACCCTAAACCACCACTCCACCACCGCCGGCCATATTCCGGCCACCACCGCCGCCACTCTGGCGCGTCACTATTCACCTCCACTACCAAAAGATATATCTCTTTCTCCTCTTTCCAACCATATATCATACACTCAATTTGGACTTCATTAACACCTCCAAATTCAAGAATTAAGATTCGTACTTTTAGGGTTTCTAAATATTTCAAAGGGCTTTTGCAATTGGTGATTAGAGAAGGTAAATAGAACATGTTTTGAGCTTGGTTAGGCAATAAAAAGCCACGAATTGGATTCTAGGGTTTCGACCCATGAACAATTTTTGGGGCTTTTGAGTGGAACATGAAATTAAAGCTAATTAGTGATGAAATAAACAAGTAATTAGTGTTTGGTACATGTGTGGTGCATTAATTTGATGGGTTTTACATTTTAGGGTTTAGTTGCATGTTCTTGGTTAATGATAGTTGATGGGTTTTGTGTTTAGATAGTGTTTGGAGCTTGAATGATTGGATTTGAGTGTTGTAGATTGGATTTGGTTGTGTTTGGTTGGACAACATGGGGCATACGAACCACCATGGTCACGTACGTGACCCATGGGTTGGTGTACCTGACCCACTTGGGTCTTGGGTCCGAGTCGGGTCGATTTGGTAGCTTATTGATTGGTTTAGTTGAGGTTTGGATGAGACACGTGGAGCCGAAAAGCTTTAGAAGCTTTTTTGGTTCACGTGGTCTTGATCATGACCGTCATGACCATTAGGGTCATAACATTGGTTTCGAGTATAATTGGTTAGATTGTTTTGAGTTAGTTTGGGATTGAATTGCGACGTTATGACTTTTAATTATGGACTTGATATATATATTGTGACTTTGAGCTACGTTGACGTCACTTTGACTTTTTAGTCAATAGTTGACTCCGACAAAGCCGTAACATGGACTTTAGTATAATTTGGACAATTGATTGATTAAAAGCCGAGAAGTTATGACTCGTGCTTGTGGACTCGAAACGAATAATGTTATGAGATTTATAATGGGATTTGACGAAATATATATTATATATGAAAATGATAATAAAACTATGAAATGTAAATAATAATGGGCTTTTGTACCAAAAATATCAATAACAAGATTTATCTTGTTATTTACTAGTTTTAAATGAAACTAACGACTAAATTGGAGAGGTTTTGTAATAAATAAATAATTAACGTTTCGAGTACACGTTTGTCAATAAATGTCAATTGTGGACATTTAATGTTGGATAAGTAACTATTTATTTGTGTTATGTGTGCATGGGTTACGGATAACCTAACGCTAATATTGTTTATCCACGTGGGTAGCGGACTTATTAGGTTGACGAATCTAATAAGAGCCCGCTAGGTACGTTGGGTAACCTTATTAATGGGTGAATTATCCTTATGACTCTTTAGGATACGAATGATTTATGGGATAATAAGCGACACGAATAAATGAATGAGTTTATCGAGTTGACGAATTCGATAAGGTCTAATATTTATTCCGAAACGTATTGAACTATGGAGCTTATCGTTTAGAGGTCTCATTGTGTCGCATTGAGTTATATATTGGTTGTTTGAGTGCATTCATGTTATCATATTGAGTCGATACACCCACATGAGGATACCAAACACTAGGATTAATGGTGAAACGAGACGTTTTTGGAAATAAAGAAATGGAATATATTGGGGTAGTTAACGTTGATTTTGAGGAATATGTATATTAAGTTGGTCTACATTAATAGGTTGTGCCGAGTCGATAGTTGCTGTGTTGTGATTTCTGTTATCTTCTGCTAGTGATAATTGTGCGTTGATTGCTTGAGGTGAGTTTCATAGCCCCACTTTTATATATACGTTTTAACTACGTTTTTAACTATTTTGGGGTGAGAATCGTGCTACTATTTTTGGACCGTTAAAACTATTTGGATTTGCTTATATGCTGACTGAGTAGATAGATGTGGGATAGTTGTTGCCTTAGTCTAGGTTTTACCGTGCCTAACTAAGAATAGACTTCTATCTCGACCTAGCCCGGGGTTGGCAACTGTTCTAGAGGTTGCCACGACAGTGTTGGACTAGAGTCGCAGGGGCCCGAGTAAGTGAATATATGATTGGAGACCCGGGTAGGATCAGTGTGTGAAACGGTATTTACCTATCTAGGTCTTGCATAGCAAATCAACTCTTACAGGTCCACTATGATTTTGTTGAACTTAAACCTATGAACTCACCAGCGTAAGTTGACATTTTAGCATGATTTATCAGGTATTTGAGAGATGTTTGGATTATTTGACGTGTGGAAGCTTGGCATGGAGGCATGGTTCAAGGATCATTTTCGACTCTGATAAACTTTGGGGACCTATTTTGTTAAACTATGTTTTGGGTCTAAAATTTATATTCTCGGATTAAATGTTTGAATATTTGATTTGGGATTGGTTTTAAATGGCTAAATGGATATCTTTTATTTTACTTGTGTGCGATACCAATCCAAAAAGTAACGCCCCGAAAACTTGATTAAGTCTTCCGCTGTACCGAGATTTGGGGGTGTTACAGAAAGGCGCACATCTATGTGATGAATATTTAGAGTTAATTGGTGAATGGTGTTGGTAAGACCTTGATATCCATTAATCTGTGGTGGTTCGTCTGCTTTGGATGAATGAAAAAGGGGGCGGATAGTTGAGACTAATTAGGGTTGATATGTGTGAGATTTTTTTGGGGTTAAGATGCAGATTTGTGAGATGTATTTTAGATGGGGGCGGAATATGAGAGGATTATTAGGGTAAGGGTTGTGTGATAAGGTGTTTTATACCCGTGTGATTAGGGTAATATTGAATTTGCTGTTGGACCGGGCCTCGTTATTACAGTGAACAAATTTGGGCCTAACACATGCTGGATCGGGTAATCAGTTATTGGACTTGGGTTTAGATAATATTTATCTCACGTGGACTGTATTGAAACTGAATGGGCCGGACTCCAACCATGAGACGAATTATGGGCCATGAGACGCATTATGGGCCATGGTGTTGAAGTTACTAATAGTTAATGAGTGACATTTTGGTCGGATAATTAATTCACGAGGGATTTTGTTCACGGCTCGAGTTATTTGTTGATCTTGAATGAGTGCAAGGCTCTTATCCAATATTATTGATTTGGTATTGAAGTGACTGTTTAAATGGTTTTAATTTGACTTGGACTCATAATCTGTATTGGATAATGGACTAATGGGCTTCTCAAAATCAAGATTATATGAGATTTGTTATTATGAGGACTATGAGATTTGGACTCGATGAGTTTTGTTGATATGAGATTTGAGGTGGAAATTCATTGTGGCATGATGATTGGTACTTTGGTGTATGCATTTTCACAAAAAATTTTGCATCACGGCTTGAATTGATTTTTGAACAAGGTTGACTACAGGGTTGTTCAGACGGTATTTCTTATTTGGATTTGAAGTGAGGTTTTTCGGGCGCGTTTACTTATTTTGTCTTCTTTCTTTCTACTCTTCCGCGAAGATGCCTTGTTTGGGCGTTTATAAAATGTGATAAAGACTTGGCTATTTAGTTACGTTTGTAATTCTTTCTCATTTTACCCACAACGTAACTATCACTTTGGTGTCTCACGCAGTTTTGGATACGTCAAGAGGTTTTGTACATTGGGTACACCGTTTCTTTTTCACAAGGATTAGTACAAGCTTAAGTAACAAATCTGGGGAACTCTACTTTATGATCAAGTTTGGTATATCGGATTTACTTCTCCATGTAGTCACAGCTATAGCAGTCAGAATATGTGGAAGATGTGTTTACCAAAGTGTTTATTGGATGGTTGATGATATTTTTGATGTTGGAGTAAGAATCATTGATGAACCGCTGCATGTTCCCCTAAAACAGATATTCACTGATACCAAAGTTGTCATAACACTTTCAAACTAACATTGTTTACGGTTTAGTCTTGATTTTGTAAAATCCCGCGAAAGAATCTATTTTTCGGTTGAAATCATAGACTTGTAAAATCCCGTGACAATGACAACATCTCGGTTAAAGTAATGTGCATTTCTGGATCTATCTTACGGTTTATTCTTGGTTTTGTAAAATCCCGCGAAAGAAACTATTTCTTGGTTTAAATAGAGTTGTAAAATCCCGTAATGACGGAACCATCCTAGAGAAAGGAAAGCGTATTTCGGGATCTTATCTAATGTTGGTGCTACGGTTTCTACTTCGAAGAAAGGATAAATGGGTGTACTTCAAGAATTGGGTGTTTGTTTGGATTGTCCTCATGGCAATTTGGCTATTATATGGTTTTACGGGGTTACGTACTTTTAACCATGGTTGGGATGAAACAATTATCAAAGTTTACTTTTAAGGTCAAAGGAGGCTAGATTTGAGCTTTTAACAAGATGTGACAACGGGGTTAATTCACTATTATTTATTTGAGGTTGAAGTGAAATATCACGGGCAAGTGTACTTAGTATCTGAAGGTATCGGGGATGGTTGGATGAAGATTCTTCAAGATCCTTGTTCAAGCTTATTATCAAAAAACGAAGACCTAGAAATCTAGTTATTGTTGGGTGAGTTTTTCCTTTTCTTTTACCACTTGGGGGAATTGGGCTCTTATCACCACAAGATAACTATTCCTTTAAGGAGTTACGTTGTAGTGCTCAGTGTCACATTCAATTGTGGATTTTCAAAAGGTGATGTACGTCTTATACTTGATGGTTGGTTGGTTGAAGAGTATAGAGTACTTAGAGAGTACTTAGAGATGCTAATGGAAATCGACACCGCTCTTTGTTACATATGTGCAAGTTTAAGTCACGAGTTCGGGTTAGTTTACTTCAGGGTCAAATTCATCATATTGGGTGTTCTCCATCAGCTGTCACTACAAAGAGCCTACTGAATGATAATGGGTTGATTACATGTTTGCCAAGAGATGATGAAAAGAGAGAGATTATGACGTTTGAACACAATAGTTCAAGCCTCGTACTCAAAGAAAAGAAAAGTGTACGTTTCAGTGCGCTTTATCTTCTGAAGAAGAGAAATCTTCTTATTATGACCATTCTCATCAACATGCTTCATGCTTTTTCCAAGCGCTTCAGTCATCAAGTGAACCGAACTACTCTTGATTATTTTCTTATTCCACTTGCTCAACTATAATGACGATGGCGACATCATGTGCTAATTTTGCGGGGGAGAAGTGTGAATAGAATAAATTTTAGATGATTTTCACTTAGTCAATCAAGAATGGCAACTCCGTATGCATTTCTTGAGGGGGAGAAGAAGTGTGAATTTACTGCATAGTTGATTGTTATCTGAGAATAAATGGTCAAACGGCTCCAAACTTATGTAAGAACCGAGCTTCTTCTTATCGGGTCATCTTCACATGGAGTTTTTCTTCTAAGAGCCGTTGGTTGACATCTTCACACGGGCTGTGTTGATTATCGACAAAGTGCTTCCGGTTAATGCTTCACGTACACATCAACATGATGATTCCGAACAACCTTCTGTTCTTGTTTGATGTGATTGTTTGCTTGGTGTTACCATTTCGTGTGTTCGTTGCGGGCTGATTGCTGATTTCCTTGATGAACATCTTTCTATTCTTGTTTGATTGGGAGGGATCTTAATTAAGGGGATTTGCAAGATGTAACTTAATTGGGATGCTTTTTGGTGTGTTGAAGATTTTAACTATCTATTCCCCAATTGGACAATCTTAAAGAAGGTCAAGTCTACAGTCTGTTCTACATTTTCTGTTGCATGTTAGAAGACTAAAGACAAGTTGCATTTAAAGATCTAAAGACTTCTTCTTAATTCAAGCATTCATTATAAAGATTGTCGGTTTAGGGGAGAGCACTAATTGGGGGGAGAGTGACATGTCAGATTTAATCCCCAATTAGACTTGCTCATATTCTACTTCAGCAAGTTGATTCTCACAAAGACTTCTAGCGATCTTCTCATCAGATTTTAAGTATTTGGGCTTATAATGAGTTGCTGATTCTGAAGTATCAAAACCAACAAGGGGGAAGGAGACAAGCAACTAAATGCGAGTAAACTTGATGAACTTAATACTTCTAAGTGATTGAAGATATCCCGGGAAGACAAATTTCATTACCGCAAAGAAACTCAAGGGTTGACTCATGGCGTTTAGTGTTCTTATTCCAACTATGTGGGGGAAGAGATGGAAGAGTTAGTTTATGAAGATGAAAGAGGTACACAAGTGTGTGATGATTTTGGTGTTATCGCAATCATCAGGGGAGAGAGAATTGTGTATATTGGGGGTGCTCAGCTGTTTCACTTGAGTGCTTAATCAGTGATTCAGAGATATAATCACTTATTCCGGAGTTGAATTCCGTAGAGATAGTCCTCTGCAGAGATAATCAGTGATTCAGCGTGCTTCTTCAATGTTATCGGTTATTCTCTCTTTGGGCATTCGGGCACTTCGGGTTCTTGAGCTTCATACACTATCATCAGGGGAGAGAAAAGTATACATCGGGGTTATTCTTTGGCTATCGGACTTAATCTGCTACTTTGATGTTATAAGTTTCTCTATCTTTGGGTATATGTGTATTCGGGTTCGTGAGCTCTAGTCTAAGAGACTAACTGCATCAATTCATCTACTTGGGGGAAGTGGTCTCTTGACACCTTTTTGGGATGCATTGCTTCAGACTTCAGTGGTAATAAAATATGAGAAGAAATTTAAAGAGTGGGATGATACGTTGTTGTTCTTATTTTGGATGATATAACCCCGAACGATGAATCACGGTGATTATTCTTAAAAGGAGCAGCAAGTTCGATGATAATGGTGTGATTCTTTATGCACCTGGCTAAGGGAAGCTTGAAAGAAAGCTTTTAATCTGCTCACCTAAAGGATTGTCGGTTTGGGGGGAAGCTGCCAAAGTCTCACTTTTAGATGGTTCAATTTCTTTCTTCAATGCAAGAGCCTCGGAAGCTTTGGTGGTGAAAGTTTTAGGGATGATGAGTTCTATCTTCTACAACGGGGCTGCTCGATATCCTTATCTCGGTACTCGTATCATCATCTTCTTAAACTATATCATCTACTCTATCTGTGTATATATCTATTAAAAACCAAAATACAAAAATATAAAACTAGAAAAAGAAAATAGAAAATTATAAAACCAACAAAAACCCATAAAAATCAGAAAATTTAAAAATACCAAAAATATGTTTTCTCAAGACATGTCTTCTGGTATCGATAACATCTGCGGTCTTAGAAATGTCATTCAACAATGGCACGGGACCATAGATGAAGTTCGAGCAGAAGGTGTAAATATTTCTTTTCAAAAATGTCACAAATCAAATGGCTTACAGTTATTTCAGACTGTAACCCGGGCTTAAACTATGGCTTGCAGTTATTTCTAACTGTAACCCGTGCTTAAACCATGGCTTGCTATTATTTCTGATAGCAACCCGCTCTTCAAGGAAGGAAAGTGCTGCGCTAAACCAATTTTCTAAAAATTTCGTGCACTTATCCTAAACTAAATGAGGAAAGTATGTCGAATGACTGCTGTTCCTACTCAAATATTTTTCCTTCAAAATTCTTCAGAAAAATATTTTTTTTAACAAAATGGTGGTAAATGAGTTGCTTGAAAATCAATCAGATTCAGAGTTTTCATAAAATTTGAAAACTCAATCAATGACTTCAGCGCTTTTAAACTTTTTAGACAAATAAGTCATTGATTGAGGGGGAGAATGTTTTCAAATCTATATCATCTATCGAGCTTATCTATTTATCCTATATGCTTATATGTAAAACATGTTAACCTACATTGAAGGACTAGGTGCCTAGGATATGATTGTTAGGATTAGATGATTAGAGTTTGATGAACACATAAATCCCATGCCTTATATGAACTGATTGATATGTTGAATTGACTTTTATTAGTCGACTGTTGTTTGGGTGTTGTCGACCACCATATATCTGTTTGTATGTCTACTAACGTATGCAGATATCATGGTTCATAAGAATGTTCCCGATCCGGATCCCACAAATAAAGATGATTGGATGCCGAAAGGAAAGGGTAACTATATCTTGGGTTGACAAATGAAGAAACGGAGCTTAATTTGACTTCTATGGAGAGTTGGCATGAAAAAATGCAACGTAAGAGGTCTCACTGCATCAGCAGATGGTTTTCTTCACCATCAAATGAAGAAACGGAGCTTAATTTGACCTCAGTTGGCATGAAAAAAATACAACGTAAGAAGTCTCACTGCATCAGCAGATGGTTTTCTTCCAAACCTCCAGCAACAACAAAAAGTCAGCTCAACCACCTAACGTATCTTTGTGCAGGATACCATTTTTAAACAATTTTGAAAAAAAAAATTTGATTAAATTGTTTTGAAAATGGAAAATATTGTTTTGAAAATTAATTGGACTTAATTTTGAAAATCACCGGACTTTATTTTATCAAAACTTAAGTCACTCAATCATCGACTACGGTCATCGATTGAGGGGGAGAGTGATTTAAAATAAAATATTTTCAAATAATATTTCATCAATCAAGTACGTTGGTACAATAATAAGTGGTGATCTAAAGATTTAATGTTATGTCATGGTATGATTTTCTTTAAAATTCAAAGATCTTTCAAAATGAAATTTTTTCTGTTCTTGTTTGATTGTGAAATTGTTTTATTTTACCTAAAAGATCTCTTAAAACAATCATACCTTACACTAACAATCTTTAATGTCTTAAAATGGTCCTTATTTGTCATTTTTCAAAATCAAATCTTGTCACGTCTTTCCCCAAAATTTTCTAAATGATTTAAATCAATCGGGATCCAAAATCTCAATTGGTTTGAAATTTTTGATCGGGGGAGAGATCGTGATTTAAATCTCAAATCGGTTTTAAAAGGGTGATTGTTTCTAAAGCACTCCTTCCTTCATGTGCCAAACGATTTTGAAATACATAATGCACATGATTGTGGAGGAGCATTTAACCATAAACCAGAAGAGCTTTTAAATCAGGCACATAGTCTCCCATGTTTTCTAAACCTTATTAAATCACTTGGAATCCAAAATCTCAAAGGGTTTGATATTTTTGATCGGGGGAGAATTTGTGATTTAATAATGAAATTTGATAAATGGTGATCATTTTGACTCAAAGTGCAGGCTGCTCTCTCATATGTGCTAAACGCTTTCGTATCTCGAAGCACATATTGAGGGAGAGCATTTCAAAAGAAAATAAACTTTCAAGGTACAAAGATTTATATGTTTCAACATAAAGTACCTTGATTGATTTTCTAATAGTTTTCTGTATGGCAATATGATCGTGAATGTGCTTCAAAAGAACTCTTTCCTCTATGTGGTAAAATGATTTCAAATATCCTATGCACATATTGAGGGGGAGAATTTACCAAAGAAAATCAAATGGCTTTTTCCATGGAAATTGTGATCAAGAATTTATTTCAAAAGAACTCTTGCCTCCATGTGCTAAACAATTTATAAAATCATATGCACATGTTGAGGGCGAGCATTTCTAAAAGATCAAAACAATTAAGGTACAAAATGCTTTGATTTTATATCACAAGTACCTTGATTGATTTTTCCAAATGATTTTTCAATTGGTTTCAAGGAAGAATGCACTGTACCAAAAGACCGACCATTTTACTTTATGCATGGAGTTATAAGGATGGTTAGGTTAGGTATTCGTTCCCACGATCCCGCCAGAGCCGGAGGGATCTACCCATGGACAATCCACTAGATAGTGTAGAGTCCTTAGGTATGATGAAAAAAAAGGAGAAAAGTGAGAAATGGGAAGAGTGCGGACTGAGATAGAGCTAGATCTGAAATAAACCCAACAAGGTTCTAGTTATGAAGTCTCGGTAAGCACTGAAGGGGTTGAAGAATGAAAAAGAAATGAATGTGAAAAAGGGTGAAAAGAAATAGCCCTCCAATAATTCAACCTTAGGGCAGTAACCGGGTTCAATACATATGCTACTGGTGGTTACTAAGGTAACACTGGTATTGAAGACAAGACGTCATGGACCCAGTGACGCACTACACTAAACTTCCCAAGCTACTCAAGTTCCTCTTAAAAGGACTTGTTTCATTCTCACGAGGAACCTACATAATCTATCGACTTTCTCTTAGAGATTGTTGATATTGAAGAAGGAGACCCTCTCCCTAGTCTCCGGCATAGGAAACCAAATGTGCACAATTGAGTCTAGAGCCAAGAGATCGTCCACAATATCTCATTAGGACACAAAATTGATGAAGACTTGCTGTTTCACACAATGTGGAAAGTAAGTATATATTGAGAGTCCTACGCATTATCCTCGTGGTATTGCCAGAACATCTGAGTGATATGTAAAAGTATTCACGATGAAGATGGAAATCCTTCTAGAGCCAACATCAAACAAGCTCTTGGTGGGTGACATGTGAGATCTTTTCTAAAGATCAAACTTGTGACAACTGGATAGAAACAATGGGGCGATTCATTCTTGAATCAACCTTGGTCCAGGAAATGGATTGATGGATACCTTTGAAAAACCGGTCGTTGTGCTTAACAATTCTTTTCTCTAGCACATCGACTGTGTATTAATCTTTCAAAATTAAAGGGTATTTATGATTGAAAATTGATTTTTCTTATAAAACCTTCGTCGTATTGCAAAACTCTTTCTTTAAGCAATACGCGATTGTTTTCAAATCATTTTGAATCAATCAGTAAATCTCAATTTGCTGGTTCACTCACTCCGTGTTGTCTTCTTTGAGACGTTCCAGTTTGAGAACGGCTAGAACAGCTGCGAAACCCTGTCAAGGAAATTCTTAGGAATCCTACCTGATCACAGGCAATACTTGTACTGATCAACGGGGAACCGTGGGCCGTGTACCTCAATTCAGCGAAAGTGATCAAAGACACTTTCGTGTGTTTTACTGCTAACGTTGTTTGCGGTACATTTGGACGGTTGTACCATCGAATTGAGGAGTCAATCCAAAGCCGCATGCTCACAAGATCCACACTTAATTGAAGAAATCATGACTGGTGCATATCTACATAACCTGGCTCTGATATTTTTATACTATGCTTTTGCTACGCTGCTGCAAATATCATGAACCAGTAAAGCTTTCGCTACTCTGATGGAAAGATGTCATGATCCTGAAAGTGTGAGCATGTCGGTCCGAAAGTCACAACATCACATGAAGGCAACATTACAAAGGGTGATCCAGAGATTTACTGTGGCTAATGATCTCAAAGTAAGCTGGAAGATCATCAAAGATGTGGATCAATTCAAAGACCTCCACTAAAAGTACAAAATAATCGGACAATGAAGAGTCACTACAAAAGCACAAAGAATGTGGACATTGAAGAATTGAAGTCTACGAGCCTAACAGAAGACAAATTAGAATGCTAGGATTCGAAATGTAGAACATGGGGTGACCTCCCTTAGGGGGAGATTGTTAGGAATTGAAAATTCCATAGTGAAGTGTCGGTCACCCAATCTATAGTCTAGCATATGTTAGCAAGTAGACATATCGTTATTTACTGTTTTATTAGTTAGTTATTAGCCTAGTTTAGTTTAGTGTAACACCGTGGAGGAAGGATGGGTCTTTACCCACTGTA
Source organism: Chrysanthemum makinoi (assembly GCA_910596185.1). Taxonomy (NCBI): domain Eukaryota; kingdom Viridiplantae; phylum Streptophyta; class Magnoliopsida; order Asterales; family Asteraceae; genus Chrysanthemum; species Chrysanthemum makinoi. The sequence continues at coordinate 137,959,153 of OU343220.1, forward strand.
TACCTGATCCACAGGCCGTCAGGAGGTCGTTATGTCTGTAACTATAAATACCCCTTCCATCCTTGGAAGGGGTAGTGTTTCTTTCAATCTAACCTTTCATATTTGTAAAGCAAGTCTCTAACAAGAAACACCCTCTCTTATCTTTCTCTCTCTAAATGGCTAACATGTATTTCCATCATCCAAGACCACCCGAATCATCAAACATAATAATATCTACAATCCTACATACTTTGTCCATCCCTGACGTTTTACCAGTCAAACATAAGTTGAGAATAGTTACAATTGTTCTCCATGGTTGATACACTTCTGCGTTGATGAGTGAAGAGATCTTAGTTAGCTTTTCTGGATATCCCAATTCATCGACAAACTCTATTAGTTCTTCAGTAGTGGATGGAGTGACGAATGGATTAGAGGGGTCTCTTGGTGTAATCTGAAGAGCATTCCTGATAGTCTCAACAGTGATGTCATACCACTTGTCTTCAAGCTTACACGAGTATGTAGCAGTTATCTTGTCCCATGTAACAGTATTCCAGAATTGTTGAATATAAATGGAAGGAATTGTGCAACGCTTGGTTAAGGCTCCAAAGAAGTTGGTGTCTTTCAAAATGTCAATAGCCAGTCGGTGAATTGGATTATGTTGGCTTCTATCGACATCTATATAGCAGTTGCTCTTAGCTATTGTTACCCATTCCGCAAATGGAAGTATTTCCTCATTAGTAGGAACAATGGTTGGTGCAGTGGTAGCAAGGTTCTCAGAGGATGTGGTGTCTGCCATTGAGATCTGAGGAACACACATACAACAACAATAATATCTAGAAAGTTTGTTAGGTAAGACAAAGTTATCAATTTTGACCAAATATCTACCCCATATCATAATTCCTTTGACAGTGATATACAGTATACGAAGAAAGCAAGATATGACCAAGATGGAGACATAAGATGCACATCAATGGTAAAATGTAATCAGCATGCAGAGACTTAGATTAAAAGATATACAAATCAAGTTGCATGGACACATCTATACTTTGAACAAGTTTCATAGAACATGTTGTAAGTTAATACAGCTAGCAATATGGACAACTCGCATGATACAACAATCATAAGATAACATGCATTTCATCAACTCGCTTTGGGTCAAAGGTATGAACAACTCGCATAACTCAACACGCATAGGTTACAATATGTATTAACTCGCATACGTCAAAATGTATGAGGTAAGTCGCATAAGGCAACTCGCATCTATCAACTCGCATCGGTCAAAAATATGATCAACATGCATAACATAACCAACATAGGTCAAAGTATGTGTTAACTCGCATACGTCAAAACGTATGCGACAAGTCGCATATAGTAACTCGCATATATTGATGAGCAAGAGACAACTCGCATACAAGATCAACTCATGCAACTCGCATATAAGCAACCAGGGACAACTCGCTTTCAAGAATAACTTATGGCAACTCGCATATAAGTAATCAAGGACAACACGCATTCAAGAATGACTCGTGCAACTCGCATATAAGCAACCAGGGACAACTCGCATACAAGAATGTATAACGATAGTCCCAGATTAACTTCCTCATTTACAACACTTAAGTCAATAACCTCAAAGATGGGATAAAGCACACAAGAATGCTAGAAACAAGGGAGACAAACCACTCCAAACAACCAATCCTAACATCAAACACAACTACATCGATCAAAATCTAAAATTACCACAACACCAAGATCCCTATTGCGCATACAAACTATTATCAGATCATGAGAATGAAACCACAACACTTTCAGTAATTTTTCACATTAACATGAAATAGATTGAGGGAATCAAACCTAATCGACAATAATAAGATATGCGAATCAAAGATGATTGGATCTGCACGATAAATAAGAGTTAGAGACAATGATGTATTGAGTAATTATAACACGATTAAGAAATGCAGTGTCACTAATCCTACCACACGTTTGCTCAAAAGACAACTCGCTATGAAAGAATCTTGAGAGAGAATGAAGAGGAAAAGTTTGACCAAAATAACAAGTGTTTTGACTCTTTGTCAACACGCTTTTACTTAAACAAATAAGTTTAAAAATTTGACACTTTAAGTCCCTCAACTAACAACTCGCATGTATAACAGGTAAAGCAACTCGCATGTGTCAAGAGATTTATCAACTTGCATGTATAAACAGGTAAGGCAACTCGCATACATGAAGAGACTTATCAAATTGCATAACTTAAAAGACAAGCACATCAGTTCAATATATATAAAATAATGCAACTAAAATCACTCCAAGTAGCATGCAACAACCAAGATACACAAGCAGGATAACTGACACGGCCACTCACATAAAGGGACATAAGTATTCCCCCTCAAGTAAGAATCACATGAAGAAGCTCATTGATAAACAGATAGTAGATACCATTCTCCCCCTCAATCAATGATACTAGTGAGAAAGTGATCATTGATTGAATCAATTCCTTGCCGTGAAACTTAGTCGACTTAAGTATGTGAATATTAGGACAAGTAGTAATAATAATAAAAAATTAAAGGAATCTGTTCGAACTTCATCTAAAGGCCCGTGCCATTGTTGAATGACATTTCTAGGTCCGTAGATGTTATCGATGATAGAAAAAGATACATCTTTTATTAAATATTGTATAAAATTAAATTATGCATATATATATTTTTTTTGTATAAGAAAATGTAGATTAATTTGTACAAGGATTAATGAGAACGAGTCCTGAGTAGAAGTGATCAGGAGTCAAAGTACAAGGTACGTCAGTTCTGACAAGCTACGATTCCTGAGTGAGCCGTCTTTAGTTCTGTTGGAAACCAGGTTATGATGTTCATGATTGAATTGAGCATTGTACTTGAAAAAGACTAAGGAGTATCTGCACTAATAGCATATGTGGAATGATATTTGGAAGGGTTAGTAGTAGTTATCTCCTGTTCATAGGATGAATTACAGTCAGGCTTCGAAATGTCATTAGTGGCCAGAGTTCTGGTTGGAATCCAATTGAACCCAACCTTCTTAAAGATTTTTCCTGTAGGCATCCACTTAAGACATGAGCTAGAGGTGTGATTCCATTTAGATTGAATGTTCATAAATCTTCTACAAGTAGGCATCCATCTAAGACTAGAGCAATTTGGGTGAAGTATCTTAGTCACAGTAGAAGATTTGTCCATTTCCTTATTCTTGATTTTAGACATTTTGCTATTAACTGGTTTCTTAGGGAAATGGTCAGGTGTTTGATTCTTCTTAAGTGCACTAGATGATCTTGGTACTTTTCTAATCTTAGAGCTTTGAGCATTCTCCTGAGTAATGTCCTTTATCTTAACGGAATGAGTTAGTGAAGTGACTGGTTTTGACAAAACAGTATTCTCATCAACTTGGGAGGCAAGCCTAGATTTTGAGGTTTTAAACCTTTCTGTCTTAAATGCATTGGGCTGCCTAATTACATGTCGTTCTGTGGTATTATGTAAGGTTGGCTTCCCCAAAGTTAATGGTTTTTCAAACTTAGTGTTCACTCTATTTCCTATATTTTTCCTAAGCTCATTTTTTAAAGCAACGATAGTGAAGCTCTTATCCTGAATTTGGGCTTGGAGGGCATCAATGTCAGCCAACATGGAGTTGGTTTGATCTATTTGTTTGGTCCTATTTTCTAATGAGTTCTTCCTTAAGGATTCATTTTCCCTTAACAGTTTGGCTACACATAGGGCCAGTTCCTCATTCCTAGATTTAATCGCATCACTAACTTCAATGTTAATGTTGTTCACTCCCATATTCATATTCACGTGCATCTCTGATATTTGTTTTTTCAGATTACAAATGGTTGAGTCTTTGTCTTGAAGCTGAGTTTTTAATTGGTTAATTTCAAAAAATTCTCGAAATTCTGGGAATTGCGGATTTGTGCAAGCTTTTGTAGCAAGAAAACTTTCTTCCTTTTGTTGTATTGCAATTTCTAAGAAAATGCAATGTTTTTCAAGAATTGAATATTTCTTAGAAAGTTCATCAAAGGCCCTTTTATAAACCATATCATTTGTTTTAAAACTTATAGACTCAGTCTCAACCAAGGAACAATTATCAAAATCATGTACAGCCTTAAAGTCAATTGGTTTGGGTACGTTACCAGATGCATTATGTTGAACAGTCAAGGGTACTTCATCATGTTCATCCACCGGTCTGACATGTGCATCCACATCAAATGTGACAGGAGTTACTGAGCTGTTGGTTACATAATTTTTTGTAGTATCTGATATTCTGCATTCAGCAACACCCGACCTTTCAACTAAAACATTACCCGACTTTTCACCACTATCTCCTAATTTCACCTGACACTCATTCACGTAATCATCCTCTTGAGTAGCTTCCTCAATGTACTTTTCCACATTATCCATTAGTTGGATAAATGTATTCATGAACTCCTGAATTTCCATTCCAATATGTTTCTTGAAAGAAATTCCAGTCAAGTGTTGATCGAAGTCTGCGGAATATTCCCCATTGATGAATGGCTGGAATTGGTTGTGGATTACCTGAAGTGCAGCTTTAGAATCATCCTTTAATACCTTCCTTTTGGTAAGTTGAAGCGTCAATTGTTCTAAGTTCATCAGCAAGGTTCTCGTCAATGTATATAAGTCCTGACGGAAAAGGGCACTACGTGTTCGATCCATAGTTATGGATAAAAGCTGTAAGAGGTGAGAGTGAAGTAGTTGATAGGGCTCAATGCTGCATTCCATTAGCAAGGCATTTTTCAAAGATTAGCTGGTGTAATTCCTTAGTATTTGACTCAAAGTACGAAGTGTTTTGATCATCATTGGTTGAGTCAATCATGGTTAAGCTTCGAGTAGTACGTACTTTGTCCATTGTCCCAACGAGTCATATAGTTTGAGCACATTGGAAATTAATGGTTCAGTGGTGTAAGCCATAACATAAATATCAGATTCTACGGAATTTTATTATTCTTTGATTAAACTGGGAAATAGATTCTTTCACGGAATTTTACTAAATCAAAAGAACAACCGTAAAATGTAGCACGAAGAAGTGACAAGTCTCAATAGACAAGTAGCGTATTAGGCAAGTCACACCCATATCAACTCGCTTTGTGGACAACTCGCTTAATAGACAAGTCGCATGGAATCAAGTCGCATACAGAGACAACTCGCTCAATAGTCAAGTCTCTTAGAACACAACTCGCTTAAGTGACAACTCGCTTAAGCTACCAACTCGCTTCCAAGACAACTCGCTTAAACGACAACTCGCAGAAGCAGATAACTCGCTTCCAAAGCAACTTACTTAGGCGACAACTCGCTAAAGTGACAACTCGCTGTAGTGACAACTCGCTTCAAAGAACAAACCAACTCGCTTCCAAGAAAAGTACTACGAGGCGTAACTCGCTTCGTACAATATTCAAAAACTACCACTTTTCAAATAAAAAACAGCCCAACCACGATGATTCAAGCCTTCCAAATCAAAACCTAAACACTTATGATGATTCTAAACACAAAAGTACAATCAAAATCCAAACTTTAACGCTAGAAATGAACCAAATGATGCAATCTACTCTAAACTCATTCAACCCCAAAAAACCTTATGAAATCCACTAAAATCCAAGAACATGAAAGACGAGTGATCAAAAACCATGGCTCTGATACCATTTGTAACATATTGGATTTCATAAACACATCAACACATACATTAAAGAGGCGTATGGAATGAGTAGAGAGAGAAATTTAGATGTTCTAGTGAGAGAAACACATAGACGGTTAGATTACCAAATGAACATCCAACCCTCTCCCTTGTAGAGAGAGGGCTATTTATACAAATGACTACGCCCTCCTTCGGGCTGTGGATCAGGTATACAATGGGTAAAGACCTGTCCTTCTTCCACGGTGTTACTTACACTACTGCTAATCTAACTAATATACTAATACGTCTACGAGCTATAATATGCTAAACATACGTTGGGGTGACCGACACTTCATAATGCATTTTCTAAATCCTAACAAAATACAATTTACTTTACAACTTCTTGAAAACCTTGCTCATGATGCCAATTGTGGAAAACTACAAAGGGGGGGGGTGAATAGTTTTACCGATTTTAATTTAAGTTTCAAAGATTTAGATTAAATCTTATGTGAATTCTTATGGATGGATAAATAGTACGAAGCAGTAAATAAAGTAAGTAAAGAATGCAAGTAAAGTAAAGGATAGAAAGTAGTGACACAAGTGATTTATAGTGGTTCGGCTACAAGGACACCTTCCTTGCCCTACTCCACTCCCCGAGTACCCCACTCGAGAGTTCAAGCACTATGTCAATAAGCTCCTTTAACTCAGCGGATAAGCCTCACAACGTCGCTTACACTTTTTTTGGTACAAAGCTAAATACCGAGTTCTTCCACGAGGTAGAACTAAACCTTTACACAACTATTACACAACAACTATGTGAAATATGAATTACAAGATATGCTACAGAAATCTTCTGGATGGATAAATCAATCAAGGACCCTTTGCTTGGATGACTTGTAGAATAGCGTGATATCGCCTTCGTGAAGGACCTAAAGGAGAATCATAACAAAAGATAGGAGAACTACTAGAATGATCAAATGATCAGAGGTTAGGAGAGTTAGATAATATATGAGAGAGTTGTAAGAAGAAGGGTGGCAAACAATGAAGAAACGACTCACTATTTATAGGCAAAAAAGCCTTATGTCCCACGGTTCTGGCGGATCCCTCACCCAAGGGATCCGGCCAGTGCATTTCCAGGGATCCAGCTGTTTGGAATTTAGTCCGGATTTTAGGTTGCAAATCAGGTAATGGGTTATGGCTTATGAGCCATGGATCATGGACTTTGGGTCATGGGTACCCAACAAGATAAAATGTATCTAGACAATGGGTCATGGACATTGGGTCATGGGTCATGAATAATACCCAACATGATTTCATGCATTATGTCTTTTTTGGGTAAAAGGGTTAATTCACCCCGGTAAAATGCATTACTCCAAAAAACGTTGAGGTATAAAGGATGAGGGTGATTCCCTCATCTTAGTCACTTAGGACACTTACAGACTCGAATATAAGAATGACAAACCATTCTTATAACTTACACTAAAATGAACCAACTAATAATGACAAAAGTACATAAAGATTTACAATACTACTCAAGAAAAATACTTGAGCCTTCTATGTCACTAATGTGGTCCACTTTAACTTCCATGAAGAATCCAAGTATGAACATCCAAGCATTCTTCAACAAAATGCATCAAAACTGCAACTTACCACGAACACCACTTCCAAAAGATAACATATTGTTGCATCAAAATATGAGTAATACGAGGCAGCAGCAACAAGCATCCCAAGGTCGAACCAAATAATCATATCTAATCAGATCCACATAGAATGATCAGCAATAATGGTAATGATCTGGGCAGATACGAACAACAAACACATCACAATCCAACAGCAGAAAGCATAAGCACCAGTGTGTGATGATCATAGGGTTATTAAGAACCCTAACTTGTAGCAAAACACCAACCACAAGATCATATAATAAACGAGCAGCAGCATCTTGTGATATGAAGCGATTAATAAGGCATAACATCACCCTAAAAACCATAACCAGATATAATCGATCCCAAGCAACATCAATAATGACAATACGACCAGCAGCAAAGACCAACTATAATGATTAATAGGGTTTAAGAAAACCCTAACATACATAACACCATAAAGACCCGTCAATCAAATCAAAGTGAAGCTTAAAGTAGCAGCCGGATCCATGTAGGGTTTTTGAATAAGTATACCCTCAAACTTAACTTACATTCTCTCAAACCCACTTGCACAATAGACTTGAACACGATGAGGACATGCAGCATCAACAATCAATCCAAACAGAACATACACAGGACCAAAACCCTCGAAGAAGGTTACTTGCATAATGAAGATAATAAACGAATCCCTAATAAAAGGAATCCCATTATGTCGTTAAGCATCAGCACCATCACCATCAAGAAGATCGTAGAAAAATAAACCCATATAATCCATACGATCAACCAGAAACAAAAAACCCTAATCGCAAAAATAAAAGAGTATAGAATCAATTTGAATACATCCCTAAATAAATAGGGAATACTAAACCGACCTAAACAATAGAATCCCAATGCGATCAGGCAACCCAACAAAGAAAACCCTAAGCAATCAACGATTTAAAAAATGTAAATCGTTATAGTCATTAAAGAACAAATTTAGGGTTTCGATCATAAGAAAAGGGACGATTTAAAGGTATAAACAGATAGAAAACCCACCCACCACCCTAACAAACCAGATTCTTAGTTGTTAATTCAGTAATCCCAATAGAGATTAAAGAAAAAACCAATCGAATAGGAAGAATTATGGCCGGATTTGATAGGGTGAGGGTGGGGGCTGAAATCGCCTCTAGTTGAGAGAGAAAATCGTTTTTAGGGTTTTATTTCATGCATTATGTCATGCAATGGGTCATGGGTTATGGATTAGCTCCATGGGTATGGGTCATGGGTCTTGGATATTACCCAACCTATTACATATTATATTACAACATATTTATTATTACACCATTTATGTAAATGACCAAATGTATATACTTCGGAAAACAATATGTATTCTTATAATTTTACTTATGATAACTTTATATTTGTTATCAACAAAACATAACGAGATCCCTAAATATAAACAAACGTTTCTACGGTTTATTTGTATCAACATATACATATGATAAAATGTCCATAATATCAAAAGAATGGGAGACTGGAGTGGTGATCAGTCGTCTGGCTGGTCATCAGAATGTGCGCCTGAGGTGCTGGCATCGTCCGTCATCCTCCGTACTCTACGATGTGGGAGCCGTGAGTATCTGATCATGCCCCTTACATAAACACCATCAGGTAGAGTATGCCCCACTCCCTGATGCTCATGTAGTGTACTCATACTATCGACGACCCAACTCAGATCTCTCATAATCCCTGCAATGTCCACCCTCTAGGCCTCAGTGGCAACCCTCATCAGTTGAAGCTCCTTCTTGACCCTACCCAATCTCTGAGCTATGGTACGTGGAGCTAGTGGTGGTACCTGTGGTGCCTGTTGTGGCTCCTCCTAAGCAGCAGGGGCAGCAGCTGAGGCATCCTAACTATCCCCATGTTCCTCAACTGTAGCTGGTGGTCTTGGTGCACCTATAGCCACCCAGTGATATGCTCCCAAGATCGAATCACAAATCCTTAGTCTCCTCACGAGATACTCGGGATCAATAACCGGTAAAACCATCGTCTCAACCTCTAAACTTGCCAGTATCAAATTAGTAATCACTCCAAAGTGCACAGCCAATCTAGAAACGAAATGTCCCCCCGGACATCATACTCCCCAGCTGCCTCCCAGCAGTAAACCTATGTAAGTACTGGGCAAGTAAGTGGGGAATGTTCAATACGTCCCCCTCATCCATACTCCTCAAGAAAAAGAGGTCATTAGTAGTCACCTTCTTTGGTAACTGACCTCGCCCAAAAATCGTCAAAGCTATAAGTCTATGATACAAACGCCTCACCGGTTCTCTGATGAGTTTGTAGGAGGGGTATGTAGTAGTAGAATCCCCATCAGAAGAGATCATAACCCAATAATCGCCCAAATCACCCCTCTAGGGAATCTCTTGCAATCCTACGGCCCAGTAAGCTCCAAACCCATTGGAGGCCAACTCCTCCATAGTATGCAATCCCATCGCTATAAATAAACTGCCTCATCGACATCTGGCTTCTAACGCCTCCCCATCCTGAATACCAGGGTATCAGGAGTACCCAAAGCAGTATTCGTCTCGCGGTAGTGAGCCGTACTGAAAAAATCTAGCATCAACTCCCTGACTAACGGTCCCCTAGTACTAAACAATCTCCTTCATACATGAGACCTGGAAACAACCTCCCCGTCACCTCTTCTATGAACCATCTCAAGTCTATCTCTCATATCATCCACACCAGCCCCGCCATCAATCGCAGCAAGTCTATCAATGTCTAAAACTGGCACCGTAAAATCTTCTTGTAGTAAATATTCCCCAGCTTCTCCAAGTAAACATGTTCTAACTCAGGAGTCAGTCCCATATCTTCATATTTGAGCCATGGGTGTCTAAGTGCTACAGCGAGAAGAGCCATCTGCAAAAAAAATAAAGTTAGTAAAACTATCTGTAAAAAGGGGTGATACGGTGTATGATAAATTAAGTACATTGTATCACCGTGGTAGTATCATAATATAACTGATATGGAGCATGAGAAAAGTTTTACATGTATACGTCGTATCTTATCTAGGTTATACGGCGCATGAACGATATGTCGTATCATGCTTGGTCCTACGCAGTATCAAGGGTATGATTAAAAATGTTTTAAAATCTTTCGATACAAAACATTCAATAAATGGGTACGCCATATCAAATGTTGCATTAGTAATAAAGAACAGATTTTATCACCCAACCCAAGAATCCGTAAACGCGGTGCAAACCAAAAGCTCATATGATAACCATTTTAATTACGACCGTATATTGCGGAAAATTTACCCCAAAACACATGATTACTTTACACCGTTTTCCCCAATTTGAAACCCTATACCCTAATTCGACTCAACGTCAATTTCAAGTTCATAATTCAATTCTGGTAAAATCAAGGTTGGGGTTAATCAAGCTCATCCTAATCCTAACACAATCTCTCAATCAATTCAAGCCTAATCCATCAATTCGTGTAAACCCTAAATTATTAGGAATTGAGATAAATAAAATTAAAACAAACTTAGGGGACTTACCTTGTACAATAAGGAGATGGATCAAGAAACAAACAATAATTCAAAAATGAAGATTAAGAAGTTGTTTGGGGGGGGGGGGGTTTGCGTATATGTTTTTAACGTTTGTAAAAGTGTGCGGTAAAAATAAATGTGGCGTATTACGCTCTTTTTATATTGTATGATCGATACGGCGTATCATTTTATTGTGCATACGATGCATCTTTGAAAATTTAGTTGACTGGTCAAAGAGGTATAGGTAAAGCGTATTAGATTGGGTTTATATGTCGTATCGTTATTATAGTTTCATTTATAGTTAGGAAGAACAAAATTTAAAAAGAAACGTACCTTAGCATCCGCAACCTATTTCGTTATACAATAACTTAGGGTCAAATGGAATACCATAAGGTATATATATAAATTCTTTGTTATAACGTTTGGCATATCCATTTTAAAATACCATAGAATCATGATCCCATTATGAACTACTTTTAAATAAATATATGATAGCAGTTCAGAATTTGAAATAGTCATCTTTTTGGGTTTAGTGAGATCGACATCATGATTTGTAATTTCGGGTAACGCTTTATAAGGAACACCATTTGAAACAATCTTGATATTAAAGTTAAGAAAATCACAACTATTGCTATAAATTTCCTTTGATTTTTTCAAAATTGGGTATTTCATAAGAAAAGAGGTTTGTATCAATATTTAAGATATTAAATTTTTCTTTTTTCGAAAACCTTTTCTTAAAAACTTTCTTTTTAGACATGCCATGCAAATTTCAGTGTAAGGTAAAGATGCTGATTCTCTTTTAGCGTTAAGTGTTGGTGATGAGTTAAGTGTAGAATCAACCTTATAGCTCAATTCACCATCATAAATAATAGTGTTGGAATCACTCCTAAACCTTTATTCAAGTGTTAGTTACTCATATGTAATAGTTAGTTTAATTATGGCCTTTATGTTTGTTATTAGCCTTAGGCTTATGTAGAAGGCCCATAAGCCTAGGCCTAGCTCAATAAGGAAAAGGAAGGGAACTAGGAGTGTTGCCCTAGCTTCCCTCCTATAAATACTCTTGTAAACCTTCATTTGAAGGTTGGTTGTTCAAGTTATTTCTTTCACATACATCTACGCCTAAACCGTCTTTATTATCATGTGTGTGTGTGTTTGTTTACTTGTTCAATCGCCTCTCTATCTTTCTATTAAGCTTGTGTTGTAAATCTAGTGACCTAACAGTGGTATCAATCGCCAAATAGTTGGGTTAACACTTTCGTTTTTGAATTTTTTTTTGTTTTGGTCTTACGCGTAAACGTGGTTACCACTTTGGTTTGCTTAAAAATTCGTTTTTTACACTTTTTAATCCAAGATTCTTGTACTTTCAACGTTTTAAGGTGTTAAAATACTTGTTTTTGGAAAAAAGTTTCAACCTTTACGCGTAGATCTAAGTATTTAAGCGTGTTTTTGTTCGTGGGTGTCGTTCTACGCGTAACCCGTTTAGCTGTTTTGGTTCATCAAGTTTCACACTTTTGTGTTATTTTGGTGATATTGAAGCTATTCCATCACAAAAATCTGGTTTAGAAACAAATTTGGGCAAAATCATTTTTACGAGTAAGCTACGCGTAAGTGAAACCCTAATCTTACGCGTAACTTTATCCGTGGTTTGATCTTTAGTTTCGTGGTTTACTCCGTGGTTTCTTGCTTGGATAAGCCTGAAAACACGTCGACTTTGGATATCTTTTGCACTGTGATAGTGTAAAAGATCATTTGGGATAAAACCCTAAACTTACGCATAAGCATAAAGCTTACGCGTAGAAATCCTACGCTTAAGATTCATCTTACGCCTAAGCCTAGTCTTACACATAAGGTAATCCTACGCATAAGTTTCTACGCCTAACTTTGTGTCTACGCATAACTTTAGTGTCTTTTCCCTACTTACGCGTAAGCTAAAACTACACGTAACTCTCATTGTTACGCGTAACTTTGGTGTTTTTACGCATAAGTCCTACTTGGTTTCTTGTGATTTCTACGCCTAAGGACACTTCATCAACAAAGGTTCATTCGACTACAAAGATCCATTTTTACCAACACAAGTTTTCAACATGTCACAACCACCATACTTTAATTATTTCCCTTACACTTATTCTCAACGTCAACAACAACTAACTCCACAACATCAACAATGGAATCAACAAATTTATCAACAACAATTTAATCAACAACATACTACACAACTTGCTGCAATCCCACAACCTCAAATGATTCAACCACCACCAAGTCTTCAAGTTCAACCCTATACAAATGATTTCAATCAACATCCATCAAGGAACACTATGAAGGAACCCACTTGGTTTGCAAAGATGTGTGAAGCTTTAAGTATCCAAAAATCAATTCATGAGGTGGATCACTTAGATAGACCTCCAATGCTCACTCCAGGAAACTACGATCAATGGGTGATAAGGTTCTTTCGATTTTGTGATCTGAAGAAGCCACATGGAAAGTTCTTAAAGAAGGTTATCTTGGAAGGTCCATTTCAGATGCCTACCGTTATCGCACACCCGCCGATCCAAATGCTAATCCACCAAGAGATGAACAATCCAACATTGCTACTCAAGTCGACCAATGCAGAGGAACTTCTACACTATGAAGTGATGAACTTGCAATTAATATATCCTCTTAGGATTACCTAACCCAATTCTTCGAAGTGTTGATGCTCAAAAGACTGCAAAGGAAATGTGGGATCATATTCATCTTCTTATGGAAGGATCTGTACTCAATCAGGAGGATTTGGAATCCAAAATTTACTTGGCTTATGAACACTTCATGATTGAACCTGGAGAGACACTAGAGTCGTATCATCATCGTTTTTCAGACATCATCAATGATTTGGATAAACACAACATCATCATGCCAAGAATTGCAGTGAATACTAAGTTCCTGAGTAGTCTTGGTCTTGAATGGGAGAAGTATGTCATTTTTCTCCGTCAAGCGAAGAATTTGCATCATTCTACATAAGGATTGTTGTACGATTACTTGAAGCCTCATGAAAAGGAAGTTGATAGGGAAAGGATTCTCCGTGCTCAAATCGCTCCACCGACACATCCGGAAAATCAACAACTTGCCTTATATGCTCAAAACAGTTATTCTCCTCAACCAGAACTCAACCAACTGCTACAATCACACCATATGATCCTTCACAGCCTCAATCTCAACAAACTCAATTGGTTCCATACAACAACAACAATGCTCAAGCACTTGTCAGTAAGCTAATGAGGAATCGATCCGTTCAAGCACTGCAACAAGGATTTGCTATGATTGCTAATGCCTTTAGCCGTTATACCAACAAGTCCAACAACCGTATTCGCTCCTCATCTAACACAAGGAATCAAGCTGTTGTGAACAATGGACGAGTTGAAGTTCAGAACCGTGGTTATGGTCGCCGATGGGTGGTGGTCAAGGGTTTAATGTTGTGGGTAGGAATAACAATCGAGCTCAAGTGGTGGAACAGGGAAATGCTCAAAATGGGTTGAATGGTCTTCGATGCTACAACCGCAATGAGAAGGGACACCTGGCTAATGCATGCCCAAAGCCGAGGACAAGGGGCAGTGCTTATCACAAAGAGGCTCTTATTTTGGCTCTTAAGGATGAAGCTGGTGGAACTCTCAACGACAAAGAACAGAGCTTTATGGCAAATGCTGACTCAGATGATGATATGGAGGAATTGCAGGCCAATGCAGCTGTTATGTTGATGGCTAATATGCATGAGTTACACATGAGTGACACAGGCCCAGTGTATGACACCGATGGCTTGTCTCAGGTACCCGAACAAACCATATTTATCTCTGATCTCATATCTCTGCCAACATCTAAATCCGCAAGGCTCGAATTTTCAAAATGAGTCGTCCACATCTCATTCTGACGATTTTCAACTAGACCCCGTCGTTATATTTGATGATCAAGATGACCAAACGGTCTCCCTTGATAATCAAATTGACTCCGTGGTTATACTTGAGGATCTAAGTAATGATCATGTTGTGACTCACGTTGAACACACCGAACTTTTGCCTCATCCAGATTTTGCTCGTTTAATACAAGACCAACAGACCATAGTGGAAAAATGTCATGCCATTAATCAGGACTTGAAAAGCAAAAATGCACTGTTAACAAAGGATTTTGAATGTTTACAAAAGCAACTCAACTTTTTCAAAACTCAAGAAAAACGTGAAAACGGTTTTGAAGCAGCCTTTGCCAAATCTCATCAAAACGAAAAATATGTAGAAAGACAGATGCGGATCTAGCCGTCGAAGAATGCTTTGTTGCCTGAAATAGAACAACTGAAACATGAACATAAAAAGCAAATTAACGCTCTCACCTTGGAAAATCAAAAGCTAAGGTCGTTGTTAACTTGTCAAAAACAGTTCTCTGCATACAAAAAGCATTCAACGAAACGAATAGATGATCATCTTGAAGAAATCATCGGCTTGCAAAACAAAATTAAAGAGTTTAAAACCTGTTGTTTACAAACATGGCGAGTCGGTCACAGCCATTGAAAAGTTTACTTTAAAACCCAATCCAAATGGATATGGACCGAATCTTGCTGATTACAAACCTAAGCTTTCAACCAAAGCATTCAAACCAAATCTTGAAGTTTCCAGTGCATAATATAAAATTGATAATTCTGTTATGAGTGTTGTTGAATATCATCGTCAAGAGGAATTAGATGCTGAAGACGAGAGTCGATCAAAATTAGATAAAGTTGTTTACAACAAACCTTTTAACTATTCAAAAGCGGTCACTTTCGTCACACCAACGGATTCTTCTAACACACCAAGGATTATCATAAAAACGTCTGAGTCTTCTAATGACAATCTCAAACTAGATTATGCACAAACTTATGGTCCTTTACCTTCCATCAGTGAAGTAAACTCAAAACCTGAAAATCGCAAAATTCTTCGATATTTTGACCTTTTCATGCCTGACCTCAAAACTTTACAACATGAGATAGAATATCATTCTGAAATCAAAGTTCAACATTTTCAATCGCCTCTGGCGCGAGAACAAAGAGACATTTTTCAGAAAAATCTTTTACCAAATGTTAAAAATTTGAAAAGTTGTGCATTGTCTTGGGAAAGGGACTTTCATAAGGAACTTGGATTGATGAAGGTCGTTTTCGAGAAAACAAAAACATCTATTTCTAATACTAAACGTAAAAAGAAAATGTTGAGAAAAGATGTTGATCGACTCTTGGAAGATGTCATCCGTGCTGATGTCCATAATGTTGTGCTATTGAATTCTTTGTCATATGCATTTGATTATATCTCTGCTGATACTGTTGATTCTGTGGTAAGTGTTGAGAACACTAATTAATGTGCTTCAGATCGAGTCCTTAAAAGTTGAAAATAAACGATTGTCAAACGAACTTTCAAATGCAATTCGTCGTCTTAATTGGTGTCAAAAAGATATTCACGATCAACAACTTGCTTATCAAACAAAATCGCCCAGCCATGCGGACAAATCTTCCGATCCAAAAATTGAGCAACGATGATCAAAACGTCTTTAAGTGTCAAATCTCAAAATATGAACAAGAACTTGTAAAAGTTAAAAAGGAATATGGTGTCATATTTGATTTACTCAAAAAGACTCGTGATGAAGCATCTAATGAACTTGATCATTATCTTGCACACACTAAAGAAGTTATGCATTTTGCTGGAAATATTCGGTCTGAAAATCAAGATCTCATTCACACTATCTTCAAGTTAAGAGAAATGTTAGGAAAGTATGAACAACTTCCGCCTACTGTGATTAAGAGATAGCCCCAGAACACTTAGTAATCGTGAACCTAGAATCACTACGCCAAATCACAAGTTGCTAACGTCTCCTTCTATCAAACAGAATAGTTGCGTTTTTCCAAACGTCCGCACTTCACCGCCTAGGAGCACTACATCGAAGAATAGGAAGTTGCGACCTAAGAAAAGATCAATAAGGAATGCTAAAGTAGAAGAACACCCTAGGACTATGAATAAGACTCACGTTGTTTCCACTATAGATATTAACCGCAAATGTAATAGAAATAGTGATGTAACGAATGCTAAACCATTAAGCACTTTTGATATTCACCTAATGCACCTTGTGTTATTTGTCGTAAAAGTATGAATTCTGATTGTCATGATAAATGTGTTGCTAAAGCTATCATCTCTCGCTTAAGGAATCCTAAGAACCAGAATACCTCTAGGCCCACTAATATTTCTAAGTCTGTGCTTGGTAGACCGCCTTCTTTAGATTCTAAGAAACGCTTTGTTGTCCATGTAACTCCAGCCACCTCCTAGGAATGTAGTACCACCTAGTGCATTCACTAAGACTAAAGCAAATACTAGTTGGAGATGGCATAAATGGATATATAACACACTAGGATTTAAATGGATACCAAAAGCTATTGATGTGTGTATGTCTACTATAACCGCCCGAACCTCTAACATTTCGGGTTCCACATCTACTTCTATTCCATCTGTGTCGTCTGTGTGTAATGCAGGTGATACAGATCATTCTCTGGATTGTTGATAGCGGATGTTCAAACCATCACCAACCTTTCTCGACACAAACTAGTTGAAGGACTCCCACGGTTTCGGTATTCTAAAGATCACCTTTGCTCAGCTTGTGAACAAGGCAAAAGCACTCGTGCTCATTTTCCTACAAAGGTGGAACACATTCTCAAAGATGTGCTTCATCTTCTTCACATGGATTTGTGTGGCCCGATGCGCGTGCAAACGATCAATGGCAAACACTACATTTTAGTAATTGTTGATGACTATTCACGCTGGACTTGGGTCTACTTTCTTCAAAGCAAAGATCAAGCTCCACAGATGATCATCACCTTTCTTAAGAAAATACAAGTTCAGCTACGTAACACCGTTCGCCAAATCGTAACGACAAAGGCACCAATTTGTTAACCAAACTCTTCGTGAATTTTATGAGAAAGTAGGAATTCAAAGATCGACATCTATTGCACGCATACACCGTAACAAAACGGAGTTGTTGAAAGACGAAACCGAACGTTAGTGGAAGCTACAAGAACAATGTTAATCAATGCTAAACTTCCATATTACTTATGGGCAGAAGTATTCATCTGATGCTATACTCAAACCGCTCTATGATTACAAAACGCCACAACAAAACACCTTTTGAGCTTGTCCACAACATAAAACCGAATCTCAAACACTTTCATGTATTTGGATCTCTTTGCTATCCGAATAATGATCGTGATGACTTTGGAAAGCTCACAGCCAAAGCCGACATTGAGTCTTTATAGGATATTGTGATCATTCTAAAGGCTTCCGAACTGGAATCGCCAAACAAAGGAGGTTATGGAAACGATTCATGCTCATTTTGATGAACTCACGGAAATGGCTTCGAGTATAACAGCCTTGGAACCGGACACAACCGCTTAAACTTCCCCCAAACCCCATCATCAACCGAACAAAGCCCCCAGCTTACTCGTCAACAAATGGAAAGGTTATTTGCTCCGCTGTTCAGTGACGATATTGATGAACGTGCTCCAGGTGTATCCGCTGTTTCCGCTGTTTCCGCCGCCAACCCGATAATACTTTATACCGATACACCGCTACAACAACTACGGTTGAAGAAGCACCACCAGTTGACTCCAACACAACAGTTGAACAAACCGCTTCCTACAATGATGAACCGGCCTGATGATGTTCGAATGAAGTACCCCACCGCAGATTTTGATCCAAATGCATTCTTTAACCCGCTTGCTAATGAGATCGCTGCACCGATGTCGCTGAATCTTTCAACAAGCCATTTGAATCCTCAAAATCTCGCACAATGTATACCAACATCAACCCTCCACACATAGATGGACAAAAGACCATCATCTCGAAAATATTATTGGCAACCCGAATCAACCAGCCGTTACAAGACAACGTCTTCACTCAGATGGTGAACATTGCATTTATGCACTCACCGATGCCAATCTGAACCTAAAACATCAAAGACGCAATGACAAAAGACAATTGGATCGAATCCATGCAAGAAGAACTCAACCAATTCAAACGCCTTGAAGTATGGGAACTGGTTGAAAGACCAACAGGGGTGTACGTCATTGGTCTCAAATGGATTTGAAAAAACAAATTGGATGTGAAGGAATGTTATCCAAATAAGTCACGCTTGGTGGCTAAGGGTTATCGCCGAAGAGGTATTGACTTTGAAGAATCTTTTGCCCGGTTGCTCGCCTTGAGGTCGTTCGATATTTCTCGCTCGCGGCTCATATGAATATAACGGTCTTTCGATGGACGTCAAAACCGCTTCAATGGGCAACTTAAAGAAACGGTTTATGTCACCAACCAAGGATTCGTTGATCCCGCTCCCGAATCATGTCTACAAACCGAACAAAGCTCAGATGGTCTCAAACAAGCTCCTCGGCATGGTACGATAAGCTATCATCTTTCCTAATTGCCAATAATTTCACCAAAGGTTCGGTTGACCCTACTCTTTTCATACAATATCACAGGGAACATATTTTAATTGTTCAAATTTATGTGGATGATATCATTTTTGGGTCAACTCATAAAAAGTACTCAATCTCTTTTGCAAAACTAATGAAGAAACATTTTGAAATGTCCATGATGGGTGAACTTACGTTCTTTCTAGGACTACAGGTTCATCAATCACCTCGTGGTATTTTCTTGAGTCAGTCCAAATATGCCCTTGAATTACTACACAAATTTGGAATGCAAACCAGTGACACCTATGCCACACCAATGGCTCATACCAAGAAGCTAGATGCTGATTTACATGGGAAATTGGTGGACCCTACAAAATACCGTAGTATTATTGGGTCATTCATGTATCTAACAACAGCGACTGATATTGTCTTTGCCGTATATCTTTGCTCGCTATCAGTCGCGACCAATGAAACCCACCTCTCGACGCTAAAAGAATCCTCCGATACATAAAGGGAACCATTAACTTGGGGATCCGGTATCCGAAGGATTCTGGTTTTGAACTAATCGCTTTCAAACGCTGACCACGCAGATGCTTAGACTCACGGAAAAGTACTTCGTGAGCTTTACAATTTCTTGGTGATAAACCGGTGTCATGGCAATCGAAGCAGCTGGATTGTACATCGTGTCCTCAACCGAAGCATAATATGTAGCCATGTCGGCATGTTGTGCTCAAGTCATTTGGATGAGAACACAACTCAAAGACTATGGTTACGATTTGACGTAATCCCGATGTATGCGACAATCGGAGTGCCATTGCGATCTCGGCAACTCGGGCCAAGACTCAAAATCAAAGCACATCGATCTTCGATATCATTTCATCAAGGATCACGTGGAACAGGGTACCGTTGAATTATATTTTGTGGGTACAGAATACCAATTGGCAGATCTTCTCACCAAAGCCTTGCCTCCCGCTAGGTTTAATGAGTTGGTCCACCGAATTGGTATGAGGTGTTTGACTCAAGAGGAATTGGATGACCTCCTAAAACAGTCTTAAAAACCTGTCAAACACCAAAATCTCTTTTGTAAATATTCTTCAAAAACAAAATACAAAAATATAAAATCTGATAAAACAACAAAAATATTCTTCTATCTATTTTCTTTCAACATTGCAAGTACATTTCTTCCGTCAACACTATAATCTTTCAAAATTCATTATTTTTTCGATCAAGTGTTGAGGGGGAGAAAATAAACACTTAACTTTTTCAAAAACATTCGTGTATTTGCATGTTACTCTATTCTGGTTGTTTCTTGTATCAATGGTGGTAAACTTTTCTGGTTCAACCAACACTCCTCGGACTAAAATTTATAACCTTTCATTATTTTTCTTAAGTCGAGGGGGAGTGTCGTCAAGTTTCTTTCTTAAAATCTTTGTTTGGTTATCAAAATGGAAGTTAAATGACTTTGTATGAAAAAGTAAAAGGTGGAGGGACTAAAACTGTCAATATGTTAAAGTCATTTTAATAAAAGATCCCACCTAACTTAACTCTTCACATTTATTGCAAAACTCATCTCATCCTACACTTAAAAACGCTCAAGAAATCGTGTTTCAGATCTTCAATTTGTAAGTTTCTTTGTGTTCCTAACAAGATTACAAACAATGGTTTTAAATCGTATTGAAAATTAACGGTTAGATTTTAAACTATGGTTGATTTTGTATTCTACTGCCAGATGTATGAACACATAATCTTGTTTATGTGTTTGTGGTTAAAGAGATAGTGTCAAAATGTTTTAATAACATCAATGATATTTTTTCTATCCTCAAAACGAACCCAAAAACTCGAATTGAGTGATTTTGAAAATTAGGGTTCTTAAGTCGAATTGGGTGTTTTCAAATGTGAAGGTTTTGGTCAAAAAGATTGTTGTGTGATGTTCATATCATGTTGAATTAATGATTTCCGTGCCCTATAACAACCCGAAACACTAATTAAGTCGAATTAGGAATTAGGGTTTAATGTTCTTGAGTTTGGGTATTTTTGATTCACCACAAATTGGATGTTAAAACTTGGTTATTAGACTGTCACAACACTTAAGACCTACCGTAAAACGTTTGGTGCAAATCCTATGGTTAGAAATCATATGCGTAACTCTTAAACTCTAGGGTTTTGACCTACGCGTATGACTTTCTACGCCGAAATGTTTAACATGTCTTCATGCCATGATTTGTTGTAAACTGAATATATGTGTTAAGATTGATGTTATGATGATTTTATTTCAGGCTTGCTACGCATAAAACTCAAAATCAAGGTGTTTGTTACTCTACGCATAAGGATCACCTTACGCGTAGAAAGTTATGCGAAAGAGAAATTTTACACGAATCTGCTACGTAAGGGTATACAATGGGACTACGCGCGATCCTGTGAAGGATATGCGAACAGGACTCTACGCATAAGGTTTACTTACGAGTAATCCTTACGCTGTAAGGTTTATATACCTACGCTTAAGTTTTACTCATAAGGTTCTCCTGTTGCTACGCGTAATATTTCTTACGCGTAAGTCAGGATCCTACGCGTAAGCTTACATCTACGCGTATACTTATCTTGTTTACGCATAAGCTACTATTTCTACGCATAAGCCTTGATCAAACCTTCGTTTTGAATTGTTACGCCTGCAAACTTGTAAATAAATGAATCATAACGTCACGAATCCAATAATGTCACTAATAAAATTAAACGCTTGATATGTTGTGAACTATAAGTGATAACATAAACTTTAATACTTAAAGTTAACAAACTCACGAAACGTTTCACGCACGCCATTGGACTACCGACAAACAAGTGACTTAGGACTCGTAACAATCATTAACACTGTATATTCAATAATTAGTCAATAAAACCTTCGTTGACTAACATTATGTCTTTCGATATGTTGGTTCTTTTGGCTAATGTTATTTCAGATCGCGACATGGCTGCTCAAATGAATGTGGATGCACATGAGGTTCTCATAATTGCTGATATCTTCCCTAATGGCTATCCAAGAAAGATTGTAAAGAACAATCTCAGAGTTGACTTTGAAACCCTCACATGCTCGGAATCTTCTTGCTTGATTGCGGTGGATATTCTTAAGAATCATCCGCACCTAACATGCTCTCACACTCGCTACAGACGGAAATCTACATACAACAATTCTGGAATTCAATGCAAAGGATCAAAAGTCAAAGTGCGGTGACTGTGACGCTCAATCACTGATGAGTGTCTAAATACTCATCATTTTTGTACAATATAAACTGCAAAATCATCTGAAAACACTCAAAAATGCATCAAAATGATGAAAATATCACAAATCAGTGTTTTATGTGTTTTAAATGCAAAATTATCAAAATCTGATGAAAACGATCAAATTTGCAAAATTGCAGCTTTTAGTCCCCAACTTTCAAAAATTGTCAAAAATAGTCCCTGAGTCAAAATTTCAAAAGAAAAAGTCATCAAAGGTCCTTTTAAAATCAAGAGTTGTCAAATTTAGTCCTTTGGTGAAAAATATGAAAAGTTTTGAGAAAATTACAAATTGGTCCTTTAAGTTTCAAAATTTGGCAGAAATGGCCCCTGGAAAATTACAAAGTGGCAAGTTCAGTCCTTATACCTTTTGAGAGTGTCACTTGTGGTCCCTTGGAATAAGTTTGATGAATGCGATTCAACCTTGAAGTTTGGCAAGTTACACATTGGGTCCCTTTTGTTATTAATCCTACAAAACCAAACGGACCTAGATTATTACATTAGCCCAACCCTTTATATCCAACCCGGTCCAAAACCCTTCAACCCAGTCAATCCATTACCCACCCAAAACTAAACACCCCACGCCAAAACAAGCCACCCCTTCAACTTGCTTCTCTGCAAATACCAACCTCCCATCCCCCAAATTTCACCCTTACACAACCTTTGTCCCCCACCTCAACACAATAACAAAAATCATTTAATGACCTCTCACCCAACTCACTCAACCCACATCTGCTATCAAGACTTTTTGGCGCCAAATGAAGATTTAAAGGCCAAGATGAAAGTGAATAATCCAATGGCTAATATTATTGGTGGAAAGACCAAGCTTGGGACCCACTGAATGCAAGAAGTCACTACAAAAAGGAGGAAGATGCAAAGAGAATAACCTGTCGATGCTTTTTAGACCATTTCTTAGTGTAAACTTTATTTTCTCGTTGTAAACCTTTAAATTCAGTCTTAATTTCAAAGTTGTATTATGTTTTATGTTTAATAAAAGTTACTTTCAGTTTAAATTTCAGTTGTGTTAAATTTCCAGATTTATGAGTTACCTGCTGAGATTCTCAGTTTCAAAATCCTCTCATCCAAGTTGTTGTTAGCTTGTTTTAAGCTTTAAAAAGTTTAGTTAATGTCTCTTAAGCTTTGTATAAGAGTACAAATCAAGTTCATGCAAGTTTGATTTCACCAACAAAAAAGTCAACCATGAGCTCATTTGGGTTTGAACCTGATTTGGTGATGCACTTGGTATGGGGTTGAAATAGGTTAGATTAAGTAGGTTGGGTTCTCGGGTTTTGGTCTCAAACCAGCTGAGTTCATGTGAGTAGTTTCTCCTTTTCAAAACTTCAAGCTAATTTGCATTTTATGGTTATTTGTGTATCTCAGGGTCTTAAACCGCTAAAAATCTGTTTATATAGTTTTATTTAGGTCTTATAAACTCAGTTTTATCAGTAATGCTTGTTGGTTTGGTGTTTAGCTTATTTTAAGTTTAAAACAGTCATACATAAGGAGTGTTTGGATTTGGGATTTAAACTGTGTTATAGGGTCTTGCAAAGTAGGTTATTGTTGGTTCAAGTCTTTATAGTCAAAACAAAACTCATTTGAATCTTAGTTTGTGCCTCAGAATTGTCTCAAAGTCAAAATTTCCTCTCATGTGATCTTGCGTACCCATCGTTGGAGTTTTAACATATCCAAGTCTTATTTTGTATCTCAATTTCATAAATACTTCTTGCATTAGTCTCATTTAACTTTAATATATCATTTCTAGTCCACAAATCAAGATCAAAGTTAGTAAAAGTCAACTTTCCATTTTCCTTCAAAAAAGTCAAAAGTTCATATGGGTCGTTTTTGAATAAACTTGGGATTTTCACTGTGGGTTTAATATCAAGATTCAGTTTACAAGCTCTTGGGGAATTGTAGTCTAGTTGGTATAGAAAAATACAAAAATGATAGTTTTTAGTTTCTTGGCTTTTTAAGTGCTTTTTAGACCGCTTTTGGGGTACAGAATTCTCAAACCGTCCTGCAGGTACAGCTTTTGTGCTCAAACCGATAAGCTCATAGAGAGCTTATTAGTGCATCAAATCTCTTGTTCTTTTGGTTCTTGGAAAGCCAACCAGGTCCTCTTTTATTGTCAAGCTTTATTTTTTACTTTGGAACTTGTTTGGTAGGGCTGCTAAGGGCTTATAGTGTGTCCCATTTGCGTTTTTTACCACAATAGCCAAAGTGCTTATTGCTATTTCTTAGCATCTCAGAGGGTTAGGCCTGTTGATTGTTGTTGCATTTGGTCCTTTTTAGCTCATCATTGCTTGTGTTTCAGTTTGGTAGCTTTTGGTGAGCTTTTTGCTTATCAAAATGCTTATTTCATAAGCTTTTCCACATCAGATCCTTAATCCTCCACACAAGCCCATGTTTTTCTATTTTTCCTAGCTTCTAAATATTATTTTAGAGTTTTCCTTAAATTTTCAGATTTTTCTTAGGTGTTTTGCTATTTTTCTTAATTTAAATCAATTTTTTAAGCCTTTTTAAATAGTATTAAATACAAATAATTAGAAAAAGGTTCTAAAAAATAAGTTTTCAATTTTCTTAAGTTTAGATAAATATAAAAAGCTTAAAAAGTATTTTTCCCTATTTTTCTCCTTTTATTTGGTATTTTTAATAATTTAAATTAGTTTTAAATAGTTTTAAATTAATAATAAATACATATAAAGTCTTAAAAATATATTTTTTCAGTTTTAAAATTAGTTTTATCATATTTTAGATTTTCCTAAGTCTTAATTTTATTTTTCTAGTCTTATTTCATATTTTCTTTTATTTTAGAGTATTATTAATTAGTTAAAATTAGTTTTTAATTAATAATAATTAATTTAATAGTTATAAAAATAATTTTCTTTTTCTTAATATTTTCTTTTATCATTAGGATTGTAAAAATGTATTTTTCATATTTTTAGGATCTATATTGTATAAGTTTCACGTTTTATTTTGTACGTTTACGTTATTTTTATTTAAACGTAAGTTTTTCGTTTTAGGTTTTAAACGTTCATCACTTTAAAAATAGTGATAGCGTTTATTTAATATCTTTTATCTTTTTAATTTTCTTAATTTGCATTTAAGTCGCTGTTATTCATTAACCTTTTCAGTAGTGTAATATTCAAACAAAATCTTTTCTGATCACTATCATTAGTGATCATTCTACCGTCTGATCTAGTGTTTGCACACCATTGAGTCTCCTTGGGACTAAACGACCCGGGAATCCCCTGTATTCTCTGATCTTCATTTGCATTTGTGTCTGAGCTGTTTTAAGTCCGTTAGGACTTGACGGTTCTGCGCAGATGAGACAAATCACCATCACACAAGCAGATCTACGGGCTGTTCTTCTAATTCCTGAAATCGAGCCAACCGACTTCTATGCAACACCTACTGAAGAGACAGTTCTGAAATTCCTGATTGATATTGGCTATGATGAAGCTTCAGAATAATCACTAAGCACTCTCATGTGGAGCTTAAGAACATTCCTCAACCGTGGAGAACTCTCTACATCATCATTACCAAATCAGTCTCTGGTCGTGATAGTGGTTATGAGCATCCCAAGGTCATGGAACTACAAATTCTTCCGGTCTTTAATCAACAAAAGGACATCGAAATTGAAGCAATGCTATGGGAAGACATGATGTCATTTCACAAGAAACTTGGCTCAAAGATTCCCGTCGATACACGAAATTGTTGATCCAGAGAGCACTTGGACTTCATCCCGACATTCCACAGAGGCTCAATGACCTAGATAATCACGATATGTTGACTGAGCCTACCCTATCAGTCAGAATCAAGGAATAGTCAACAAAGAAACAAAAGAAAAAGCCGCGTGCTGCCTGATCACCTTCTGACAAATGAAATCAAAAAGCTTGAAACATACAAAAGGTATCAAGTAGCAGTACGAGAAGGCAAAGTTGGCCATCTCGATGATAAGCCTTCTGGAACACCTACTAGGAGAACCAGAAGAGGAAGTGCTGGAAATGCAAAAGCACCGAGAGTCAGAGGATGTTTCCCGGAGGAATCCTCCATTTTAAAGGGGACAGTTCCCGCCAAGGAAGCTGTTCCTATTCCCGTATCTAAGCCTGAACCACAGAGAAAGCTAATGGACGAGGACTCAGAGGCTACTGAATCAGATGAAGAGACTTTCTACTCTCAAGAATCTGCAAACCAAAACACCTCCTTCAGCAGCTAAACCTCCAAGTCCACCAGCTGACAAAGGCAAAGGGAAGACTCATGTACTTGTGTCTTATGAAGAAAGCTTAGATGAAGAAGAAGAGCAACTGGATACCTCATACAGAAGAAGTTCAAATTCCTTAGACTCCAACACGTGGCAAAAGAATTTGCAAAAGAACAAATGGGTGGCCCGGAGGGTCAAGTGGTGCAGCTCAACCTTCACAGGTCCCTGATGCGGTTAATCAACCCGATAAGGGATCTGGTGCCACTTTTCACTTTGGAGCAACAACAAAAAGCCCGTTGAAGAAACTATTGAGCATGAATTTGAGGAACCGTTAAAGAAAAGTCCAGAAAGCTGAGGGTGACAAAGAAAAGACTGAGACAGAAAAGACTGAAGAGAAAGATAAGTCTGGAGATGACACTGATTATGAAAAGTTTCTGCTAGACTGTCGGCCCCGCTCGATCAGAGGAGAAAACCTCTGAACCTCCAAAGGATCCATAGTCTCCTCATGTCTCTTCATCATCAGATTCGTCTTCTCATTCTTCACCACCACCATCAAAGAAATCAACCAAATCATCATCCAAATCAGTAAAGAAGCCAACTCCATCATCTCGGATCTCTCAATCTAAGAATCGAATCAAGCAAAGTCAGCCAAACGAGTCAGAAAGAAAGATATTCTCCACAGAAAGTTGACTTTCCTCGCTGATCGATAACGTATTCTCATGATGAGAATGACAAGATGCAAGTTGAAAGGGAGTATGTACAGAAGCTTATGAAGGATGATCTTCAAGGAAGCATGGACGAGATGATAAAAGGATACACTCACAAGTTCTTAATGGAGGTCATTCCGAAACTGACAAAGGAGATGTATCCCAGACAACTTTATCCGAATCTCTTACATTTAGCCAAGCAAGCCATGAAATCAACTCCAATGAATTTGAGCATCAATCCAGTTGAAACTACAATCTTCTCAGATAATGAATTAGTAAACCGCGGTGGTAGCGCAATGTCAACACGCTCTTCGCAACGCTTGCCTCCATGAAACTAAACTGTTTGAAGCATTGCTGGAATACCAACTCAAGTCATCATTCAGAGAAGAGGCTATAAGGCCTAAGCGTTCAAAAGATGATGAAGACAAAGATCAAGATAAGGATAAGGAGCCTAAACGCACAAAGAAGTCTGGTGAATCATCTTCGATTCAGTACTTAATGCCGCCTCCACCACAAAGGACTCCAGCTCAACAAAGATCTCCTCCCCGCTCTTCTGCTGATAAACCTCAGGATTCTGAGTTACCACCCAGACTCAAAAAACCGGTGATTACTTTGAGTATACGGGTGGTGACGATGAAGAACACCATGAGCCCCAACAACAACCCGCCTCATCGGCCGACAAAGTACAGAAACCAGAATCCTATCTAGGCCTAAGAAAAACAAGAAGAAGGCGCCAAGGTGACGTCCTATCATGGCTAGATGAAGATAATACAGAGGAATTTGAATGGTTTTCTACACTTGTCAATTCCACTCCCTACCCGGAAGAAGGTCAAGATCTGGTAGACGGTACTACTTTGGAGCATGCTAAAATTCTGCAAGAAAAGTTCAAAGTAAAGAAGATGACGAAATCCGAGTTGAAGCGAATCAAGAATGAAGCATTTCAACTGTTAAAAGATAGCTCAGAAAGTGCCATCGAGGTCGAATATCACCTTGATAACATTGCTCGAGCTATGTCTAATAACATGGATTGGCTTAACCCTGAAGCAAACATCGACTTTACGAAGCGGGACAACCCTCCATATTACACCGACTGGTCTAAACCACTACCAACGATCGGCCAACCAAATGAGCCTAAAATTCCATTCCGACATTTCTTCAACAAAGACCTGGAATTTCTTCTACACGGTGGCGATGGTTCAAGGAAATACGCTACATCCCTGATACTTCCATTCCCAACAGCCGAATACTCAAACTGCATAGCTATCGAGGAAAGAGCTAATCACTTGTTCTCCAACAAAGTGGAAGCATACGACCAAGATGCAATGTACGGGATTCATCATTGGCCGGAACGCCGACGAATCTACTATAGAAGCTGCCAGGTACAGAAGTCTCAACATGCGGTGTTCAGTACTAAAAACATCATTGCCATCAAACACGTTGATCTTTCCTCCAAATGGGACTACACTTATCTCAAGAATATTGTGGTCAAGAGACAAGACGAAAGGGATTATGCATTCTTTGAAGCTGACTTTAAGAATTTGTCTATCAACGACATCGAAGATATGTACCTTGCCAAAGTACAGGGTCGTATGAGACAATTCTCCACTGAAGTACAACGTGAATTCATAAATTCAGTGCTCATCTTCATCAGACGCATAGTCATCAAAGAACGTGTAGAAGATCTCTAGATTGTAGTAGAATCTTATCAGACACTGTAAGGTCAACTTCACTCAACCGCAGCTTGATCTTCCCGACATCAACCAGCTCTCACAATTTACACTCATCAGCAAACCATTCGGTGTCGTTTACCGCAGTGAACTTCAAAGAAATTGCTTGATGGCGTGCAGAGATCTACACAAATTTGGAGATCACACTTTGAAGTTGGTTAGGGACGGATTGGCTTATCGGTTGAAGGATATACATCAGAAGATTGGGTCTCCTAAGCGATGGAATTCTCAGGATCGAAGGGATGTGAAGAGGATCATCACCATGATTGATGAACGGTTGTATAGAAGGGATCAGTTCAGAAGATTGGAAAACTATGTTGGTGGTCGACCCAGGAGAAACATCATCGGCTTTCAACGCCCGATTCACATTCCTGGCGACATCTCTGGACTACCCTGTACCCTTGAATCTGCTTCTTTCATTATAAATTTGGATGTATGTTCTATTATGTCGATGGCTTGTGCACACATTACAGTGTACAACCCGTACTTGTAAATAAAAGACCCTGTGGTACGGTTCAGTGCCACTGGTATGTGCTAAAACACATACCTTTTCATTATCAGAATAGACCCAAAATAACCAAGAAAGAGCCGTTTATTGCTAATATTTGTGGTTTTCTGAAGTTTATACGTGTAGGTAATGGATATGATGAAACAGACAGTTAAAAGAAGCCAAAACCGAAGGAAAACCGGGCACTAGAGAAAGAAGAGTGCAAGAGCCTATGCTGGGATGCCATTTATTGATTTTGATGTGCAAAAGTTCAAATTATGGAGTTCGGGATCATCATTGGGAAGTTTACAAATAGACCCTCAAGTTATCCAAATTTACACTTTCACCCCTTTAACTTTTCCATATTTACCATTTTCACCCCTCACCTTTCATTTTTCCCAATATCCCAAATTCACCCCTAACCTTTCACAAAATGTCATATTGGGTCCTTGGTTTTTGCTTAAAATACATAAATGGTCCTTGTTTATACACCATGGTTACACTTTTAGTCCTTAAGCCTTATATACATAAACCCTTGGCCCAATTAGTATCCTCCAACAAACCAAATCTACCAATTCGTCCTAACTAATCCTACCCGGTATATTATACCCAACCCGTTTTTCCCACTAGACCCGGTCAACAAACCAACCCAAGTCAAATTATTATAAACAAATCCCCTGAACTCCAAACGCCAAATGTCCAAAGTTGAACCACCATGGATTTACTGCATCAGACTCTACCTTCCCCACCTTTTACCCCTCATTTACCCCACTTAAAGTAGTAATTCCTTCTAGAAGACCTCTCGACAACGTGTCAAAGTTGTGTCATAAGATAGCCAGCAAAGGACAAAAGGGAGCATCTCATTGGACAGGACACATCACCCATATGATCAAACGACTCTGATTTGATATGATGACAAGTAAATGAATCAAAGGTCGAGATTGTACCTCTAGATGCTTCTCATGATCAAGCCAAGGCCTCTCGCCAGCTATTTATACCTGGATCAGTCACAAGCTCATTGTCCAGCTTTTTAACGCTTTTAGAAAAGCTAGACCAAATTTTTTATCTCGTCATTATAAGTTTCAAGTGCAGTCTAATTGTAATTTTTACCTTTAAATTTTGTAAACTCAAATTTTATTAATGCAATTTACGTTATTCTTGTTAGTTTACTGCTTCTTCAATCACTTTCTTTAAAAAACATTTAATACAGTTTATTTGAGTTTACATAAGCTTGATGAAGCTTATGTGAACTTATTTGCTTCATAACTTGTACTCAATCTCAGTTTTTAGTAAAGTTCAAGAAAAAGTCAACATTAGTCATACCTCTTTGTCAACTCAGTTTCTTGTTAAATTCTGTTCTTAAATTGTTTTCTCATTGAGTTTTATGATTGTTTAGCAAGACGAATTCATTTTGGGTTAAAGTTCATCAAGTATTTGCAGTACTTAGATTGCAATTTGACTCTAAAAGGGGTGTTTGGAAGTAAGTGATTAGAGGTGTTTAGAGTGATTTCTGTGGGTAAATTTTGAGAAATGAAAGTGTTTTAAGCTTTTCAAAGGTTGCTTCATTTCAGTTTTTGGCTTTCAAGGTCATTTTGAGAATTTCTCTTGCTCACATTTTTGTCCAAACCTGATGTTGAATCAGTTGTCTCAATTCAGTCGACACAGCAATGATTTGTAAGTTTTAATTCTGCTATTAGGTTTGTGTAATTTAGATTTAATGATAGTTATAGTTCCATAGTTTAGTTGTTAGTAGCTTAGTTGCCTATAGGAGTAGCTTAGACAGCTTATTTTTGGTCTTCAATGTTCCCCATCATTGCCTTATTTGATGTTTATACTTTCTTAAGCCTCTTCAATTGCTCATGTTACCTCTTTAATGTTTGGTTTAAGCTTATCTAGGTAGTTTACAGTATTGATATTAGTAGCTTTAAGCTTTGTTTGCACTGTGGAACCTTTCCCATAGCTTAATAGGTCTGCTCATTACCTGTTTTATCTCTAATTTTGCCGCACACAACCGTGCCCATATAGCTATTATCAAGCTACTTTTTACTGCTTTTATTCCAGCTGACTACTTGATTTTTGGTATCCTCTTTAGTTTGTAGGAGTAGTCTTAGGATTCTGAGCTTAGATTAGGATTGTTTTTGAGCTTTATTTCCAAAGAGCTTATCATAGCCCCTAACTAGCCCTCTTTACTATCTGCTCTCGTTGTTCACAGCAGCCTAGTGTCCCACTTAGGCCTTTAATCTTTGATCTCTAATTTCTTAATCACTAGTCCTTATGAGCTGAAATTTGGTACAAGCACTCTCTGCTAGGTGGACTTGAGATCTCCACTTTTGTTTTTAACTATGGCTTATTGAATAAGCAGTTGCTTAAGCTAGAAAGTAGGGCCAAGTTAAGCTTTTGGATTTAAGTAGCGTTAGCTCAATCATTGGTAAACCTGGATCATTAGAGGTTAGAGTAGTGTTAATTAGTTGCTATTAGCTTATTTTAGCATACATTAGCTTCAAGCACTATTTGATAGCTTATTTCAATCGCTTTTGCTTATTATAAAGTGCTTATTTCATAAACTGTTACACTATAGCTCTTAAATCTCACACATAAGCATCATATTACTTATTTTTCATAGATTTAGATTATCATTTTAGAATTTTCCTGAGATTTTCATAAATTTTGGTCAACGTTTAGTATTTTCTAGATTTAAAATAGTTTTTAATCACTTTTAAATAACTTTTATTGCAAATAATTAAGAAAAAGTTCCAAAAATAATTTTTCAATTTTCCCAGTTTAATAAAAATATAAAAAGCATAAAAAATATTTTTCCCTATTTTTTCCCTTTTATTTGGTATTTTTCACAATTTAAATAGAATTAAATTCATAGAAAATAGGAAATTAATCAGAAAAATACAAAAATAGTTTTGAAAAGTCTTTTGTGATATTTTAGATTTTTAAAAAGTAATTCCATAATTTTCCCTCTCTTTTTCATAATTTCTAGATAATTAGTTTTATTTTTAAAGTCTATAATTAGTTTTAATTTTAATAAATCAAGAAAATTCCTAAAAATTAGTTTTAATTCATAAATAGTTTTCTAATATCATTTTTAGCATAAAAGTAATTTTAGGTATTTTTAGGACTTAGAATAGACGTTATTGTATTTTATTCGCTTTCGCTTAAATCCCGTGATTTATGCTTTTAGTATAGATTTGCGTAGTTTGTCTTAGTTCTTAGGTTTCCCCATAGATTTTAATCCTATATGCTTTCCTTATCCCGTAGTTTAGATAATATCATTTTATCCCCTTCTCTTATTCGAATCCCGATAATCGAGACGGAGTTGAAATTCCATTCAACCCTCGTTCGAACGATCTCTGCTCAAACCTAACACGCTTGAGTTACCCATACTACACACTTCTTTCATCTATAATTGGATCAGTGTCCAACCGCTTTAAGTTTCTTACGGTTAGTCATTCACAAGTGGCTAGCTTGTGTGAGATAACTTGACGTGTTTTGGAAACTGTGAATCAGCCACAATCCTTATAAAAGGAGCGAAAGCTTTTTACTATTGAGTAAAACCTATCAAACCTTTCATTTTTCAAGGTTTTGCTCAAAAGAACAAGTACTTTCCCTTATGATTTTCAAAACATCAACCGTTTATATCACTCGTTGAGGGGGAGTACTTGACTTAAAACTTTGTTCAAAAATTGTTCACAATGGTCATTCTTCCCGCAACACTCGAAATGGTCATATTTATTCTCAACTTTTCAAAAATAACATTTTATATGCCATTTTTTAGGGGGAGAAAATACGTGATAAGAAATATGTTGTGTAAATGCAAATGAATCTTTGTGCTATAGACTTAACCCATGAATTGACGAGATCTTAAATGTTAGTAACTCGAAAAGACTTGTCCGGACGGGTAATAATTTCAAGCTAGTTCGCTAGTGATGTAAACGTGTCTCGCAAAGGACTTGTCCGAGTAGAATGTACCATTCGAGAAACTCTTGGTAGACATGAACCTTGACGGGTTTGACAACCTTTCGAGGTTGTCCACACCTTCAAGATAGTTATTAGAGCTAGTTGTCACCTAAAAGCTGACAATGCAACTCTTTAACTATGCCACGTAACCGTGTCTCGCTGGGGAATGTCTATCTTGAGTCGATCAATTCAAAAGTGTGCGCTTTTCCTCACTGTGCAGATTTTCGTCAAAACTCTAAAGCACATGTGGAGGGGGAGTATTTCTGCTAAAAGATAAAACTCTCACAGTGGTTCAAACATGTTTTTCATTTACAAACCCTTTGAGAGATTTTCTTCAAAATGGTTTTATGGCAACATAGGTTAGTCATGGAGTTATAAGGTGACTAAGGTTAGAATAACCGTCCTATGATCCGCCAGAGCCGGAGGGATCTACCCAAGGACACCACAAATAGTTAGAATTTAGAAGTCCTTAGGTATGATCATAAAAAAGGAGAATGAGAATCGAGAAAGAAGGAGTTGAAGAATTAAAAGAAATGCAAAGAAAAGGGTGAAAAGAAATAGCCCTCCAGATTATTCAACTTAGGGCAGACACCGGGTTCAATTCATATGCTACCGGTTGTCACTAGATGACACCGGTATTGAAGATTAAAAGTCGTCATGGACCTAGTGACGCATGCACTAAACCTTCTTAACCACTCAAGTTTCTCTCAACAGAAGCTTGTTTCATTCTCACAGGAACCCTACGTAAACTATCGGCTTTCTCTTAGAGATTGTTGGTATTGAAGAAGGAGACCCTCTCCCTAGTCTCCGCTCCGGAAAACCAAAATGCACTATTGAGTCTAGAGCCACGAGATTCATCAAAAGATCTCTTAGGTACACTTGACATTCAACAATAAGAATTTCAGTGGTACATTATCGAGTCCTTCACAGATCTTAGCAATCTGTCGAGAACATTTATGAGAGGTTCACATTTGTGATCCTTAGTGATTGAATGGAAACTCCTGCCAGGGTCAACATCAAACAGCCCTGACAGTAGGTCGCTTCGGCAACTCC
The DNA here is from genome assembly GCA_910596185.1 of Chrysanthemum makinoi. Lineage (NCBI taxonomy): Eukaryota > Viridiplantae > Streptophyta > Magnoliopsida > Asterales > Asteraceae > Chrysanthemum > Chrysanthemum makinoi. The sequence goes on from OU343220.1 coordinate 137,993,789, forward strand.
CCATGGATTGCGCTTAGTGGTCTCAAACGGTCTACAGTCGTGAGGTGATGCTTCGGTGTACCTCAGCGACTCATCTGAATCATAGGTGTACTTCGGTTCATCGTGTTATCTCACTTGTGGGACTCCGATTCAGGAACGGCCTTTGTAAGAATTAGAGTTGTGTTTTCACACTATGCTGTCAACACTCTCGAAGTTCAAACTTGTAAGTGCCGGAATCCGCTTATTACTAACCGTTTTAATGTTTACTTCTTATGGAAGCTCTGGAGCGGAATGATCGTGCAGATTCTCCACTTGTTCACACCAACAACATCATCAAAGAAGTTCTATCTTAAAGCAACACAAAAGTCAGAATGATTCTTCGTCAAATCAAAGAATCTACAAAGTTAAAGACTTAAAGAACTTCATCAGTACCGTAATCCAATGTTAAAGAGTGTGTGAGCATGTTGGAGAAAGAAGTGGAGACACTGAAGGGAAGGCAGACTGAGGCAGACTTGATGCAGACAACATCAACATACTATCACTTTCATCACAAAGAACAATGATCAAAGAACAAAGTTTAAGATGACGTCAAAGCATAACTGTTCAAAAAAACTATCTCGCTACACTGGGGAGATGGTTCAAATCAAGGCAATTCTTCTCACAAGAAAGAAGAATGTCAGAAGACGTCAAAGCTACTATTACATCAACGCCTTCACCGTTTTTCATCACCAACACTTGAGGGGGAGATTGTTGGAATCACTCCTAAACCTTTATTCAAGTGTTAGTTACTCATATGTAATAGTTAGTTTAATTATGGCCTTTATGTTTGTTATTAGCCTTAGGCTTATGTAGAAGGCCCATAAGCCTAGGCCTAGCCCAATAAGGAAAAGGAATGGAACTAGGAGTGTTGCCCTAGCTTCCCTCCTATAAATACTCTTGTAAACCTTCATTTGAAGGTTGGTTGTTCAAGTTATTTCTTTCACATACATCTACGCCTAAACCGTCTTTATTATCGTGTGTGTGTGTTTGTTTACTTGTTCAATCGCCTCTCTATCTTTCTATTAAGCTTGTGTTGTAAATCTAGTGACCTAACAAATAGTTGGGAATTTAATTTCAAATAATCTAAGAATATCAATGTTACCTTCCTCGAGTTCTCTTTTTATCTTACCATGTTTTGCAGTTTCCCAGTCGAAAACTCGATTGTTCCTTCGAACTTTTTCATTAAGATTCGGAATATATTCGTTCATAGTTATATATGATTCGTTCATTATTCTGAAATAAAATCCTCTTGTGCAATAGAATGGTGGAATAACAAGAAACCAAATAAAAAATTATCTAGAATGCGGAAAAACATAAACACAAAAACAATAAATATGCAGAAAAATACAATCGTAGCACTTATACAAATATACAACAAGGTTAGTCAAATAAAAAATAAAAATAAAAATATTAAACTAAGTTAAACCTAAATCAAAATACCAACAAATACAAGTGTTAAACAACTCACTCCCCGGCAGCGGCGCCAAAAAACTTGATGCGGTTTCGTTGTAGGTATAGATTATTGTATTCAAGTTTTAAATTTATATTTAGCCGACTTAACTTATAACAAACACTAACGAGAAGTGTACCCGATCAATGTAGCCTAGTTGGTAAGTAGAGTGTCGATCACTAAGAGTGGAACGTTAACACTTAAATATCTATCACTATTTTTATTCTTAAGTTACTACTAGTTAAACCTAATCTAATGCAAGTGGATTTTCAGCTTGAGAGATTGGAACGATGTTTAGATTAAGTAATTTGTAAATAAAAGCACATAATCAATGACACACACATACACAGATTGAAACACAGATAACAAATAAGAGGTCAAGCCGATAGTAAGGAAGATGTATTCGCTAACTCTTTAGTTATATATGATGAGTACTAAATATGTTCTTTCTCTTTGGTTGCTCACGTAAATGCGTATCTCGTGCCAATTTTTAGACCAACCTAAACGTCTAGGTTTCAGCTTTTAAGTTTTCTCAACAGACTAATCTTGTCACGACTAATCAGAAATCCACATAAAGTCTACCTTAATGATTATCAATGTATTAGTTAACCACTTAGGGCTTACATTAATCATGCAAACGATATTAATAAAGTAATAGTGTAATCAAAACACACGCATGAGCATCTAATAAAGCATCATATAATCTTTAATGATAGGAACTATTCAAGTACGATCAAATAGTGAAAAATACGCTAACCAAATGATTAAAGACTACTAATACAAATTAAGCGAATCTTCTTATGAAATTATGCACTAGTAGGACCTTATTATTGCTCTGATTTTGTCCTTTTGGTTGTGTCTTTGTGTGGTTAGTCATCTGGTCTTGTGTGTGATTGATGCCCCTAAATTTGGCTGTCGAATTGGGTATTTATATATTCTGGAAACAGTGTCTATACGACGTATCAATTAGTGAGATACGCCGTATCTCGGTAACTTCGAGTCAAGATTATTATATTATGGAATATTCGTACACCGCCATATGATACAACACATCATCATTCTTTATGCAGTGTATGATGTATTCTTATCTTGGAATTTCTGGTGAAGTCTTGAGATTGATACGTCTCTGGGATGTCAGGCGGCGTATCTGGAGTAAAACAAGTAAGATCTTCTTTGTTGAACAAGGTTTCATATACGGCGCATGGGATAAATCCATGCGGCATATGCTTCAAAGTCAGGCAATGGTATTTATATTCGTCTAAGTCTTGGTGTACGGCGTATCTGTCTAGAATGATACGGCGTATCCTTCGTCAGTTCAGTAGAATTTTCCAACTTGATCCATTTTGCTCTAATTTATGTCCAAAATAGCTAACTTTCACCAAATGCTTATTTATAACTGAGATTTACAAAAGTAAACGATTAAGTATCAATTCTCATATAAAATCATATAAAACAAGCAATATACGTAGGATAAATGATGCTAATAATATGTTGTTATTTGATATCATCAAAGCCCAAGTCAACCATTGAAGGCATACGGTGTATGAAACTCTTGTCATACTCCGTATTGAAGATCTTATCCCCAGTCCAAGTATTTCGAAGATTTGAAGGTATATGATGTATTTAACTCTGGTAATACGCCGTGTTTAAAAGATACGCAGAATAAGCTTGGAATATGCTTTCTTCGTCAGCAATTAAGAAATCTAGAATACGCTGTATTCCAGCCCTGACAGAAGACTATAAATACAAACCCTATACGGGAGTTTTTGATGTCATTCACTCACCACTCTCAACCACAACCAAATTTCACCATTCCAAGGCCCCAAGATCAGTCCCAAGTGCTAGGAAATCAAGCAAATAAGGCTTCATATCATCACATTAGGGTTAATCTCGATTTGCATATCGACTTCATTATGATTTTCATATGTTTATCATTTGAATTATCTTCTTGTGCTTTTACATACATAATGGGTTAACACCCTTTGGTGTTAGCCATGTTTATAAATATTTCATGATAGTTATTTCCGTTTGTTAAGATTTGATGTTTAGTATTGCTTAGTTTATGTGTTTATCGTTCAATACATGCTTGTTTATATGTTTGAGTCTTTTAAGTCTAGTATCACATGGACCAAGTAGGTACTAGATGTATATTACGAGGACACTTAAGTTAGCATAGTGCTCTTCTTACATGGACCAAGTGAGGAAGGGTAGGTATTACATTGACCAAGTGGATACCATAGATAAATCACATAGATTAGTTTACATGACTTAATACATGCTTCTATTCCGATAGGTACATGGACCAAATGGCCTAGGTGATTACCTGTGTAGAGGCTAGATACATGGACCAAGTTTTCTAGTCTAGGTAAGATAGGAGCATGAGAATATTATCTGGACCAAGGAGATACTTCCCATGCATCCTGATGTCACCAGTACTTTACAAATGAATCATTGCACTAATACACGGATAACTATAATGGAATAGGATTAACATGACTAGCACTACTTTCTCTTATTGATCACAACACATGTAGTTTAATTTACTTTTCCGTTTTAGTAGTTATTATTAATCAAATAAATCAAAACCCCCTTTAAAACCCATAAAACTCACTAGGTTAAATCTAAGCATACTATTCCTAAGATCGACCTCGTAATTACCCCACTGGCTACATCTGATCGGGTACACTGCCCATGAAAGTGTGTCTTTAAGGTATAAGTCCGACAATTATAAATTTAAAACTTGAATTAAAAAATACCTACGAAACACACATCAATCATATGCACATTTGATTGTAATTAATTATTTATATCATAACGTAATTTTTAATAATCAGATTTTTACACTTATAAAGTTCTAATTTGTCTTTAACTTTTTAGGTATTGTGACAGTGAGAAACTCAAAATATGCAACAATGTTATTTTTAAATGGAGATATTCCTGAAAATCATGCTTATATAAGGAGGTAATGGTCTTTGTAAAATGCTATATATTATTGTTAATTTTTATTATTCTTAGACTTCAAAATTATAACAACAAGTTATAAAAACTAAAAGAATTTCAATATTTGTGTCAAAACACTCATGGACAACTTTATGATTTTAGTTGAGTATACTTTCTTTATTTTCAGTAGAGTTTAGTACACATAAACTTTTGCTTGCATTTTCTATGGACTATTAGGTGTTTACGAAATTGATATTGGCTATACAATTGATTAACGCTCATACACGTCATTTGCTATTTAAGACCATCAAATTTGGCTTGGGTAACAAATGGACGTTTATTATTATGATTGTTACAACCTGTATTGATTCACTTATAATTATGTAGTATCTCATTGTTTCTTTCATATATTAATAAAACACGTTTATGTTTGTTGTTTTCTTAATATCTCATTTTCATATTGCTATCAAGTTGATTAGCGCTCACATACGTCATTTACTATTCAAGACCGTCAAATTTGGAGACGACAAAGACATCGATGTTTATTATTTTAATTGTTACAAACTCAATTGATTGTCGAATAATTCATCTATTATCTCATTGTTTCTTTCATATATTAATGGAACATGTTTTCGTTCGTTGTTTTCTTATTATCTCATTTTTCATATTTCTTTAAAACTCCCGTGAATCCACGGGTCTTTAAGCTAGTTATTTTTATCACAACGTAATTTTTTTTATAACCGTATTTTTTACACTTATAAAGTTCTAATTTTTCTTTAACTTTTTAGGTATTGTGAAAGTGAGAAACTCAAAATATGCAACAAGGTTGTTTGTAAATGGAGATGTTCCTGAATATCATGCTTATATAAAGAGGTAATGATCTTTGTAAAATGCTATATATTATTGTTAAGTTTTATTATTCGTACACTTCAAAATTATAACAACAAGTTATATAAACTAAAATAATTTCAATATTTGTGTCAAAACATTCAAGGATAACTTTATGATTTTAGTTGAGTATACTTTCTTTATTTTCCGTAGAGTTTAGTATGTATAAACTTTTGCTTGCATTTTCTGTGGACTATTAGGTGTTTACGGAATTGATAATGGCTATTAAATTGATTAACGCTCACACACGTCATTTGCTATTTAAGACCATCAAATTTGGCTTGGGTAACAGATGGACGTTTATTATTCTGATTGTTTTACAACCTGTATTGATTCACTTATAATTCCCGTAGCATCTCATTGTTTCTTTCATATATTAATGAAACACGTTTATGTTTGTTCTTTTCTTAATATCTCATTTTCATATTGCTATCAAATTGCTTAGCGCTCACATACGTCATTTACTATTCAAGACCGTCAAATTTAGAGATGACAACAACATCGATGTTGTTATTTTAATTGTTACAAACTCAATTGAGTGTCGAATAATTCATCTGTTATCTGATTGTTTCTTTCATATATTAATGGAACGTGTTTACGTTTGTTGTTTTCTTATTATATCATTTTCATATTTCTTTAAAAACCCCGTGAATCCATGGGTCTTTATTGTCAATTTCATTTGCCATGACAATTAACAAACAGCCAAAGACAATCACTTTCAAAAGTTGGTTTGTACCTTCCACGTCCTGTTTTTACCATATTTTAGTGTTATAATATATTATGAATCACAACTTACTTTTACTAACATTTTCTATGTACTATTAGGTGTTTACGGAATGGACATTTGATATGAAATTGATTAGCACTCACATGCGTCATTTGCTACTCGAGACCGTCAAATTTGGAGACCAACGCATGGACGTTATTATTGTAGCCGTTATAAACTCAATTGATTATCGAATAATTCACGTATTATCTCATTATTTCTTTCATATATTAATGGAACATGTTTACGTTCATGCGTTTTCTTATTATCTCATTTCATATTTCTTTAAAAATCCCGTGAATCCATGGGTCTTTAAGCTAGTTATTTATATCATAACATAAATCTTTATAATCATACTTTTTACACTTATAAAGTTCTAATTTGTCTTTAACTTTTTAGGTATTGTGAAAGTGAGAAACTGCAACAAGGTTGTTTTTAAATGGAGATGTTTTTGAAAATCATGCTTATATAAGGAGGGAATGATCTTTGTAAAATGCTATATATTATTGTCATTTTTTATTATTTGTACACTTTAAAATTATAACAACAATAAGCAGTAATAAGCATATAATAATTCAATGATATTTTCCTAATCCTTTTTAATAACTTATGTTACCAAAGAAAATAAAATAACACAATCCGATATTTACTTAAAAAGTTATATACGATTTATCTAATGGATATACAAAATTACATCATTAGCAACAAGCACAAGTTACTTGCAAAACAAGTTGTTTACTTATCTCCCGATAGATTCTTTGCTAACTAAATCACTGATATATCTCATACTTTTGGCTACTGTGACTGATATAAGTAATCTAGGGTGGGTGTATATAGCATGCGTAAATTTTAATAATATGTTATACTAAGTGTTTTATTTATTAACTATCTTCTCGTATGTCAAACAAGTATAGGGTGCAAGTTACTGCAATTGATGAGCAAACTAAGCTATCTACTTCTTTGTTCCTATTTGACAGTGAAGTTACCAAAATAATTGGTAAATCTGTTCTTAGTTTGTATGATCTGTTTGCTGATAACCCGAACATCATTCCGAATGAGTTATACGAAATGGTTGGGAAACAATGGTTATTTAGACTACCAAAGAATAACCATAATGCATGTACTCATGATGTTAATATTGTGTCTTGCATTTCTAATGATCATGTTCTCATCATCGTGTTCAATGAATTAGTTGCATCACACTCGGTGAGTATTTTAATTTAAATCACATGCAATTTATTTGTTTCATAGTTCTAACAACTCAACCTAACAAGTTCTTTTATTAATATGTGTTTAGGGAAAGGAGTTGGAACATGAAATCAAATAGCCGCTGGAATGTCGTTAAAGCATTGTTCTTTAATGTTTTCGTATCGTTCTTTCTTTTTTCTAGACTTATTTACCATTTTCAATGTGTTTTTTGTGTAACCGAATTTGATTTTGATGTTTTTATTTGGGGTGCTTTAATCAAAATTTATGTTTGTTGCTTTTTTATTTTGGTTTCTCAAACTTATATTACATATGATTTCTCAAATACGCAACTGAAACATCACATTATTTTTTTATAACTTTTTTAATATACTTGTTGCAAAGTGTGTGCATTCCGCTATATTGTTTTACAATTTTGATCACCTATTGGGAAAACAGTCCATCGAACGGGTAGAGACCTAGTTAACCCGGGTATGTTTGGCATACAAGTTGTTGAGAGATTATGCTTATTTAAAAAAAAAAAAAGTTATTTATTTAAAATAATTTTTTTTGGCAGACATAACTTATAAGAGATTATAAGAAAAATAATCGTCTATAATCTCTTAAAACCAAAGGATACTTCATATAACTTATAAATATAACATATTTTTATAATTTTTAGCTCCAGCATATCTTGCTATTCTAAGACTCAATCCTTAAAAAAAAAAAAAAAAAAAAAAAAAGTATGAAATTGATGTGAGTTGTTAATATAACAAGGGATTTTGTACATGGAGGCTGCTCAAGTTTTAAACTTTTTTCATTAAGGCCGCTTATCTTTATAATTTTTTTTATAGGCCGTCCAAGTATATTTTCCTTTTCGCTCATACCAAATCCAGCGAAAATCAAACCTGAATATAGTTAATTGACAAGTATACCCTTCTTTTAAAAATCATAATAATAAGAATTATATTATCAATATTTAGTACCTAATATACCCTTTTAAGCAATAATATACTAACAATCTCAAGTTTTTGATTTACATTGTGTCATTCTCAGATTCATAACTGATGCATCATTCTCCTCTTTTATCATCATTAAATATGACCAAAATCATATTAAATCTTGTGGGTACGTCTTGCCACATATATGAACTTGTTATTTACACAGAAACATAACAAAACCTTTTTTTAACATTTGCTGCATAAACAAATGTTTTTACTCTAATAATGCATACACTAACTTTTAGAACAAACTCTTAGCGAAATATGCATAATAAAGTAGCAGCCATGATCATGATCATCATCTTCATCCATGAACTCGGGTATGGATTCATCATCACTGTCATTTGTCGTTTTATTGATTTCCTCGACATCCGCATGTACATTGTAGTTATCAACATCTAGTACGCGACTGTTAGGTTCCACAACTTCGTCTATCTTGAAACTTAACCTCATTTTTCTTGCCTCCATGACTTCTTCATCAGAGTGTACACTCTCATCATTATCCCCCAGATTATTATAGTTACCATTTGAAGCACCATCATCTTCCCCATGATGAATATGATTACCTCCTAAAGCATCATGATCATCTTCATACTCACTGTAATAAAATAGAAGCAATATAAATATGCAATGTTGGCAATGTATATTAATGTGCAACACAGCAGTGGGAATTATATAAAAACATGATTTATCAATTCACTGAGAAAAGAACCATATATGAATAGCCATGAAAACACCTACCTTTAACTTTTTGTCTCTATATTGAATATTAACTATCATAATCATAATAAAGATATGCAAATGACGCATGTTAGAACTTAAAGTGATTGATAGAATTTGTAATTACCTTGGCATGGTAAAATTATTGGCCGAAAAATGATGCTCGAATAATGTTTTTCCAGAAGGAAGAAGCGTATAAAACCCTAGTTGTGATAAATATATCGTTGTTCCTTTTTGCCATATTAATCCAAGGGTATTTTTGTCTTTCAGAAATTTTGAGGGTATTTTAGTCAATAGTCACTACAATTGGCCAGATTTGATAAAAATGAAAACATATTTATACTTGAATGGCCTATACATAAACTATCATAGATGAGCGGCCTTAATGAAAAAAACTGGACGGCCTCCATGTACAAAATCCCATATAACAAAGTTAAAAATGTTGAGAACCCAAAAACCCTGTCACTCTTATCCACATTTTCTCCAAACAAAAACCATTTAAATCCAAGAAAATCATCATGGCTTTATCTTCTTCTTCTTCTTCATCTTGCATTGGTCGCTCTTTATCCATCTCTTCTTATTCACCATTATTGGGTGGTTTTCTCAAACCAAATTATCATCAACTTAATTATAATAACCACCATATAAGTTATGGTTTTATTACTAAGTTTAGTTCATTGGTTATCAATTGCTCATCTTCTTCTGATTCAATTCCCTTTAGGTATAATTCTTGTTATTAGTGCCCATTTGATAAAGATAGAGTTTGGTAATTTGAGTCTTTTATTATGAGCATTTTTTGAACCTTGTATGAGCAACTTATGTCAATTAGTTTGATAATTTGAGGTGGGTCTTATTATATAGATAATGGGTCGTTTTAAAATGCAATTTTTGACATTCAGAATGTTACTGTAGACAATCTGTTTTACCATTTAGTCTATTGGTTTGACGTCGAAAAACTGGTTGATTGGGTTGTTTTGGTATTTTAGGATGAATGAAAATGGGACACCAAGATGTCCTGTTAAGTGGCAAAGGGTGCTTCTTAAAGTAAGTGGTGAAGCACTTGCGGGTGACCGAGAGCAAAATATTGACCCCAAGGTATGAAGTGCATAATCATTATTGAAATATTAGTATGCTGCCTGTTATTAGCATGTAATGCTGTTACATTTGATTTTTAGGTTACAATGGCTATTGCAAGAGAGGTTGCTGATGTGACTCGGCTTGGCATTGAGGTGAATTTCCATTTTATTTTTGCAATATTTGAGTATCCATTAAGTATTCATAATTTTGCTTTTAAAGACCCTAATAGAGTACGCGTATTACAAGTTTTGTAGTTATTGTTCTAAAAATGCATACACTTACTTTAAGTCACACACTATGGTCTTATTCTGTAATACTCGCACCTTTGGTTTTATGCTCAGATATTTTTAATGTCAATGGTGGTTTGATCTCTGTTCGACAGCTAAATTATAAGACTTTTGATAAAATTGCTTATTTTTAACAGTAAAATAAGGATCTGAAAAATAAGAGAAATGTCAACAGCATGTTTACTGGATTTGAAACCTTAACTGAAGTCCATTACTCCATTTAGTCAACTTGTGTGTCTATTTCTTATGACTTCTTCCTTTTAACAATGGAAACATAAAAATTTGAGCTCAATGTTCATAATTACTGCTCAGAAGATTCACCAAACCATGCTGCATTGTGTGCTACATAGACTTACATGCATACATGGATACACCACCATATTCAACTTATAATCTGTAAATACCATAATCTTCGAGTGCTTGCCAAATTGTGGGGTACAAAAAGATTATTTGGATCCAAAATCTATGTTTACCATATGATTACGGCATCAGCCTTTTAATTATAATTTTTGATTTTCCGTGATATGATTTAGGTGGCAATAGTTGTGGGTGGGGGGAATATCTTTCGTGGAGCTTCATGGGCAGGAAGTAGTGGTCTCGATCGCTCGTCTGCTGATTACATTGGGTACCATTTATTTCCCTATACTGTCAATTTCATGTTCTATGTTCTTAATAGAATGTAAATCAGTGAACGGGAGTTAACACATTATACCTGATTTCTTAATGGCAAGTTTTTAGTTTATAAGGTATGTTCATGCATTGTACTCTCTACTTCCCATTTAAAGTACGAACCTTTTCTTTTACCTAAAATGTATTGTTTGTTTTTGGTTTTACAATATTTCATTTCCTAACATGTTATTGAACTTCAATATTAGGACCATTGTAAAAGTTTAAAGAGAAATGTGATTGGAATTTAAATATTAAGCTGGCCGCTTTTGTAATATAGGACTGTATTGGATCGTGGTTAACACCTTTGCCTCCGGAGAGACAGAGGTCAAGGGTTCAATCCTTACTCCTTGCAAGGCCGGAGGTCCTTTTCTACCTTTGGTAGAACTGGAAGCAGCCTCTTTACCTTAGGTAGGGGTAGGGCTGTCTACATCTCAACCTCCCCCATACACTGTGGAAGACGGTATTGGGAGTTACTTTACTCTACTTTTGCCTTTGTGATATATGACGTATTAGGTAATAAGTATCCCAAACTGTTTCTTGTATAACACAGCCTCCTAACTGACCTGACCTGACCCATACAAAAAAATACCGTGTTTGACACATCAGCCAACCCATTCTACTCAGCTGTTTTGTGGCCTCTGCAGAAAATGTGTCTGAGAAATTTTTGTGTATGGGCAATCGTAAGTTTATAATATTATATATATGGATGAATGGATAACTGGATCAGGATGTTGGCTACTGTGATGAATGCTATATATTTACAAGCAACAATGGAGAGCATGGGCATCCCAACTAGAGTCCAGACAGCATTTAGGATGTCTGAAGTTGCTGAACCATATATACGTAGGAGAGCTGTAAGGCATTTAGAAAAAGGAAGGGTCGTCATCTTTGCAGCCGGGACCGGAAATCCCTTCTTCACAACAGACACTGCTGCAGCCCTTCGCTGTGCAGAGAGTAAGTTTCAGTTTATATTCAGGTTTTAGATGTGTCCCTCTTTATTTCCCATACGAAGTGATTTTGTCAATATCGTATCTCATTTAGTCACATTGTTCCCACTGCTTTTATTTCTAGCAATAAAATGATATATTGTTTTACACTGGCAAAATGGTGATGTTAGTTTTTGTTTCCTTTTTATGGATGATGGATTCGTAGGAGAAAATGATTCAAGTAAATTAAATTGATAGACTGGTAGCCGGATCTCATTATTTTGATAGTATATGTGCCAAACAATTTTTTTTTTCTAAAGTATTTAAAGTTTGATGGATGGCTTGCAAAAAGTATTAGTTTGTCTATGTACTAAGGAATAAAGTTTGTTTTAGTCACTGCACCAATAAGAGGTTTTCATTTGGCCATTTTACCGCATTTCCAACTAATTTTGCTGAATAAAAAATTGGCTCATCTGGTTTTTCCATGATTTAGAGGTGGCAATTTTGACCCACATACACCCAAATGTGTTGATAATAGGTTAGTTAAAAATATGTATAGTCAACCTTATGCTCACAATCATATCTTTTAACTAAATTTAACTATCTAACTCAAGATCTTGTCCTGATTATGCAGTTAACGCAGAGGTAGTTTTAAAAGCTACTAACGTGGATGGTGTGTATGAAGAAGATCCAAAGATTAACCCAAACGCTCGACTTCATGACACTCTTACCTATCAAGAAGTAATCTCGAGAGACCTTTGTGTTATGGACTTGACCGCAATCACTTTATGTCAAGAAAACAACATCCCGGGTATGTTCTTTAATGATAGTATTTCTTGCTCTTCTTTACATATTATGCCCTGAGCAATTTTTTATTTTTATTTTTACTCACATGCATATATTCTTATAGCTACGAAAATTACATCATTTGCTTAGAGTATAACTGTTTGATTAGTATTTTATTGTAGTTGTACAATATTATCCACTCGGTCCATTTTCTTTGGCAAGAAAGTGAATCAACTAGTCTTATTCCCTGTAACAGTGACATTATGTTAGTGCTCATAAAAGGGTGATTGAAACATGAAGTGCATTAGGATAAACTAGTAGTTTGGCCAGTAGTTGTTTTACACTTTTTACTTGCTAGAAAATGGATTAAACGAATATGTCTTCCCTCATTTACATCAGGTTGTTCTTTACATTAATAATGTCAATTTCAGATGGAAAAAGGTTTTCTTGGGTAACCATGGTTTCCGACCTTTTTGGTCCACTAATCCACGGGGTTTGAGCCCACCGCGACTCAAAACGGGTAAAGCCCTCCCTTTTCAGGAGGTTGGCTTGGTCACTTCAGGGTTGTTTGCTCCTATCATGAATTAAACTTGAAACCTCACATTTTAGCATTATAGTCATAAGCCACTAGGCCACCCCTGAGTGGTTAGATGGAGAAAGTTTAGTTAGTCAAAAAAACCAAATAAAGATCATTACGTGTTAACTAAACATGGACCATCAGCTAGAGGTGGCAAGTTTCAACTCACTCACTCATGGACAGGTTTTGGTTTACATGGTGAGATTCTAAAAGGAAAACATGCCAAATAGGCAAACGTCGCAGTATTTTTTTATAATGGTTACCAGTTACAAGCTTCTAAATTGTTTCGTAAAATATCTTTTTTGAAGAAATCGTTACATAATTCTTTTTGTCATTGAATCGGTCCGAGATTTTGCTATCTCCTCTGTAAGGGTCTGCTTATCCAATGGAAGTACGTAGGGAATTTTCAGAGATAACCATTTCTATAACCTAATCTTATTTTTAATGCATAACTTTTATAATAAAGGGGATAAGAGTTTGCTGATAAACCCAACCTGACCCATATCCGTTCTGACAAGTATTAAATCCACCATACTGCGGGTACCTGTATGATTATGAGAATTCAAGTAAATGATGATTAGCTACTTACATAGTTGCATTTGTTAATGTTACGAGTATGATTATGAGAATTTAAGTAAATGATTCACTAAAATCTTTTGGTAGGGCATACTAATGAAAAGATCCTGGGAGTTTCGTGATAACTTAATCAACCTTTCTCCTTTTTTTAGGGTAGTATTTTGTCGTATTTAATTTTGTAAAGGATGTGTTTATGAAAACCCATTCCTCTAAATCTGAGTTTTCTTTTGATGTAGTTGTCGTATTTGATCTTGGAAAACCTGGTAACATTGCAAAAGCTATCAAGGGCGAGAAGGTTGGCACACTGATTGGTGGGACTTGTGTCTCAACTGCTGCAAAAACTTGAATGAAACCTTTCCGAGTACTTGTCAAACTCCTGAGTACTTCATACTATTAGTGGCATAGATCTAAAATATGAAGATATCTAAAGGTAAAATTTTGCATTCATTTCTATATATCGCAGAGTAATAGGTAGGTGCATTTAGTTGTATCAGTAGCATATGATAGTAAAATTTGCTTATTCTCATTATTGGCACTTGGCTACTCGTTGTTTAGTGAAGACATATCTAGCTCGGGTTTACTGTTCTATATTGTTAACAAAGCATGTGAGTTTCAGAACTTGAAATATGTTTGTTTTCTGTAGTTTTCGTCCCTGTCGCATTTTAGTCTACTTATCAAAACCTCTGTAGTTTTCCTGGGTCATTCCCAAAATCTTGTGTAACAGAGACATGGTTGCTCTTGAAACACACATATATACTCCTGTTTTGTCTTTTCCTGACCCATTTCCTTGGTTGATGAGGTAAGACATAACCATATTCAAATTTCAAATATAACAACGAATCATCATATTCAGTGTCACATACATTTGACATCCTTGTGAAGGGCCTAGGATTAATATTATTTCAATTTTACAAACAGAAGAAACTCTGTTTATCTTTGTAATATCATTTGGATACGGTTCAAAGGTTGAGTATTTGAGTTAAGGTTCATTAAATAGGCCGTGGCTCACATGACGTATTTTATAATCACATGCACCGAGTCGTCTTGATAATCAACACCTTTGTTGTTGGGTCAGTTTTACAGCCTCAATTTATTTTGTCCTTGTACAGACACTAGCATCACACTTGATACTTGCAAGTTCTTAATACTCATGAATTATGTCACATTCTAGTACCAATTAATTTTTCA
This sequence comes from Chrysanthemum makinoi, assembly GCA_910596185.1. Classification (NCBI taxonomy): domain Eukaryota; kingdom Viridiplantae; phylum Streptophyta; class Magnoliopsida; order Asterales; family Asteraceae; genus Chrysanthemum; species Chrysanthemum makinoi. Next base: position 138,008,843 of record OU343220.1, read on the forward strand.
TTTTAAAATTTTATCCTTACAAGTTTATTTATGAAAAAAGTTACAGGGAGGTCAGTAAAGAACCATATATAGTTTTAAAAATAATAATAATAATACAAATGTCAATGGCTAAAAAAGGTAAGAGGGTATTCCTGTGTTTAATTTACTTGGTCAAACTCAAATATGAAAAAAATAATAATAATAATAAAAAAAAATGGCAAAGTGGGTTATGACTTATTCCACGCCTACTCCCATTGTTGTTGAGATTTGACGATCCGCATAAAGCGAATCTATGCTTCACTATCAAATCAAATAGTATTTTATATGTGTCACAAATCGGGGAAATGCTACATCCACATACGATTTATAAAAAAAATCTTACACGATGATGTGTCACTTTTTGATTTGTGTGGTTTCTTTCTCTTCTCTTTTAATAAACCACTCACTTCTTGACATATCATTGTCATGTCATCGTGTGGGTTTTTTTTTGTAAATTATAGGTAGGTGTAGCATTTCCTCACAAATTGAGCTAAATTAATCAACTAGTTTGAGAATAAGGGGCATTTACATACATCCCGACCCAAACTTCAATAATTACATATTTCCCCAAAGCATGCTTTAATAGCATTGTACATCATGCATTAAAAACTTGTGTTTTGAGGAAATATGTAATTTTTGCAGATATGAAATTCCTGTAGCCATCAAAAAGTATAACCCCTTAAATATGGCTCACAATAATTTTGCCCGAGTTATTATTATTTTATTTATTTATTTATTATTTTTACTCTTCCACATATAGAGAACATGAATCCGCTGACGCAATGGATGAATTTGATGACTATTTTTGCCAAATTGCTATAAAGGACTTACTTGCAATGACACTTAAACCTTAGGACTATTTTTGCCAATGACTTACTTTGAACGATATTAAACTCTGGATTATTTTTGCCAATTGTGAAAGTTGGCAATTAATGTGTGCTTTGTAACATGTTTGCCGATCTATAGTATATATAACGAACGCAATGGATTGAATTATAGGGACTATTTTGCCAAATTGCTATAAAGGACTTACTTTTACTTAAATACTATTTTTGCCAACTTGGACTTATTTAACGACACTTAAACCTCCATTTTATATGTTTCATTGCAACACTGTTGCTCGCTCTATAGTTATATATAGTAATAATTACTCGGAAATCCGGTCGGGGTTTGATTTGGCAATGCACTTCTGGTTGTGCAAGGCATTTTTTGTTTAAGGAAAAGTTGATTTTCTCAACTCCCTGTGATGAATTTGTAGTGAAAATGATGGATCAGTGAGATGGATGTATTGATTTGTCTGGATATATTGTAAAACCACTATGAATGCTCTAAAATAACAAGTATTCATTTCATTTGTTAGATACATTTTTCATCACCACTTGTTAGGGGTGTTCATGAGGCGGTTCGGTTCGGTTAGTTGGGATATTTTAACTATCCATCATGGGGCGGGTAATTCATTTTACTACCCGAAACCGAACCGTGTTAGGCGGGTAATCGGACATGCGGTTACCCGAAATGAGTGGTTATCCGCGGTTCGGTTCACGGTTAACCATTTTAGACGTTTAAACAAGTTTAATCGTATGAACAATAACATGATCTGAAAAGTAAAACGCAATTTTAGTGTATTAAATAATATTGAATAGACTAAAGTCATTTTAAAATTATTCTGTCACAATAATTACGTTCAAATAAGCATACATGACACATTGATAAAAAATATTTGTTCGACGTTTATATGTTACAAACACATTAATCTATTTTCACACATAGATGTTTAGTAAACGTGTATATTAGGAGCAAAAAAGTCATTATGCAATAAGAGTAGTGTAATAATATAATCGATACTTGTACTATTATTTAAATATTTAGTTAAAAACCTTCATGTATATTATATACGGTTCGGTTCGGTTAACCATGGATATCTAAATATAAAAACCGAAACCGATCCGTAATAAGCGGGTTTTTTCGGTTTTGATTTTTATCGGTTTCGGTTTTTTCGGTTTCGGGTTTTTTCGGTTTCGGATTGAGCAGTTCGGCTCGGTTTGTCGGTTTCACGGTTTTTTTGAACACCCCTACCACTTGTTAATGCATTTCGTGTTTCTTTCTGTTTTATGTCTAATTTGCATTTTAATACAAAAAAGACCAAAAGTTTGCATGCCCTCCATGTTGCTTAAGGTAAAATAAATGCCGGGCTATAAATTGTTGATGAACAACGTTAGAGTAACTCTATAGAATATAATCATCCATAACACACCTTTCGTGTAAGCGATTATTAAGTTTGAGGATTGTCTTATCATGCATTTAACCAACTTGGTCAAAACTCTAGTTGACAGCTTTCCAACAAAACTTTAAGCAGAATTTAGTTAAGTTTCGTAACACATACAAGTTAGAAAATTAAAAGTAAGCTTTTGGTCCCCTCAAATGCAAAGGCAATGATGTAAACACCAATTTTAAAGTTAAAAAAAAAAAATGTTCAATCTAGATATAATTCATATATGATGAGGGAGTGACCTTTTTATGCATATGATATTAACCAAAACGTGTACAACATACATAATTCACTTGTAACCAATGTTTTGAAACTCTGGTCGATCTGATCGGGTTAACTGGTTGAACCGGTTCTTACAAAAAAAAAGGGTAAAAAAACCAGGTTAACCGGTTAGACCCGTCGGGTTTTAAGTGACACTGGTCAATCCGGTTCTCAAAACCAGGCTGGATTTGGTTTTTTTCATTTTTTTAATAGAAAATCCGGTTGACCCGGTTGAAAAAAATAATTTTTTTTAATAGAAAATCGGGCTGACCTGACGATTGAACCGGTTAAACCGATAATTCAGTGACTCAACTAAAAACCTGATTTTCAAAACATTGCTTGTAACCGATGGTCAATTTGTATTATAGTTGGTGACCAAATTAAAACTCTGCCTAAAGAAAAACATTGGTAGTTCAAAAGAAATTAAGCATTAACTAAATGTCATAAATATATGACCAAATGGAGATGCTTAAGAGTTGCCACCAACTCTCTTTGCCTCTTCTTACACACCTTCCATCTATTTTCATTGTGTTGACAAATTTATATATCTTATTTTGCATTACCACTTGCATATACATTTGAGTCAAAATTCATTAGTAGTATTTAATTTAGGGTTGATGCTTGAGTTTTCATCATCTACCAACAGCTGAATAATATACATATACATATACATGCCACATTTAGAATGAGTAATATGAAATGTTGGTATCCACGTAGGACTCACCAACCCCCTAATCTCTATCCCTTGGCTTACCAACTTTTGTGTGCGTGTATATAAACTCCATATCCTCTCCTGTTGTTATTCAAACCAAGCCTATTTGAGAAAGAAAAAAAAAAAATAAAAATGGGTAGTGTTGGTGTGGTAAGAAATAGTAGAACAATGGTATGTGTACCATTAATGAGTGAATATGTAGAAAAGATGGTGGGTGATATGTTTGAAGCCAAGAATGAAGGTGCTGATATGGTGGAACTCAGGCTTGACTGCTTGAAACACTTCCAACCAAAACGAGACCTTCCAACTCTTTTATCTAATAAACCTTTACCAGTTGTCGTTGTTTACCGGTACGTACTCTCTTTTTTTATTTACTACACTATATATCTTTTTTATTCTGCCTGCTCAACCAACCTTTCTTTTGCAATACTTACTTATCATTCATTCACACTTTCTATTTCTACATTATTCATCATATATACACCCTCCTTGTCCTTATTATTTAAAAGGCTTATTGGCTTCTTCATTTCTACTTTGTTAATCTGAAAATTAGATATTCGAATATGTTGTTGTGTGTTTCCAAATAAAAATAGTTTCATATCTTCAAGGAAACAATTTAAATACGTAAAAAACACTTTTACTAGTCGCCACACAATTTCTTTATTACTGTATTATTTTTTTTGTCTATGTGTCACAGTATATTGGAGTTTATATCAGGAAGAATATTTTTAAAGTTAAATCAAAAGTTTTTTTTGGATATTACATGAACAATAATACAAATGGTGAATACCAAGTACACGACATCTAGAATTAAATGGCTTGCCCACCAACCAACCCAAGAAGGGTTTTTGTTCAAGCATGCACTTTTAAATTCTTCAATTTTCAATAGACACTTGAAGAATGATTTTCTTTTCATTCAAAGGGTTTTTCATTTTCTAACTTTGGAAAATCAAACTTTTTCATCATCATATATGTGCTTCTCAAAAAAAAAAAAAAATCGATTTTGTTCTTTTTTTCTTTTTAGAGTATACACAAAAATAAGCTTAAGTTACATTGCGCGTCAAACATGTTACATGTATGATGTATCCAATTTATTATAAAATTATATACCTTACATGTAAAATCCTTTTTGAAAAACTATTTTATTTATCTTCTTATGAAATATATGACCTCATAAAATTATCTAACTATTTTAATTCGCGTACAAGTGCTAAAAAGGCGTTTTTGTGTGACTTGGTTGCACCTTCACCAAATAATTTTAAATACCTACCTACAAGTCTTTGTCCCCACTTACATTTTCCAAAAAGTTTAGGTCGCAAAATAGCTATCAATTTTTTTTTAAAGTTCCGGATCTTTATACTTGAACTATATGAAAACTATCATTAAATCTAATATGTGTCAGTTTTTCTTATATGACAACAATTTTTTTTTTTTGAACGGCTGCTTATATAAAACTAGCAAACGCCAGACAACAAAACAATTACAAAACAGAGTTATTGTCAATAGGATTTCCTAACCAACCTATCCAAGCTAATCGAAATTTTGAATTTCTAGATGAAATCCACAAAAACGATTGATTTGCAATAAAGTCCCAAATGGTCGCCTTCTTGGGTTTGGACACCGAAAAGATCAAGTCATTACGAAAATTCCAATATCGACCACAACATTGAAGCAACAATGCCTTCAAGAATGAGCCTAGCTTTCTTCGTAACTTGACAAGCATCTAACCAAGACATCCACTCCGACAAATTAGAAAACTCCGGAATATTCAAATCACACCATCTACCCAAACGAGCCCAAAGATCTCGAGACATCCCACAAGAGAAAAATAGGTGGTTCGCATTTTCTACATACTCACAACAAACGGGGCATAAAAGAGAGGCGACATCAATACCTTTACGATCCATATTCACCAACGTTGCGAGTTTATCTAAACTCAATCTCCACATAAAAACATTCACTTTTATAGGAACACATTTTGGCCATCTAGTAGTCGTGAAACCACCAATTATAATATGTTCATCGATATGTTTTCTAGTAGAAGCAACAGTAAAACCTGTAGGATTTAAGGCCCATTTCCAACCGTCTTCTTGGTCCGAGAGCATAACATCACGAGTACCATCCAACAAAGCTGAAAATTGGGTTGATTCAATACCCCCTCTCGGCAACCTCCTGAGCACATTACTCCAGCCCAAAGTGTTAATACGTTGAGCTACCATACACCTTTTATCTCTATCCAAAGCGTATACACGAGGGAATAAATCTTTTAAAGGCCGATCCCCACGCCAACTTTCATCCCAAAATCTGATCGAGTTCCCATTTCCAAGCGATCGGGTACAAATAGAAAACAAATCAATACCTTTAGCATTAAGTTGAGACACTAAACTTAAAATGGCATTCCATGGACTTTGTTTTGAACTAACTCTCCTATTACATCCAATACCTCCATCTTGCCCGTGAATACCTTTAACAACCTTAACCCAAAGATCATTGGGACTACAACGAAATCGCCATATCCATTTAAATAGTAATGCGACATTTAACGCAAAAATACTACCAATGCCAAGACCACCCGTGCCCTTACTCGCTAAACATAAATTCCATTTGACCCACGAAACCTTCCTTTCTCCTAAATCGCCTCCTAAAAAGAATCTGTTGCGCATGGACTCCAAGTGCTTTTGAACGGTCGTGGGCATTAAATACAACGACATGTAGTAGGTTGGAAGATTACCCACTACTGACTTTATAAGAGTAAGCCTCCCACCAACCGATAGCAACCTAGCTTTCCATTGACACAACTTCGAGTTAAACTTTTGTACAATACAGACCCAATTCTCACATCGCCCCATATTACATCCAACCGGCACTCCTAAATACATCATTGGCAGCTTGGAAACACCACAACCAAGGACCTTAGCCATGTTTACAACATCCTCATCACAAACACAAACGCCTAGCAGCTTACTTTTATTCACATTTATTTTTAAACCGAACACCAAATAAAAACATCTAAGCATGCAAATCAAATTGTACGCGTTGGACTGCGACCATTCACCTACAAAAATAGCATCATCTGCGTAGAATAAATGAGAAAGAACCAAGTTACCTTGGCCGATAGAAGCACCTTTGAACACGCCGACATTCACAGCCTTACGAATAGATGCATGTAATCCTTCCATAGCAAGGATAAATAGAAAAGGAGACAAGGGATCCCCTTGTCTTAACCCCTTAAATATCTCGAACTCAGCTGTAGGAGATCCATTCACTAATATAGAAGCCCGGGAATTCTTCAAACAATCATAAATCCATGTACGCCATTTATCACCAAATCCAAGGTTCTCCATAATCACATCAAGATAATCCCATCTCAAAGAATCATATGCTTTTTCAAAATCTTATATGACAACACATTAAAATGTACATATTAAAACACTTTATAAAAATTTATTGCATTTAATGATATTTTATATAATTTACGTAACAAAAATAAACTCTAGAAAAAGTTAATTGCTATTTTATAACCTAACTAAACCAATTCCAAAACATATGTTTTTTCTTATGTAGTTCTCATTTTAACTCTTGAAATAAGTATTCAATGTTACCGGCTTTATTTATTTTCATTTGTATAGTAGACCACGAAGATAGAATTTTACGTTTGGAGCCAACATGATTTTAGGGTTGGTTTATTTAAACACCCATTTTTTCCGAATATGTGAATAACCCCACGATCCCACTTTATTTCACACGAGGCTTCAAATCTCCGAGTTTGCAAAAGATAATCATTACGTTTTCAATTCTTCTTGTATTTCTATTTGGGTTGACCTGAAGTGACTACAACCGACTAACCCGAATTCAAATAAGGTCAGGTTTCGAATATGTTATTTTTAGTTTTGAGCTGACTTTGACTCGATACGACAACTCGATTAACAATGCTACCTACCCTTCAAGTTTCAAGGGTTTGGTCGCTATTATAATTACGTAGTAGTTTTCAATTTTATTTTCTAAACTAGAAAACGTGTTCAACAAAATTTAGCATTTAATTGCAACTTGTTAGACCTGCGAAATATGTAGGTCCCATTGTGTACTAATATATACAGTACTTGTGTTGCAGTTTTGACTATTCAATGATACCAATACCCTTCTTAAATTTTTTTTTACTTTTTTCTATTTTTATTCAAAAAAATATGAAATAAAAATACCAAAATTATAGTTTTTTTCTCTTTTTTCATAACTTTGACTTACGTAATTTGTTATATAACATGATTCAAAATATAGAATTATAAGTTTTAAAATTTTTATGATAATTTTCATCAACTATCAGATAACACAAACAAAAATATGCCAAAGTTGTAAAAGCTAAAAAGTCAAACGACTATAATTTAATAGTATAAAGTGACAAGTCAAAAAGTATACAAGAAAAACAACCATAAATAATTGTCTTATCTAGTTAATAAAATAAGTAAAACTGTCAAAAAAAAAATATAGAACATAATATATAAAGTTTAGCAAGTCAAAAACAGTAAAAGAAAAAATATACGGAACAAAAATGATAAAAAGCTAGAGTGAGAACAAAAATGATAAAAAAAAAAAAAATGTCTTATTCTGTCACTAAAATAACTATCAAGAAGGAGTCGGAAGGGTAAACGGTACTAATCACCCATTCCATAATTCAACATTTGATGCTCAACATTTGATGCAGTTTAGCTCATGTGCTATTATTTACGAAAAGCTAAAAAAAAATAATAAAAATAAATAAATGATATAGTACTCTGTAAATATGTTTATTAACACTTACGTTGCTTAAATTGTCACCTTTTTCATTCTAAACAATTTTTTTTTTTTTTTTTTTTTACTTTGGGTGTCTTTTAGTAATCGTTTGCTTTCTTTTTGTTATATTTTTGGATATGCCTATGTGTTGCATGTGGGAATAAGATATAGATTTGGATTTAAGGTAACCACAAAATATAGAAAAGAGTAGGGGGAATGGCATACATAATCATATTAATCTATGAATCTTTAGACCGAGTGTAACAAGAAGGTATTAAGATCACATTTATTATCGTCATCTCAATGTCATCTCAGTTTTTTTTTCCATAACAGTTTCACCATCAATTTAGAGTTATAACACAACCAACATCATTACCTAAATATACCCCACTTAAACACAAATATACCATACCAAAATCAAAATCACACACACAAACACACAACCACGAGTCGGTTGCCTGAACGATGTAGTTCTCCCTTCAAAGCACCTAAGACGCGCCCTAGATCTTTGCCTAGTTGGCACCTAAGACGCGTGCAAATTCTCATTATTACGGATGGTCTTAATATTTGTATATTGTTTTAAAATATAAGTTTTCAATGTCAACTGCATAATGTTGTTTAAGCATATTTTTAAAAAATATGCAAATATCCAAGGTTAATCGGGTATACATAATAGTAAAATAACAAGTGGAGAGTCCTAATACATTCAATAGTGTCGCAGTTCGTGTGAGAAATTATGAGAATACATATGATTCTTTGAATTCGGGGGGTGATAATTGCATGTCAATATAATGTGCCCCACAAGAACCGTGTTTATTTATTCACTTTGGAAGTTGCAAGGACTTTGCAGTTTACTCTATAAATAATAGTATAAACAAACTGGAAATTTGGAAAAACAACTGTAAAGAATCTGCAGATGTGTTTGTCATTATTTTGTATGCCAACTTGCTAAAATCAGATTGCGACTGCATATCTCTTGTAGGTAGTCAATCATTTCCAAATTCCAATATCCATTTTTATATTTGTTACCTCTCTTTTACTCAATTCTAAACAAAACTTGACATTTGATAAAATATATAATCTTGCAAACATATGTATTTTTTTTTTCTTTTTCTTACAATTTTCTAATATTGTTTTCGTTATAAAACTGCGAAAACGAAAATACTGAACATAAAATATAAAGTTTAAAAAGTTAAAAGTAATTAAATGTCAAAAAATACGAAACAAAAACCGATAAAAAACTGTGTTATACTATCGAAGTGGGCCACAAGGTGAGGGTAGTAAAAAGTGGGGTAGGGGGCTTTATAACACAACCCTTACTTAATTCATGTGACAACTTTATTACAGTATGAGATAGGCTATTAGCACACTTTAAAACAACCGTTCGTACCTCAAGTTTTTTCATTTTTTTAATTTTAATTTTTATTAAAAAATTACTAAACTGAAAATACGAAACATAAAATATAAAGTTTAACAAATCAAAAGTATTAATCATGCAAGAAATATAAAAAACTATGTCAGGGAATGTTTGGTATCAATACTAGTACCCCTTTTTTATTATATCTTAGAGTAGGCATAGTGCAAGCATTTTCCGCGTGCTTTAGGACCCCCACCTCCCTTGATTTTGGTTTTCATTCGGCGATAGTGAAGACTGGGCGAACTGTTGCGTAAGAGGGTTGTGTATGTGTCACTTTGTGTGTATTTTATATTTTAAACAATTATATGGTACAAGTAGATAGTGACTGAGGATTACATGGATATACGTGATACGTGAGTGAAAAAATAAGGTGATATAGTCTTGGTGAGTGATTGAGAGGTATTTGATGAGACTACACCGGACTTATGTACAACTTTGAAAATTCGTGTTGCTAAAAAGAGTGACTTAAAATACAAAGTGATGGAGATGAGGGTAAAAAAGTAATTTTTTTTTTTTTTTTTTTTTTTTTTTAACATGACTTAATAAGAAAATAAAACAAACTCAAAATAAGGAATATGATCTTGCTATTCGTTGTATATCTGCATAATTGGAACAATGGAACCAATAATAATTTTGTTTCCCTATGCTTATTGCATTCAGTAACGAGTCTTTTTAATTGTTGTATAGGCCAAAATGTGATGGTGGTTTATATGACGGTGATGAGAGGTCAAGGCTAGAAGCACTTTTACTTGCTAAAGACTTGGGAGCAGAATATATTGACCTTGAGCTTCAGGTAATCATTTTCATCGTTTACTTTACACATAATCTTGCGACACATTGGGCAAATGGTAGACTGAAATGTGTCTTCTTTAGTATGAGTCAGAAAAGGCCATGAATACTATAGCAGGGCATATACATTATTAAAGGTTGACTTTGGATATTTTGAAGCCATTCCCCTCTTTGATATATATTTTATTTGGCCAGTTTAACAAAAATACATAACTTAAAAGATCAAAATGATTGTTTCAAAAGTAAGTGGTTCGAAATTGCTACTTTGTAACACCTTGAATTTGGAAGAATATACTTAGAATGGCACCATAATTACGCAGGTAGCTTCTGATATCATGGAGGAACACAAACTTACTCAGCAGAACAGTTGCAAGATAATAGTATCTTGTTTTGTGGATGGAGTGACATCTTTGAAGGAAGATCTAAGCCATCTTGTAACAAGAATGCAATCTACCGGAGCAGATATTATCAAACTTGTTACAAATGCAACTGATATTACAGAATTATCAAGGATTTTTCATTTGCTTACACATTGTCAGGTACAATCTTTTATTAATTACATTAAATATTCCGCCTAGAGCATAGTCCTGTGAAAGTTTAGAGCTGGAAAGATGGACAGGTCGAGCATGTTTGGTAATGGCTCAGAACAAGTCATTTTTTTAGTGCGGCTCAGATAGGCAGGATTAGATAGGGTTAACCTGTAAACACTAATACGCGTAAATTGAGATTGCTTAAAAAGGAATACAACAATTTTCTAACTAAGTCAACTGGATTATATTTTAAAATCTTTATTTTAATAGTGAATCCAGGATATCTGAAGACCGTAGTATGTAACCCCATGATATATTTATTACTTTTGCTCTACGAAATGCTACAAACTCTGCTAGAGAGTAAATTGTTTCATTTGAAAACTCATATGTGAATATCTTCAGGTACCGCTAATTGCATACTCAACAGGAGAGCGGGGGCTAATTAGTCAATTACTAAGTCCAAAGTTTGGTGGTGTTTTAGTATATGGATCAATTGAAGGAAATCAGTTACCTGGTTTGCCAACTTTAGCAAGCCTTAAAGAAGCATATGCAGTTGAGAATATAGACGCAGATACAAAAGTGTTTGGACTAATCTCAAAGCCAGTAAGCCATAGCAAAGGCCCTATATTGCATAATCCTACTTTCAGACATGTGGGATACAACGGGGTTTATGTTCCAATGTTCGTGGATGATCTTAAACAGTTCTTTAACGTTTATGAAAGTCCTGACTTTGCTGGTTACAGGTGTGCATATTTATTATATTCAGGGTTCATTTCTTCCTTAATTTTACGAGCGTTTCTAGCTTTACATTGTTTTTCTTGATTATTGCTTGTAGTGTTGGAATCCCATACAAAGAAGCAGTAATGGAATTTTGCGATGAAGTCCATCCTCTAGCTCAGGTTGATTTCATCATCTTATACATTTAGTTTTATACGAGTTAAATTTTTTTTGCATAATTGGTGGCTACTCAAATGTATATCAGAATATGTGCACATTTGATTCCTTTGTAGAAAATCTAACATTTTTGGATTGGTTCACCAGTCTATAGGTGCGGTTAATACTATTGTAAAAAGGCACAGTGATGGGAAGCTTGTTGGCTATAATACAGATTGTGAAGCATCAATAACTGCAATCGAGGATGCTTTGAAAGGTACTAGAATCAAACTAATATCTTAGTATTGAGTTATATGTTTTGAGATTTTAACTTTACAATTTTGCTACGCAAGTTTTCGATAGAGATACTGCCATTATGCATTTTTCTTTTATTAATAATGACCATACTTGCAGCTCGAGGTCTCGTAAATGGAGAAGCATCACTCCCTTCTCCTCTTACCGGGAAACAATTTGTTCTCGTTGGTGCTGGAGGTGCCGGGCGAGCTTTGTCATTTGGTGCCAAAAGTAGGGGCGCACGAGTTACTATTTTTGATATTGATTATGGTATGTACATTCGTCGCTCTATCTGCTAAGTAGAGGTGTCAAAACAGGTTCAGGTTAGCATGGGTCGACATGGAACACTTTTAATCCAAGTATACGATTAAATATTTTGAAGGTTTTTTGCATTAAGAATACACTTTAGCCAACTTGCAACCCTTTTCAGCGAACCGTTTAGACTACTTGGCCTATTTTCTTTTTAGCATTTATCTAAGTTCAATAGTTTTACCCACTAGAGATAAAACATAACTTAATCGATCCATTCATAATAGTTTTATCCTTTGTTAAGTTAATGTACTCGATGTGAATAATGTAAATTAATATTATATATTGTTTGTGTTTTAAGAGAGAGCAAAGTCCCTTGCCCTCGCGGTGTCAGGTGAAGCTCGGCCATTTGACCAGCTGGCTACCTTCCAACCAGAAAAAGGGGCAGTCCTAGCGAATGCAACACCCATCGGGATGCACCCAAGTAAAGATCGAATACCCGTTTCCGAGGTTTGTTTATCCTATATTTTCTATGAAAGTATTAAACATTCTTGTAAGGAGTCTGTAATTGACAACATGTGTTTCTATCCATTTTAGGACACCTTGAGAGATTACTCAGTGGTATTTGATGCTGTTTATACACCTAGAAAAACTACACTTCTAAAAGACTCGGAGGCTGCTGGCGCGATCATTGTTAGTGGTGTCGAGATGTTCCTTCGACAGGCAGTTGGGCAGTTCAATCTATTCACTGGTGGCAAAGGTACTTTTACATGTGAAAATTGAAGTAATTTTTGGCATGGGTCACATTGACCCAAATCAGTTAATGTTAAATTTGGTTACAAAGCATCCCATTACAAGAATAATCTGCATTTTTTATGATGAGTGGAGTTAGATGGTTGTATACTTGGGTGGCTTTTGACCCATATGACCCGTTTCATGTTTAATTTTAGCCATTTTTCATCATAACCTAAAGCTACCCTTTTATAAATAAATGAATAAAAATGTGACTTATACAAATACTTATTCATCCGATACCTATTAAGATCATTGCATCTGTCTTTGTGTTGCAGCCCCTGAAGAATTCATGCGAGAGATTGTTTTATCAAAGTTCTGATTCATTTACAAGAAACCCGATTGATTTTTAGATTAAGTTCAATGATTAATAATCAAACAGATCCTGGAATTCAGAATCAGATGAAGAGTGTCTGATATGAACATGGGTTGCTGCTATTCATTGTTTCGATACAAGCTGCTGTATATTTGTAGACCAATTCTATGTTGTACCTACTATTTAATCCATCTCTTGATTTTTTATTGAATGACATGTCTATACTATAAGCATTTGTTTCTTATTGGTATGAATGCAAACACTTTAGGATCAAATCACAACTTTCATTTACTTTTAACCGATTTATCTTAGGTGCTGCAGAGAATTCTGCAGTAAAAAAACGTAAGTAGAGAATAAAATCTCAGAAATAGAAATCAAGCAGGAATCGTTCAATTCTAACGCTTAGAATAAATCCGGCACCCGGTCAAATCTAAAAAAAAAAATTATTTAAAAAATTTTTCAAAAATAATTTTTTTAAAAACTTATTTTAAACTTATTTTTTAAAAATTTTTTTTAAAAATTATTTTAAAAAACTTAAAAAATATTTTTTAAAAAATAATTTTTAAAAATATTTTAAAAAATATTTTTTAAAAAAATAAATTTTAAAAAATAATTTTAAAAATAATTTTGAAAAAAAAAAAATGTATTTATTTAAAAAATGTATGTATTTATTTTAAAAAAAATATTTAAAAAATAATTAAAAAAAATATATTTATTTAAAAAAAACTTATTTTAAAAAAATAATTTTTTCGAAAAAAATATATTTTTAAATATTTTTTTTAATTTTTTTAAAATGTAAAAAAAAAAATTAATCCATTTCTCCAATTCTCCACCAAAAATAGAGTAAAACAGCTAACCAAATTACACTACCCAATTCTCCATTTCTCTACCCCATTTCTCCGCCATTTCAGTATTAAATAAAGAGAAATGGAACCATTTCCATTTCTCTTGCCCCAATTCTCGGTACCAAACACACCCTTAGGGAAAATGACAAAAACAACCATTTTTACAAACATACTTCACAAAATACCCAATTTTCTTTTTCAAAATACCAAAATACCCATAAATTATCGGAACTTTGAATTTTACAACTCTTCTTTTCTTTTCGCTTTAGCTCAAAACATATGTTAGATATCCCTTTCTTTGCTTAGTGTCTTTGAATCACGCTAAAAATAAGTAGCTCAGATGAAAGTTATGGCCTAAAAATACCACAACAACTAAACGAAAGAAAGCTTGTTGTGGTATTTTGGCCATAACTTTCTCATACGAACTCCTTTTCGAGTGATTCTGAAAGCCGCTAAACAAGAAAAGGGTTGTCTACAACTTTCATGTTTTGAGCTAAGCATAAAAACCAAAAGAAAAGGAAGAAATTTATAACAATTCGCAAAGTCTACAATATTTTAAAAAAATAGCAAAGTTTGCGATTTTCTCTAAAAAATCGCAAGTTTTATGTAATTTCTTTTTAAAAATCGCAAGTTTCTTAATTTTCTTTCAAAAGCCGCAAACTTTGCGAATTTTATAGGTATTTTGGAAAAAAAAAATTGGGTATTTTGTGAAGTATGTTTGCAAAAATGGTTATTTTTGTCATTTTCCCTTTATCTTAACTCAAAATAATTGACAATAGCTGATATATTTCTGTCAAATTGTTGTCCTGCTCCTGTTGTGATGTTGTAATTGCTACTAGTAGGATATTACAGATATGTAGTCAACAAGTCTTTTATCTCATGCATGGGCCTCAACCCATGCTTGTGTAACCTAAGTAGGTTGTGTTGGGTGTATCTATATATGTTGGAAATAAGATTTGTGGTTTATTAAAATAAGTATTTAATAATAACCAACTTAACCTTACATATGCATCGTAAATTCGTAATGAACAGTTAAACTGAGGCAAGTTGTCGGACACGGTTTCTCTAAGGCTTTTGTGATGCACACCAATAGGAATTAGTGATTATTCGTTAATGGATTCCAATGATTAGACCAATCAAGAAAATAAGAAATAGATTGATGGACTCAATGGAGAGGGTAGTTTGTTGTTTTATTATAACCGAATGATTACAAGAGAGAAGATTACAAAATCAGAACTAAATGAAATTAATATTCAACAAACTATTTAAACTTGGTTTTGGCGGGAAAGTTGGTTAAATGAGAATTGTTGTTGGAAACCTCACGTGCACCTCATGTGCCCGGTGTAAACACTGTCCACATGCACCTCACGTGCCTAACTGCTATTTCTCACTTATACACATAACAATCCACCCCTCTAAAAACAATCTTGTCTTCAAGATTAGCATTCAAAAGAAAGGAAGCGCTTTTGAATGTCTTCAATAGGCTCCCAAGTAGCATCCTCTTTTGACCCATTTGCCCATTGCACCGATACAAAAACAGTGGTTGAGTTTCCTTTTTTAGCCAACCTTCTATCAAGCACATCAATAGGTTCTACCAACATAACTCCATATGCATTACAGGTTGGCAACACACCTTCTTGATGCACTGAACTTTTTAAGTTGAGACACATGAAAAACACCGTGGATCTGGGCATTAGTTGGTAATTGGTGTGCATAAGCTACTTGGCCAATCTTACTTTGCACTTGGAATGGCCTATAATATTTGGTGACAGTTTGTTTTGCTTTCCTCCCCTAATTGTAACTTGTCTGTGGGGTTGCAGCTTCAAGTAGACCCAGTCACCCACTTCATATTTTTTATTTGTCATCCCTTTGTCAGCATGAGACTTTATTATGTCTTGTGCTCTCTTGAGATGAAATTTCAATGTATCAATAGCCTCTTCTTTAGCCACCAAAGTTCTGTCAACTGCTTCAACTCTGCTTTCCCCTCCCACATAAGGAACATGAATAGGAGGAGCTTGACCATAAAAAATCTCAAAGGGTGTAGTGTTAATAGCATAGTGATGGTTCATTCTGCCAAAGGAAGCCACTTACTCTATTGCTTGGGTTCACCATTCATACACCTCAAATAGCACTCTAAGCACTTATTCACCACTTCAGTTGCCCTTCTGTCTGTGGGTGATAGGTTGTGCACATGTGCAACTTGACTTGTAGCAGTTTGAAAAGCCCTTTCCAAAAAGTACTAAGGAATATTTTATCTCTATCTGAAACAATAGTGTTTCGCAGTCCATGTAGTTTGTGTATGTTGTCCAAGAAAACTTGTGCAACATTAGCAGCAGTAAATGGATGAGCAAGAGCTATGAAATGAGCCTATTTAACAAAGATCACATCTTTACCTTGAGACTTAGGCACTCCTTCCACAAAAAATACTAGTCCAAACCTTTAACATCCTAAAATATTTAACGTAATAATAATAATAATAATAATAATAATAATAATAATAATAAAAATAAATAATTAATAATAATAATAATAATAATAATAATGATAATAGTAACAATAATAATAATAATAATTGTAATAGTAATCATAATAATAATAGTAGGCTCATTTCTGGGGATCATGCAGTTTCTTGTGCGGGTATTGTTGGCATTAAACATCGGCATAACATTGTACGTGATGTTCTTGTTGATATATGTTCTCGGTCCGGATTTGTTCTAAAGAGGTGGATATTGGGCTTTATGGAGATAAGGACAGATCCTTGCGTCCCCTACCGATATATTGCTTTACTCTTGGGATAGTGGGCGTTAATGTTTGTGTTGATCTCACGTGTTCGCCACCGTTGACGCAATCGGGTTGCTTGATTTTGTGTCGTATTAGTGAGGCCGCGACGACGTAAAGCGTGCCACGTATGAGGCTAAATGCCAGATATCGGATATGGGTTCCTCCCCTTTCCTTTCTTCTTTTGGAGAACTCGAGAAAGAGGCGGTAACCTTACTAAAGCGTATTAGACTTTTCTCCTTGACTCAAGACATTGGGGCTCGTGTTGCGGCTCATATTTTTAATCGTATTGGTTTTGCTATTGCTAGAGGAGTGGGGGCCAAGTTGATTTCTCGGCTCCCCACTAATTTCTTGTAATTTCTTTAAGTTTTTAATAAAGTGATGTTTAAAAAAAAAAAAAAAAAAAATAGTAGTAATAATTGTAATAATAATACTAATAGTAATAATAATCGTAATAGTAATAATAACAATAATAATGATAATAATAGTAAGATTAACAATAATAATAATAATAATAATAATAATAATAATAATAAAATAACAACAACAACAACAACAATAATAATAATAATAATAATAATAATAATAATAATAATAATAAGTGGCCTACCAAGTTCATAACCAAATTAAACAAAGTTAAATTGTTTTAAACCAATCACTCTCGGCTTATTCACTTGAACAACTTCTTGATACCTTTGACTAAATTCTTGACCGCCTTTCCAATCGACTTGAGTGCACCCCGTTGCTCTACATGCGTCGACGATTTTCTATTCATCATGACTGTTGTTGCTGCATCATCTCCCGTACGTTCTCTTCTTCTTGAGCGAGACTGTGGAAAACTAGAAGGGGGGGAGGGGTTGAATAGTTTTACCGATTTTAATTTAAGTTTCAAAGATTTAGATTTGATCTTATGTGAATTCGTGTGGATGGATAAATAGTATGAAGCAATAAGTAAAGTAAGTAAAGAAAACAAGTAAAGTAAAAAGATAGAAAGTAGCGACACAAGCGATTTATAGTGGTTCGGCTACAAGGACACCTTCCTTGCTCTACTCTACTCCCCGAGTTCCCCACTGGAGAGTTCAAGCACTATGTCAACAAGCTCCTTCAACTTGGAGGAGAAGCCTCACAACGCCGCTTACACTTTTTCCTATACAAAGCTAAATACCGAGTTCTTCCACGAGGTAGAACTAAACCTTTACACAACTATTACACAACAACCATGTGAAATATAAATTACAAGATCTTGCTACAGAAATCTTGTGAATGAACAAATCAATCAAGGACCCTTTGCTTGGATGACTTGTAGTATAGCGTGATCTCGCCTTTGTGAAGGACCTATATGAGAATCACAACAAAAGATAGAAGAACTACTAGAATGATCAAATGATCAGAGGTTAGGAGAGTGAGATAATATATGAGAGATTTGTAAGAAGAAAGGCTGAGAAAAAATGAAGAAATGGATCACTACTTATAGGCACAAAAGCCTTCTGTCCCACGGTTTTGGCGGATCCCTCACCCAAGGGATCCCACTGCAAAATCCCGGATCCGGCATCAACCGTCGAACAACCCGGATTTTGGGTTGCAAACCGGGTTATGGGCTATGGGCCATGAGCCATGGGTCATGGACATTGGGTCATGGGTACCCAACAAGATACAATGTATCTAAACAATGGGTCATGGGTCTTGGGTCATGGGTCATGGACATTGGGCCATGGGTCATGGATAATACCCAACATAATTTCATGCATAATGTCATATAATAGGTCATGGGTTATGGATTAGCTCCATGGGTATGGGTCATGGGTCTTGGATATTACCCATCCTATTACATATTATATTACAACAATTTATTTATTACAAAATTTTATGTAAATGACCAAATGTATATACTTTGTAAAACAACATGTATTCTTATAATTTTACTTATGATAACTTTATATTTGTTATCAACAAAACATAACAAGATCGCTAAATATAAACAAATGTTTTTACTGTTTAATTGTATTAACAGAGATCTTTATAAATTTCGTTTTGGAGATTTAGAAGAGAATTGTAATAGGTTGTGGGAGAACGAGTAGGACTAGAAGTGCCTTCGTCACCCATATCATCATCATTTTCAAAATGAGAAGATGATCCATGATGAAAGGTAGAAGATGAGGAAGTGGATTTACGGCCACGTTTCAAACCTATATCACTTCTAGGTCTTCGAATGTGTGGCCCACCCAATGACTCCATGACTCGATCAAAGAATACATATTGAGGACCCGCAAAATGTGGATATAGACTCATGAAATGATGATTGATACAAGTCAACAACATGCCATAAGGCATCAATTTTTCAAACCGACCTTTGACGTTCTTAATTCACTTAGCAACATAGTAAGCAAGATTGTATAGTTGCTCGGTGACAAGACAATAAATCATATGGGTATAACATGCCAGAAGATGATCATGGTTGCCCGCAAAACTAAAAACATATTCCATAACGATTTCTTCCCATGTCGGTGTTGACTTCTTTGAGAAAAATTCTATTTGGATTAAGATGTTCGATTTCTCCATTTCGTGAATGGATTGTTCAAGGAATTTGGACGTACATTTTAAGTTCTTCGGGATTGGGTATGTAGGTGTTATAAGGACCGTCCTCATCCTGGTTATCCGTAAGGGATTCAAGAGACCAATCCTCCTTGTAAGCGCATTGCCCTTCATCAAAAGACCGAGGACTAGAGCAAACTCTTTGAGTGGGATGATGATTTGTTGGTCTTGTATCCAAAAGCGGATGGAAAGAGTTTGATCCACGTTACGTATGAGGTCAACTCAAATATAGAACTCTAAGATAAAAAGAGGACAAATCAGCTCGTTGATGGTGTACAAACAATCAAAACATATAGTGCTAAACATAGAGTCAATGTGGTCTTGAGCAATAAAATTAGGATCAACGACTCGAACCTTATGAATATAACGAGTCTCAACACGACGAAAGGCATTGACTAGGTTTGGGGGAGTAGTAGGTTCTTCAGAAATTATGGGAATGTAACCTGGGTTCTTTGATAGTCGGTTTGAATCACTGATAACGCTTAAAATGAACATGTTTTTAGTTGCGTTATTGTTGGTTTTGTGCATGTTAATCGGCTATATTTACTCATAACTGTTGCAAAAGTGCAACAGATGCGTATTGTGTATGTATATATAGACAGGTATCACAAATGATGAAGAAACGAAGTTTTTATGCACATTTGGAAGATTCCCAAGGAAGGAAGTCGAGCAAGTAAGCTTTTGGACTCAATGATTAGGAAGCGCAATGATTTCTAAGTATCTACATCAAGGAAAGATCAAGTTTCGTCTTGGAAATCATCAGCGAAAACAAAGAAAGAGGCGCAAACCAAGAAAGTCAACAAAAGTCAAAACTAAAGCATTCAACCGTTCGGTCGTAACCCGTAACCGATCCGGTTGGGAAATGGTCAAAAGGCAACCGATCCGGTTGCAAGCGTAGCCGATCCGGTTGCATGGACTGGAGTTACACAAAAACACATTTAATGTTGCCTTAACTCCCATAATCATTGGAGGCCGATCATTTCTTGATATTAACTTGTTGGGAACGTTTTGGCCGTTAGTAAAGTCTCTTTGGCTATATATTGAACCTAGACTTAGTTTACTAGGTGTGACACAACCCAAAGTGTGATAGTTTACACCAAAACTATTACCAACCATTTTATTCATCCCAAAAGTCTAGTATTCACTGAAAAATGTCAAGGAGGTTGGAGAGAGCAATTCTCATCCATTGTTTTGGTTATTCAGAGTTATATGGTTAAGCTAGGTGATTGGAGGCGTGTGGTTGCTATAAGCCACAGTTTCTAGTTCTTGTAATTGCAAAAGTTTAGGTATTCTATGAACTTTGTTATGGATTTCAATTCTCTTGAGTTATTAGAATTACTTTGTTATTTCTTGTGTTTTGTTATTATAATCATAGAGTAGTTTTTGGATATACTTGTGTGTTGGGATGTAGGAAATCATACTAGTGTTCTCATATGTGATGCATGTATATATGATCTTGTTTAAATGAGTTGGTTGGAAAAATACTAGTCTTGTTCTATTTGTTGGTAAAACATGTTTTAAGAAAAAGGACCAAAAGGATTTCTCTTGTGTTTTATTCCAAAAAGTTAAGTGACAAACTAGTATGGAGATATGGTGATTGACAACCAACATGTTTACTTATTAAAACAAGACTAGAAACATTTTCATCACGAAAGGTCGAAAGATTCGTATGAACGAGTTTAATGAGAACATTTTACAAACAAATGGATTTTCTAAAGGATAATCATTAGGATAAGGACCGAAAGGATTACCTATATGTTTTTGTTCTTAGAATGATTTTTGCAAACATAAACCATGGTTGGAAATCATTTGCTTATGATTTGTGCATCACATCAAGAGTTTACACCAAGCCTTCATGAACACTTACTATGATTGCCTATAGACTACACACAAGTATATATTTCTTATTATTGAATTTCACTATAACATCACTTTTTGAGGAAGCCTTGACAAAGCTTTCTTGCTACCAATATTTTAAAAACAATTTCAAACACAAAATCCCTTGGGACGATCTCGACTTACCCACCTCTACTATCGCGAACGAGTATACTTGCTCGTATGTGTTTTTAGTATTAGACGGTTAAATCGTGTTTATAAATTTTTAAAACTTGCAACACGGGAAGCACATCGTTGCTATACTGCGGGATTTTGAATTTCTAAGTAATTTGAATTTGTTCATTTTCTATAAAATTGGCAGTTTTGAAACTGAATTTTGTTAAGAGTAAAAAAAAATTGGTTTAGAGGCTAACCGATCCGGTTAGTGCTCTCGGAAAATTTTTGGTATTTTGATTTTCATAGTTTTAGTTTATTCAGTGATTCGTGTTATAGTTTATAGATTAATTCTTGTCATTTCTGATTTTTATAGATCATATCTTTGATTGTTTATGCTTTTCTTAGATTTTTAGTTTTTCTTTTATTTTTATTAATTTTAGTTTTATTTACTTTTTAGTTAATTGTTTTAATTTCAGTTATTAGAAGTAGTTAATTTTCAGTTGCTAAGGTTTAAGTAATCTTAATGATTGGTTTAATAGAATTAGTTAATGTAGTTTTCATTTATTAGCTTAATTAATTTTATAATTAATAAGGATGATGAGGAGTCTCCATTAATTAGAGTTTAAAGTACACTCAATAGTTTTTTTTTAATTTAATTTAATTTTCAGGTTTAAAAAAAAAATTTTTTTTTTAGGAAATTGTAAGATATAACTTTTCACATACACATCAAACCATAACACAAAGTAGCATATAGATGGAATTCTAGAGAGAGAAAGTTAGAGGTTTAGGGAACTTAGTGAGAGTAAGTGAAAGATATTATCGATATTGAGTTTTTCTCCAACTCTCTACCGGAGGTAGAGAGTATTTATAGTCTTACATTTTAAATCGCCACACACGGCCGTGATCAGCATACAAATGGGTAAACACCCATCCGGCCCTCCACGGTGTTACTTAACTAAATACTACTTAACTAAATATTACTATGACTACGAAGCTCTAACGATTACATATACTTAAGGTGACCGACTCTTTAATACCGGGAATTTCTAATTCCTAACAATCTCCCCTAAGGGAGGTCACCTCAAACATATACTAAAATGACATTGAATACAATCAGATATTACATTAACAATTGATCTTGCATTCTTGATGTAGTACTTTGCTCGTAGTCATTGATTCCACTCATTGCATGTTTGGTTAATCCAAGTGGAGGTCTTTTATGATCCACGCGGATAATAATGTTGAGCCGCTTTGAGATCATCACAAGTAGAAAATCTCTGATACATCCATTGTGGTGTTGGTATTATGTGATGTTGTGACATTCGTACCGACATGCTCACATTCTGGATCATGATATATTCTCATCGAGTAAGGAAGCATTTGTTGATTCATGATATTGGCGAGCAGCAGAAAGGCATGGAGTAAAAATATCGAGTCATTGATGCACTAATCATGATTTCGAGATGAATGTGTTAGTGAGCATGCGGCTATGGATTGACCGCTTCATTCCGATCACCGCAAACGCCGGGGTGTACCGCATAAGACATTAGCAATAAAGCGCACGAAAGTGTCTTTGATCACTTTCGATGAATTGAGGTACACGCCCACTTCCTCTCGCTGATCAAGCATAAGTACCGCCTGCGGATCGTATAATTCAAGAATTTCCTTGACAGGTTTAGCAATGCTCTAGCCGTTCTCAAACCGAACGTCTCAAAGAAGACAACACGGAGTGAGTGAACCAAATAATTTACGTCCACTGATTGATGAAAAGAGATTTGAAAAACAATCGTGTATTGCTCAATAGAAATTGTTTTTGCAATATAACAACGGTTTTAATGAAAATCAATTATCAATCATAAAACACCTTTTGATTTGAAAAATTAGTACACAGTCGACATGCTAATGAAAAGAGTTTTAAAGCACAAAGATTGGTTTTTCAAAGGTATCCAATCCATAACCTCGAACCGTGATTGATTCAAAAGATTGAATCGCCCCATTGTTTCTCTCAGCTTGTCACATGGTTGATTCAGATAATAGATCTCACATGCCACCTACCGTGAGCTTGTTAGATGTTGGCTACAGAAGGCTTTCCATCTTCATTGTGAGTATGTTTGCATATCACTCATGTTCCGCAATACCACAAGGATAATGCGTAGGACTCAAGATATAATCTCTTTCCACATTGTGTGAAACAGAGAGTCTTCATTGAAAGTGTCCTAATGAGATTTATTGATGATCTCGTGGCTCTAGACTCAATTTGTGCATATTTTGGATCCTATATCGAGACTAGAGAGGGTCTCCTCCTTCAATATCAACAATCTCTAAGAGAAAGTCGATAGATAATGTTGGTTCTCCGTGAGAATGAAACAAGTCCTTTTAAGAGGAACTTGAGTGGTTTGGGAAGTTGTAGTGCAGTGCGTCACTGGGTCCATGACGCCTTGTCTTCATAACCGATGTTACCATCGAGCATATGAATTGAACCCGGTTTCTTCTCTAAGGTTGAATAAATGGAGGGCTATTTGTTTTCACCCTTTTCTCATTCAATTCTTTTTAATTCTTCAACCCTTCAGTTGCTTACCGAGACTTCATAACTAGAACCTTGTTGGGTTTATTCCAGACTAGCTCACCTTAGTCCGCACTCTTCCCATATCTCATTTTTCTCCTTTTATCATCATACCTAAGAACTCTACACTAACTAGTGGATAGTCCCTAGGTAGATCCCTCCGTTCTGGCGGATCATGGGAACCAATACCTAACCTTATCATCCTTATATCACCGCACATAAAGTAAAGTTGGTCGGTCTATTTGGTATTGTTCATCCGCCATTGGAACCAATTGAAAACCATTTGAAAATCAATTCGATACTTGTGATATATTATCAAAGCATTTTGTACCTGAATTGTTTTTGATATTTTTAGAACGAAAACTCCCCCTCAACATGTGCATCAAGTATTTGAAAATGTTTTGCACACGGAGGCAAGAGAAAGAATTAACTTCTTTGATTACCATTTTCTAAAAGATATCAACATCACTTCCATAATCGAATCAAGTAGATAAAGCATTTTGGGGAAGGATGAGGTTTTCATGATTTTGCTCCCCTCAATATGTGCCTCGAGATTTGAAAAGAGTTTTGCACATACTAGAGGGAACTTGCACATTGAGATAAGTGATCACGCTTCAAATCATTGTGGTTTAATATAGATGCTCCCCCTCAATGTGTGCATGGAAAATTTGAAATCGCTTGTCACTTTACGGGAGGCAAACATGCTAATCACTTAAGAAACCATTTATCTAATTATCGCTTAAATCTTATTTAAATCACAACTTCTCCCCGATCACAATTATAAAACATTTGAGATTTGTGATCTCTTAGAGATTTAAATTGATTTTGAAAGCTTTTAAGGAGAATTGTGACTTGATTATGAAAGCGTTTTAACTGATAAGGATCCGATGTTGAGATTTTAAACTCCATTGGTTAAACATGCATGTATCTTTTGAAAACAATTTAATGCCAAATAACTTTTTAATTTAATTGAAATCATTCTCCCCTCAATCAATGACATAGGTTGTTGATTGAGCGATAGAGATTTTGACAGATAAGTCCTGATGATTATCAAAAATAGAGACCGAGTTATTTTTCAAAGCATTTAGTTTTCAACAGATAAATGTTATAGAATCAGAGCATGGAATTTGAAAACGTGGTAAAACATGGCTCGTTTCTTTAAAACCGGTTATTGCCCTAAAATGACAATAAACCATTGTTT
This sequence comes from Chrysanthemum makinoi, assembly GCA_910596185.1. Taxonomy (NCBI): domain Eukaryota; kingdom Viridiplantae; phylum Streptophyta; class Magnoliopsida; order Asterales; family Asteraceae; genus Chrysanthemum; species Chrysanthemum makinoi. The sequence continues at coordinate 138,034,101 of OU343220.1, forward strand.
CTCTTTCTCCCAAAAATAAAATTTTTAAAATTTTTAAATTTTTTAATTTTTTTAAATTTTTTATAAGAATTCAACAACATCTAAAGTCCGTGTCATTCTTTGAATGACAGCACAAAGACCGTAGATATTTTCGAACCGAAAAAAACACATGACAAAAAGACAATATTTTTGAAGATTTTTTGAATTTTTGATTTTTATGGATTTTTGAAAGTTTTATATTTTTCTATTTGGTTTTATAGGGTTTTATAATCTTGTATTTTGTTTTTCAATAAGTATTTAGAGATAGATGAAGATAGACCTTTACTCCTCGCCTTCCTCCGAAGACGCTTGAGAGTATCCGTTGAAGGCTTTTCGCCAAGACGTGGAAGAATAAACTCAAAACGTTCTCTTGGAAGAGCTTTGGTGAAGATGTCCGCTAACCGATATTCGCACCTCACAAAATATAGTTCCACCACACCTTTTTCCACTTGTTCCCGATGAAATGATGTCAATGTCGATATGCTTTGCTCTTGAGTGTTGAACGTTGTTGCATGAGAGAGCAATATCACTTTTATTATCACAAGACGTAGGGATTTTGTTGAATTCAAAGCCATAGTCCGATAATTGAGATCTCATCCATAAGATTTGAGCACAACAAGATGACATGGCTATGTATTCAACCTCTGTAGAGGAAATAGAAGTACTCATTTGCTTCTTTGAAGACCGACTCACAAGCTTATCACCCAAAAACTGAGCACCTCCTGATGTACTTCGACGTGTATCTTGACAACCCGCATGATCAAGATTCGATAGGCCGTTAGTGACATACCGGTGTCCTTCGTGTACCATAGTCCCATATTGATGGTTCCTTGGAGATACCGAAAGACCCGCTTAACCGCTTCAAGGTGCCTTTTAGTAGGCTTAGCCCGTATCTAGCACACATGCAAACAATAACAAGATGTCCGGTCTACTAGTCTGGAGGTACATCGTGGATCCAATCATACTACGATATTTCGTTTGGTCAATCATGATCCTTGAGTGGTCCTCATCTAGTTTGGTTCGATCAATCATTGGGGTGTCAACAGGGTCACATGAATCAAATCCAAATTTCTTTAAAATCTCTATTGCATATTTAGATTGATTAATGAAAATGCCTCCGGACTTTGTGAAATTTGTAATCCCAAGAAAAATGACATTTGTCCCATCATTGACATTTGAAACTTAGAACTCATTTCATTAGAAAATCGATCACATTCCATTGGGTCACCGAAGCAAAAATAATATCATCAACATAAATTTGAACATGAGTTAAATGTTTGCTCGACTTCCGTGAACAATGTAGGATCAATCGCTTCCTTTATCAATCCGATGATAGAAGAAACTTTGACAAAGGTATCATACCATGCCTTTGGAGCTTGCTTTAAACCGTAGAGAGCCTTCTTCAGACGATAAACGTGAGTAGGATGCTCTTGATCACAAATCCTTCAGTTGGCCGACGAGACGACTTCTTTAAGATCTCCGCTCGTAAATGCCGCCTTCACATCCATCCGATACACTACCATGTTCTTACTAGCAAATAAGTAGCCGAAAGATTCTGATTGCCTCGATTCGAAAGCAACAGAGCAAAAGATTCTTCAAAGTCTATACCCTCCTCTTGACGATATCCTTTAGCAACTAAACGAGCCTTGTTCTTCAACACATCACCATGCTCATCAAGTTTTACTTTGAAGATCCATTTGAGTGCTATAATCATAGCACGCCTGAGTGTACTAACTCCCATACATCAAGTCGATCAAACTCATGAATTTCATCTTGCATGGCATTGAACCAACTGTCTTCATTCATGGCGATTTTAACATCTTTTGGTTCGATCTTAGAAAGTACGGAGTTGAAGAAACACCATAAGGCATCGATTGCAAGTTGTTTCCTGTTGATACAGACGAGAGGATTTCCAATGATGTTGTCTAATGGATGATCGTGAGTCCATTTTCTAAGGTGTTCATGTGGCAGTTTTTTAGGAACTGAGGTAGCCGAGTTGATGTCTCCTGAAGAAGATGGTTCTGATGATGATTCAGGAGTAGCAAATATGTTTTCAAATGGAGCATCCACAGGAGTAGCAAAGGGATTAACTTCATCATTGATGCCGTAAACAGTTCCATGATGTACATTTGAAGAATGATGATTTGTTGATGAGACAAGGATCGCCAGCAGTTGCTTGACTTAAAGATATTGAGACCGAAGGATTGACTTCATTCACAGGAATATGAGCATCCTCTCAAGGTGAATCATCACCTCATTAGTGTTTGAATCACACAGTTCATCAAACATAGGATCAAACAATTTCTTTACATCATCTTCAGATGGAGGTACATATGGAGTTTCTTGAGTAGAGTTTGGAACAAGAGATGAACCAATGAGACTGTCTTGAAGTGGAAGTCGGAGTGTCCAGAGCCATTTGACCTCACCATCAAACGTAACGTGAATGGTTTCCATGATATTTCGGTTCTTTTGTTATAGATTCGTATCCCTTTTGTTTGGTGCATATCCTACAAATACTCCAATGTCGCTTTAGCCCTAAGTTTCTAAGTCTTGACCCTCATTAGTTGGATAGCACAATGCTCCAAACACACGAAGGAAAGAGAGATTAGGTTCTCATGTGGACAAGTTCATATGGAGTTTTTCCATGTACTGTGATTAGGGAACGATTTTGTATAGCATGCGGGCGATTGCTTCAGCCCGAGAAACATTGGAACCTTTGAGTAAATCAACATTGTTCTAGCGGCTTCAACAAGAGTCCGATTGCCTTTCAACTACACCGCTGCTTGAGGAGTTCGTGAAACACTTCTTTGATGACCGATTCCAACGCTTTCATAGAATTCATTAAGTTGTTTGTTGACAAACTCAGCCCATTGTCCTGCTCGACAATTCTCGACGGTTTTGTTAAGTCGAACTCGCACTGCTTGATGAGTTTGATGATGATATCGAGTTTCATCCTTTGTCCTTAAGAACTTGACCTGTGAATCTAGAGTAATCATCAACCACAACTAACACATATTTCTTCCCAAAGATATTCTCAGACCCTCATTGGTCCACATAAATCCATATGAATCATATGAAGAACTTCTGTGACAGAGTTAGTAGGTTTGGGTTTATGGGCATATTTCTTGCTTTTTCCCAATTGACATGCTGAACAAAGATGATCCTTTTCATACTTTAGTCTAGGTAAACCTACAACTAGGTCCTTTCTCGAAAGATCGTTGATGGTGCCGAGGTTCAAGTGATTGAGACGACGGTGCCATAACCATGACTTTGTTTTTGAAGCCTTTGATAACAAGCCGATTGGAGAAGCCCTCATCATGTCATCGATAGAGATGGTGTAAAGGTTTGACCCACGAGTTCCTTTTAACAGTTCCTTACCATGAAGATCTCTAACAAAGGTGTATTTTTTTCAAGGCAACTTCTAGATCGAGTCCAGAATTGACCAACAGAGAACAGATTATGACCCAACCCTTCAACATAGTAGACACTCGAGATGACACTATCACCAACAACATAATCTCCATAACCCATAATAGCACCTAAATGATCATTACCAAATCTAATCAGCCCATGAACTTGCTCACGGTTCATGAGCCGCGACCGGCTCCGGCCATATGCTTGGAATGTACTGAGTCCAGTACCACGAACGATTTGAACGACTGCAGTTGAACACGACAAAAATGGATAATCGATAATTGGGATCCCCATGCAAGAATGGGTTCCACTTGGTTAGTAATAAGAATTGGAACACCCACATCGAATCAAAACATCCATATCGTAAGTAGAAGCAATGGAATCATTGGGAATAGATGCAATGGGTGTCAGATTTGACCTATTCAAAGTATGTTCACTTCTTAAGGGAATAGTTCTACCAGTAGGCATCCATTTTCTAGGTGGCATAATCTTAGCAGCTTTGAGAACAAAACCATTATTCTTATGGCCAAAAGGTATCCAATAATAACCTATCTTTATAAAATTTTTTCCTGTGGGTTTCCACGCTTTCTAACAGTCTTTCGCTTTTTGCCTTTTTGCCTTTTTGCACGATTATTAGCATTAGCAATTTTAACGGGCATTTGACAAGATTAGACAAAGCATTCACACCACATTCATGATTAGCAAATGTAATTCAAGCATACAAGATACAAGGTTTGCAGATAGTATCGAATTTAATTAATTACAAGACGCCTAAGGCTAATACTAGAATCAACACGATTCGCTTTATTCAACTCAAGCCTAAAGTTCCTAGATTGGTCTTCTACTCTCTTCCAATGCACATTCTTAGCTTGCAAGGTCCTATCATTCCTTGTATATTCTTGAGACTTTGACCGCTTTGCTAAGTCACTGATTACTCCTAGAGGGAATTGGAACATTAGTTGGTTGATCTATTTTTGCATTCCCTAACTTGATGTGCAAGGATCTGAAGTACTAGAAGGCACATTAGTGTATACTTTAAGACTGTGATTTGAGCTTTTTGCAGTCACACTAAAGTTCACTTTCTTAGCACTAACATATCTGAATCAACTACTTGAAGGCACATTAGTGTTTCCTTTTTTAAGACTAGGCATAGAACGGATTTCCTGCTTGGCATTAGGCATAGAACAGGCATCAGCTTTGCCTTTTGCACCTAAGGTTAAGGATTTGGAACATGTGGCAATTACACATTCTAGCAACTCTTGAGATCGCTTGGCCTGGAGGCAAGCAAACCTAATTTCACTATCAAGAGGTTTTTTTAATGAAATCCTCTTCGACAATCTCACGGAGACATTCTAGACTATCCTTAAGGTGAGCACAGGATTCATGAAAAGCATGTTCATTATTCCTAAGATGAGGAGGAATATATTTAACTCATCACAAGTGTATTTGCAGCCTAAGGGTGACTTTGAGACAACATTCTTATTGAAAACAGTGGCTTCCCATTTCCCACTTCTGATTCTCAATTTCCTTTTGTAAAGACGTTATTTTTCGTTGTTTTGGTCACGGGTGACTTTTATTGAATCATATAACTCTTTAAAATGTCGCTTAACTTTTTCATTTTCTTCTAGAAAACTCTCGCTTTCCTTTTGTAAGGCATCAACTAAGTTTTGAAGATGAAAAGTTTGAGAATTCTGAGAATCTAAAGGAGGAGGGATTTGGGAGCCTGTCTTATTGTTCGCTTGACCCTTTAATTGAGAGATTTGGGCTTTCAACTTTCTGATCGCGTTGCACCGAGCTTGAATTGTTCATCACGCTTGTTAATTTGAAAACCGTGATCAAACTCGGAGCATCCGACGATGTCTTGACATTTGAAGTTTTAACATTTTCTTTAAGATGTTGATATTTTAGTTGTAAATTAAAATGCTCAACTTCCAGTTTAGAAAAATGTTTAACCAAATTGTTGTGATCATCCAGTTCAATTTTCTCATTTAGTTCAGAATTAGTTTTTCAAGCTCAATGACACGATCATGGGAGACTTTCAGGCCACAGATAGTTCATGAAATTTGGAAGCATTAATAGAGCAATTTGAAGCAAAGGAAAAGATATCTTGAGCAACACATTCAGGAATAAGAGTCTCATTTAATGTATGCAAGTTCTTCCTCTCAATCTCATTATATTTTAGTGCACGCTCATACTCACTAACTTCAACTACCATTGCATCAAATTCCTTTTCCATTCCCTTAATATCGATTTACTCCCCTTTTAAGACTCTCAAAGTGATCTTTAGAAGTTTAAAGAAAGGCATGACCGCTAAATAATAACATTCTTTCATTTGCTCAAAACCCCTTTCTCCTTCTTCATATACCAAATGGTGTGATCCTTTTCTTGCAAGTTTTCTCAAAATCAACAAATAGTTGAAATATAACATATTGACTAATTAAGGTCTTGCTTTTAGTGGCAATTGTTCTAGGAACTAGATGCATTGGTGTATTAGGAGGATACTCAGTCGCTCTAGGCATTTTCCCAAGGGGTGTTTGTTTCAACAATATTTTCAACTTTTCAATTTTCTAAATCCTTTTTCCGTAACTTGTTCTGGGAGTCACAATGTTTGAGGCTTAAACATGTTCAAGGAAATCCAGCTTTCCTTCTTGTAGTCATGGGGAGTGATAATAATCTTTTTCTCTTTGCATTTGGTCATCTAGTTTTTGTTCATCCTTTCCCTAGTGACTTCATCGATTTCTTATCTTCCTCGCACTCAACGCAACTAGGTTTTCGCTAGGCTTAAGAATTTCATTACCATCATAAAGCACCTTATGAGCATTTCTAGCCTTTTTAATTACCTCTTGATTCGGTTCCTCAACAAGGGGAATGCTATGCTTATCGCTAAGACTCTGTTTTTGACCATGTGAGCAAATCAATGGTGTTTCTTGTATGTACAACTTGTTCTCAAGTTTGTTTTTCAAAGTTTTCTGATTAGAAAAATCTCTCAAGAGTTTTGATTCCTTTGCATTAAATTCTTGCTTAAGCATTTTCACATTTTCTTGAAGTTCTTGTTTTTGTTTAGATGTTTTAGAAAGTTTTTCTTGCAAGGAATTTAATTCTTGTTTCAATACTTCTTCTTTAAACTTACTTTTTCTAATATCTGTACTTACTTGGTTATCCATTTCCTGCTCACGAGTGGTCAACTCAAACTTAGCACGTTGTTCATAAATAGCAACACGTTCTTTATAGGCATTTAGTTCATAAATAATGGAATCATCAGGCACATGCAAGTAATCAAAAACATAGTCATTGTTGACTTCAGAAGATGCATCACTTGGTACAACTTCACTTTCACTTTGTTTCACATATTGATCATATGGGACAATATTGATATTACCCATATTTTCAATATTTGATTCAATAGTTTCAGTTGATTGTACTTTGTCATGCATCTGGTGCACATCAAGATCATCGTGATAGTTTTAATACCTTGAGATGAGCTTGTCATGGGATGGCCCAACTAGTGATGAAGAAGAGACCTTGGGAGAAACCATTGGAGAAATGCTAGCCATAAAATTGTGTGTGCAGTAGGTCCATCATCCACATCGAGTCGATGCATCACGTAGCGACTTGAGGGCATTTTGATGATTGTGACCTATCTCTTGAATAGGCCGCCATCCATTCCGCATCATAGGTCTTGGCATTGCCCTCAGGAAGAAACAGCAATTCCTCTTCATTCAAAGTAGCACCATTGTCCTGAGCTTGAGCCAGCAGCATCTTATCTCTCAAGTAATCAAGATTCTTTGGGCGCTTTGGAGATGTACGCCTTGCAATGTGTCCCTCTCCACCACACTTATAACATTTGATGAGCTTAGTTTGACCTTGGTTACCATTCCTTCCTCGATTCTGGTTTCCAACATAACCTCTCCCAGCTCCACCTCGCCCCTGATCATATCTGTTTTCCGAACGGTTGCACCACCGATCCTTCCATCTTTAATAGTGGCTTGATTTGTGGGTTAGATGCGCCTGAGGTTGTTGTTGGTTTGTGGGAGAGTATTCATGTTTTGACGAATGAGAAGAGCTAGTTGATTAATGAAGCTACCCACGTGAGCATCAAAGATCGGCTTGTTTGTACATAGGATCAGGAATGAGTTTGTGATTACCATTACCCAAGTGTATGACTTGTGATGTGGTTGTGATTCGATGTTTGAGTAGAAAGTCAGAGAGTCATTGACGAGCTTGTCTCTCCCCGTTGGTTTTGAACCGATTGAGAATTAATTTTTCAAACATAGCATGTCTCTCATTCTCAAGGAGGAAGGCATAGAGTTGCTCATAGTTTGTATTCTTCAATCCTTTAGTGAGCTTCCGTGTAACAAACTTGTGCCAATCGGGATTCATGTTGTTCACAAATTTTGAGTTCAACTGAATGTTAGGCATAGTCATTCCGATGTTCCTCATGTCATTAACTAACTTATGAAATCTCACATAGTACTCATAGACACTCTCATCCGGTTTCATCTTGAAATGCTCAAATTGGCCATAGAGTTGGGATCTGCCTTCCATAGTTAATTCGTAACCTGAGAAGCATCTTAACATTGTCCCAAACCGCTTTAGCATCTGGTTATGATTGATCGCCTTGTAGATGTCTTTAGGAAGACCTTGAAGAACAATGTTTGAAGCCCCGATACCTGATCAAATCTCTTTTTATCCTTATCATCAAGCTCATCATACATCTTAGGTCTGTCCATTCCGTAAACAAGAGTACCATCTGCATTAGTATCAAGTATGTCTCTAGTCGTCTCAACTCGATATGGTCCTTCATCAATGGATTTGAGAATGTTGACACCATTTTCCTTTCCAAGGAAATACAGCTAATTCGTGAGCCCAAGAGTCGTAGTCACTTTGCAAGCATGGGTGGACGAGTATCCGGCCACCGCTTGAACATCCTCGCACAATGGAGATGATGGAACGTTGGTAGACATGTTAACAGATTATACGGGATTTTATAACTCTATGATTAAACCGGAAATAGATTCACGGATTTTACTGAATCAAGAGAAAACCGTAAACAATCACTCAAGACTCTATAAGATAAAATACTAAATCGCTAGAAGATAATGCACTAAGTCGCTAGAAATTATTGCACTAAGTCGCTAGAAATTAATGCACTAAGTCGCTAACCCCATTCAAGCACACCCCTAAGTCGCTAGAGTCCCAAGTCGCAATGAAAAGCAAGTCGCTAAGTAGTAACTCTCAGCATGCACAAGTCGCTAACCAAATTTTGGCAGGAATTCGCTACACAAGTCGCTAGAGACACAAGTCGCTAAAGAGCAACTCGCTACCGACCAAGTCGCTACCACAAGTCGCTACCTGTAGTGGAGAATCCACTACTTGTACTTTAACTCGCTAGATCTAACTTCTAGCTCCAACACCGTAAGTCGCTACAAAATGTGAAGCAAGTCGCTACCAAGAAAATATTCCGTGAGCTAAGTCGCTAGCTTGAAAAAACCATATAAATCTCACTTTTCAATCCAAAAACAACCCAACCAAGATGATTCAAGCTTACCAAATGAAAACCTAAACACTTTTGATGATTCTAAACATAAAAGTATCAACAAAATTCAAACTTTAACACAAGAAATCAACCAAATGATGCAAAACCACTAAACTTTTTCAAACTCAAAAACCACCTAAAACCACTAGAAATCCAAAGATGTGCAAGATATGATCTAACCATGGCTCTTGATACCAATTGTAAGATATAACTTTTCACATACACATCAAACCATAACACAAAGTAGCATATAGATGGAATTCTAGAGAGAAAGTTAGAGGTTTAGGGAACTTAGTGAGAGAAAGTGAAAGATATTATTATGAGCTCCAACTCTCTACCTTGGGAGGTAGAGAGTATTTATAGTCTTACATAAATCGCCACACATCGGGCCGTGGATCGTGCATACAGTGGGTAAAGACTCCGTCGTCCTCCACTGTTACTTAACTAAATACTACTTAACTAAATATTTATGACTACGAGCTTTCTAACGATTACATATACTTGAGGTGACCGACTCTTTAATACTGGGAATTTCTAATTCCTAACAGAAATCAATCCAACCGTTCGGTTGCAACCCGAACCGGACGCTTGGACGCTTTGTTAAGAGGTTTACCACCAACCGATCGGTTGGTGAGCCAACCGATCCGTTGGAGTTCTCTTGCAAAATTTTTCTACTTTTTAAATTTTGAGTTTTAGCTTGTGTTTTCGCTTTGTTAAGTGTCTTTACTTGCTTAGTATATGTTTCTATAGTTTGATTTGTTTACTACTAATCTAACGCTAATGATTTGGATTTTTGTCTTGGTTTTGTTTTTGTCTTGTTAGATAGTTATTATGGATAGTTTAAGCGAATTTCGAAAGTACCTTCGTAACTTGGATGAGATGTTCAAAGACACCGGGAATTCATTGGAGAAGATTGGAGATATCTTGAAGGAAGTAAAGAAGGATTTGGGATTTGATACGGTTAGTATGGAAGGAACGGGTGAAAACAAGGTTCAACTTCCTAAGAAGGGAAGAGTTGTGATATTCACACAAGCACCTTTAACGGAGTATGATTCGCCACTTTTGAGGTTCGGTACACCTTGTAGTGTAGAGGGAGTGAGTGCTTAGGACGCGCAACTAAATATGGCCTATGGTGAAAATTACATTGTGGAAAAGGTTCTTGATCAAATTGGTCATGTACGTTTGGATTATGAAGCATACGGAAGAAGAATGGTTAAGGGTCTTAGGGTTAACATTCATGGTCACATTTTTAAACAGATTTTGTTGTCTTGGAAGAAGGGAACGCCGATGAGCCCAATGTATGTTTTGGGCGAGATTTTCTTGTAACAACCAAATGCCAATTGATTTTGCTTTAGGGAAATGAGATCAATATCACCGATTTGGAAGAAGGAAAAGGGGTGAACGAGATGCTTGTGGAGTTATGTGCTAATATGGAGAAGGAAGATGTGGAAGTCGTAAATATGGGGAAGGCAAATAGGAAGAAAACCTCATCCAACAAATTAACTCCTACCACATCAACCAACAAAACAAATGACTACACACCTTCACCACCTCCTACACCAAACACTTTCAAACTGTTAACCCAAGAACAAAAACAAGCTATTTTGGGAAACCTTGAACAAAAGTTTCTTGAGCTAAATGAGAAAATGCCGGTGATTGAGGTACTACAAGATTACGTTCTCTACCGCAAGAAGAAACTAGATGTGTGATGCTAGCAAGAGCGATTGGAGGATAAAGATTTATCTGAGGAGGATAGAGATAGGATTTTTGTTTAGAGGTATGCCATGCAAGGAGAAAGATCCGGGAAATTTTGTTTTGCCATTAAAGTGAACCGACTACACCGTGTATGCCTTAGCCGATACGGGTTCAAGTGTTAATGTTATGCCCTATCCATTGTTTAAGACGTTGGGTCTTAGTAACCAAATCATTCAAAACTTACCATGGCGGATAATTCCCAAGCAAAAGCAATGGGGAGGTGAAAACGAAGAGTTCAAATTAGTTATCAACCATACTTGGTGATTTTCTAGTCCTAGACATCCCTAAGGATAAGAGTTTACCACTTCTATTAGGAAGACCATTCCTACGCACTTGTGGTGCAATCATAGACATGGGTAGAGGTACGATGACTATCGATGATGGAATTTCAAAACAAACCTATTATCCCAAACCGAGGGACCAGTTTGGAATTCATGGAAGATTTAGAATTGATGGAAGTTTAACGAGACTTAACTTGTTTTGAAGTAGACGTATGTCCAAGGAAACCCGATGTATGGACCACTAGCTCCACCATTTTTTGATATTGAGGATGAGATGGAACGCGCACTAGCGGTGGAAGCATTTTACAATCCATTAAAAACATCCTTGTTTACAAGAAGCTAACCGATTTCTTAGGTTCTTTACTGGTTCAACTCAAGAATTTGAATGGAGACCGAGGGGTGGGTATTTATAGAGACATGACGGGATGGAGAATGGCACGTCAAATTTGACATATATGTCCGGATGGGAGAAGATTTATAAGGAAGTTCAAAACTTATGAAACACACCGTGAATTGACCTGGAAATTTCTAAGTGAGGACATCTTAAGGCATGAGTATTTCGAGGAATTTTAAGGAGAAACAAGGTACCATAATAAACAAGCAATTGTTTGCTAGAATTTCATACACTTCTTTTTAATTTTATGCATTTAGGATTTCTTGTTTTTCATTTCGCCTTTTTATCTTTATTATTATGTTGAGGTTATTTGATTAATGCATTATGAGTTTGAGTTTTAGTTTAGTTTTAGTTTTTGAGTATGATGATTTGAGTTTTGAGATTAGATGATTGTTGAAATTTCCAAATGGATGAATGTGTGTGCATATTTAATAGGATTTTTGAGTAAACGATTGCTTGGAAGGTAAAATGCCTAACATGAAAATGCAAAATTTGGCAAAAATGCTAACCGAAACGGCTGTGTCCATGACTGAACCGGTTGCATACAAGTATATATACCAAAAATTCACTTTTTCCAGAAAAACACACACACACACACACACTAATCCTCCAGCTGGGTTTTGCAAAAATTCGACCAATAGAAGCCATTTGAAGGTTGTATAAGTTGTAGAAGATCATCATGGCACCCAAACAAGTAAGCATTTGCATTCAATTAACTCAATCAAGGTTTAATTAGAGCATTTGATTTGAATTGCAAATTAGGTCACTAATTTGGGGGTTTTGGATATAATTCGAATTAAGTTGTAATCTTTTAGGATTAAGTGGGTAATTGATTTAGGAATGCATTGAAAAAAGATTTGTAGTGATTGATTCAACATGGAATGAGTATTAGATGATTGAATTTTCGGATTTAATTAGGTTATGCCATTGAATCAAATTAAGTTGCAATTGGTGATTCCTAGTTGGTAGATGATGCGTTTTTAATGAATAATAGATGCCACATTGTTGATTAGAACAAGTGATTGAAGAATTGAGGTATTATTTGTTGAGTTCTAAGCATATGAATATGTGATGACTAGAGGTTTGGAAAGTGAATTTAGAGTAATTTGAGGATGTAGAAATCATTGGAGATGTTAGAATGCGTCTAGGAGGAATTGGACTTTCAAAAATCGGTGTGATGGATTAGAAGGCAAAGCCTTATGATGAGTAATCGATCCTTGAAGCGTAACGAACGGTTGAAGTTGGTCAATAGAGTAACGATCCGGTTGTCAAGCAACCGAATCCGTTCCGTGTTCTGTTTGGGATTTTTCAAACTTTTGAAGTGGACCTTAGAGGCTTCCATGGACCTTCCCATTTGTTCTAACACTCTTATATTGACTTATATTTATGATTTCTACAGAGAATTGTAGTAGGTAGTTCAAGCTCTCACGCAGTTCCACTAAACCCATTGTTACCAAGTTTTCAGGAACGAAAAGAAGAAAGTCAAGTATAGCCTGAAGACGGAAGCAAATGCAAACCTGAAGTTCAAAGATCTCACCGACGGGGAGAAACATGCTTCCGAACGATTATCAAAGTTGCAAAATAGGACATGTTTGGTTCCGAGGGTGATTGATTGGGATTTGTTTGCCGAATATGAGTGTGAAGAGGAGTTGAGAAAATGATGCTACATCTTATGTGTATCCGCTGATGGGGATTCGTTTGATGTTTTGTCATGGGAAAGATATTTGGCATAATGAAGAGGTTTATCATGAATGGTGTATGGAATTCTTTTCTACTGTACTTTGAGAGAAAGGTCAATGTTCGGAACTTAATGGAAGAAGTTTGTGTTTGGTTTAGACTTTGGGGCGGATCATGCCTACACTTTGCCGGATTTTGCTGTTGCTCTTGGCTTGTATGAACCGAATGACGTTAAGCATCGATTGTTGAAGCTCACTTTCGAGGCTTCGGAGGTTTGAAAAAGAATACCCTAGTGTGCCCTCTTATTGGAATCGAGTGGGTGATCCTTCTTGCACTAGAAGGAATTTAACCATTAGGAATCCGTTGATGAGAATACTACACAAGTTTCTAGTCACTGGGCCATTTCATAGATATGGAAGCAGGGACAAATGTCAGAAACCGGACTTGTGGGCTATGATGTTATTGGAGGAAACTAAGGATGGAAATGCGGCTTGGCTAATAGCCGAGTATTTATCTAGGAGAGCCCCGGGAATCAAAAGTAATAGCAACATTTGTGGAGGACATTTTGTGACAAGGTTGGCAAGAAATATTGGGTATTACAATAGTAGTGAGTTGGCTAAGTGTGGAGAGCCAAAGTTTAGTGAGATTTGGAGTGCAAATGGTTTCGGAAATGCTTTGAATAGGAAATTGAAAACGTTGGGGGCATGGATTGAACCGCAACCAAGAACAACAACAACCACCACAAAGAACCAGGAAATGTGCAATGGGCAATATACCGATGGGGAACGTGAAAAGGTACGTCTAGTAGTTTTGACTCAGGTTGGGGAGAGTGGAACCAACATTTGAATGAAATTCAGTGTAGGGAAGTTTGGAGAGACTCGATGATGTTGAGAAACAATTACATCAATGATTATTCAATGCCTATTTTTCAACACATGGCTCAAGAAGCCAACTACGAGTTGCCACCCTACAATCCACCCAATGTTCCACCATATCCTTTCCCCTACACTTCTTATCTTGGACCCTATCCATATATATCCCGGTTATGCACCATTTCCTGACCCAGTGCTCGCATATGGTAGATTACCCGAAGTTGGTGGATCAAGCTATGATGTTGGAGGATCTTCAGCAGGAGTCATAGGAAAGAAGAAGAAGAGGAGAGTTCATTCTGAGATTGTGGACGAGAACTATGTAACCGAGAGTGATGATGATGAGTATGATGATGAAGAAGGCGATGAGATGAGTGAGGACGGCGAATGATCGTGGATCATTCTTGATTTATGGTTTCAAAAACAATGGTTATTGTGTGTTAAACAATATTATCTCTATCTCTTAACTATTTCTCTAGGATGATTATCATACTTTATTTTACTTTGTTTCTAGTAGCATTTGGATTGTTTTGTTTTGTTTTGTTTGTGTATTGTGTATTGCAGTTTTGTTTGCAGGATGGATGTGTCGGAAGCTTATTGATGGTCAAATATTTGGAGTTGGATAGCTCACATGCTTGCTTATGATCCAATATGTGTATTACATATTCTATCCCGTGGTATCTTTTGACTATTTCTTTTTCCCATTTTCTTTACTTTGAAGTTTACTTTTATTACATTGAGGACAATGCAAAACTTAAGTATGGGGGAGAGAAGAAAATAGGAAAAATGATACAATTTTTAAATTTTTCGCCTTTAGTTTTATTTTATTAGATAAACTTTGGATGCAAGTAATTAGCAAGAAATCGCCCTTGATTGTCTAGTTGTTTTCACACATTTCTTGGGATATATTAAAAACAACTTGGGTATTTCAATGGTATAATGAGGTTTTTGAAATTTTTTTGATTTGAACCAAATTACAGAAGTAATTCATTTCGGATTGGATAGCATTTTCTAGCGCGCATTATAGCCTTTTTCCACTTAATTGTGAGGTTTCTTTTTGTATAAAACACATATTTTGTTTTATATTTGCTAGAGTGTGCCGGTGATTTTGTCGATTCTAGAAATTGTACTAGTTATGCATTACGGTTAAAATCACTCTCGAGTGATAAAAATATGTTCAAGTCATAAGAGGCATCGTAGGATTTAAACCAAATGGCCTTCCATTTTACATCTAATGATATATTAGCTAACCACATCGGTTAGTTAACCACCTTATATGGACCCATTTGTTAGTGCTTATCTTTAGCACTAGATACCCTTAGTTAAACCCTTTGAGCCATTCTTTTCTTTTTGATAAATCCAGAAAAATACAAAAAGATTTTACACCTTAAACCTTAGCCAACCCTTGTCATGTCTATTGGTTTGTTGCTAGTTGTTTGGAGTGTTGGATTGTTTTTTATGATTATGAAGAAGCTACACTTTGTCTATAGTGTGTACCATTCTTCAACAAAGATGAAGGAGACGTCTTTCTCATTTGTATTTTTTGTGGTGTATGCTTACACTAAGTGTGGGGGAACTTGTTTCTAAAAAAAAAAAAAAAAATTTCATTATGGCCAATGTGCTATATTATGAAGATGAAGGAAGAAGAAGTATGTTTGAGATATGTGAAGAGGAGATTATATAATCATTTTCGGGATTGTGGTTTGTATGATGGCTAGCAACATGGAGGTTTAGACTTGACTTTATTTTTCTTTTAACACCAATTTCATAAACCATCCCATGCCTTATCCATAACTTTTATTAACCCGAAGCCTTAACGATATAACCTGAATAAAAGCCCTCTTTGATGAATTTATTTTCTTTGTTTTAATACTTGTACAAGCTTATGGTAAAAAGCATTGATCATGACTAGGCATTGAGTGATTTACATATACCCACCTATATATGAGTGTTGAGTGAATTCTTAAAATCATTCGTGAGGTGTTCTAGTTATGTTTTCTAAAGTATTTGGTTCATTTTTAAAGTTTTTCACGTATTTAAAGCAAATAAATGATTATCTCTTTTGGGATGATTGTTAAATTTTCGAAACCACGGTATCAAGACCATTGAAATTGATCTTTGCAAATGTTAGACCTACTCGAGGGCGAGTAGAACTTAAGTATGGGGGAATTTGATAACGCTTAAAATGAACATGTTTTTAGTTGCGTTATTGTTGGTTTTGTGCATGTTAATCGGCTATATTTACTCATAATTGTTGCAAAAGTGCAAAAGATGCGTATTGTGTATGTATATGTAGCCAGGTATCACAAATGATGAAGAAACGAAGTTTTTATGCACATTTGGAAGATTCCCAAGGAAGGAAGTCTAGCAAGGAAGCTTTTGGACTCAATGATTAGGAAGCGCAATGATTTCTAAGTATCTACAACAAGGAAAGATCAAGTTTCGTCTTGGAAATCATCACAAAACAAAGAAAGAGAGCGCAAAACCAAGAAAGTCAACAAAAGTCAAAACTAAAGCATCCAACTGTTCGGTCGTAACCCGTAACCGATCCGGTTGGGAAATGGTCAAAAGGCAACCGATCCGGTTGCATGGACTGGAGTTACACAAAAACGCATTTAATGTTGCCTTAACTCCCCATAATCATTGGAGGCCGATCATTTCTTGATATTAACTTTTTGGGAACGTTTTTGGCCAGTTAGTAAAGTCTCTTTGGCTATATATTGAACCTAGACTTAGTTTACTAGGTGTGACACAACCCAAAGTGTGATAGTTTACACCAAAACTATTACCAACCATTTTATTCATCCCAAAAGTCTAGTATTCACAAAAACGCCCGGAGGTTAGAGAGAGCAATTCTCATCCATTGTTTTGGTTATTCGGAGTTATACGGTTAAGCTAGGTGATTGGAGGCGTGTGGTTTCTATAAGCCACGATTTCTAGTTCTTGTAATTGCAAAAGTTTAGGTATTCTATGAACTTTGTTATGGATTTCTATTCTCTTGAGTTATTGGAATTACTTTTAGGATTAAGTGGGTAATTGGATATAATTCAACATGGATTAAGTGGGTAATTGATTTAGGAATGCATTGCAAAAAGATTTGTAGTGATTGATTCAACATGGAATGAGTATTAGATGATTGAATTTTCGGATTTAATTAGGTTATGCCATTGAATCAAATTAAGTTGCAATTGGTGATTCCTAGTTGGTAGATGATGCGTTTTTAATGAATAATAGATGCCACATTGTTGATTAGAACAAGTGATTGAAGAATTGAGGTATTATTTGTTGAGTTCTAAGCATATGAATATGTGATGACTAGAGGTTTGGAAAGTGAATTTAGAGTAATTTGAGGATGTAGAAATCATTGGAGATGTTAGAATGCAGTCTAGGAGATGATACAATTTGCTTTTAATATTTATATGTTGCAAACTATCTGTGTTAGGCATAATTGGTCATTGTAAATGTAGCAAAACAGTTTGCATGTCACTATAGCGTTTCACTATAAATGTAACATGAAATTAAGTGCGTCACTAACTTAGTGTGTCACTATATATGTATTTTGACACTAAATGTGTCAAAAAACTTTGTTTGTCACTAAAAGTGTGTCACAAAAATTTGTGTGTCATTACGAATTTATCACAAAATTAAATGTGTCACAAAATATGTGCAAAAATTTTAATGTGTCACTATATAAGTATCAAGAAACTTAATGTGCCACTACAAATGTGTCAAAAAAAGTTGGTGTGCCGCTACGTATGTATCAAAAAATTTAGTGTGTCATAATAAAACATTTTAAAAATAAAACAATCTGATTTTTGTTTTTCAAATGTGTAACAAAATTTTATTTATATTATATTAGTATTTAGTCAAAATTTTCAAATAAAAACTAATACCTATAATATAATAATAAAAGAATATCACAAAAATAATTAATATGTATCAAGTAGTTTATCATGAAATAGTTAAAAAAAAAAGTAATTTATCATTGAAGACACGTAATGCTTTACGAGAGTCTACGTAAATGTAAAAATGAAAAAACCGAATACTAAGTTGTGGGTCAAATCAAATGACCTACTAAATAAGTTTTATCAAGTTGGTATATGATGCCATTCATTTTCTAGTTTATTACAAATATGCCATTCATTTAATAAAATTTTAATTTTATCAATAATGTTTGATCTAATGGTCCACAATTGTGCTTATTATTGTTTATTTTAAACTGTATACCACAATAGCACCTCCTTATATATATATATATATATATATATATATATATATATATATATATATATATATAGGGAGGGTTAATATGAGATCGCTTAAAGTTGTAAAAATAAGATCAAATAAAAAAATTCACTAAAACATTTATAAATAACAATTTTAGCAATCATACACAAAAAAAATAGTATTTTAATACAAATTAACATTTTAGCAACTAATAACCAAATGATACATGAGTTTGGATTAGTGATACACCCGATACACATTATACTAATAAATATTCCAAAACCTGATACACATACAAAAATCTGATACACATTAAACTTCTAATCAAAGTGTATCACCTAGGTTTCAGATATTTTAAAAAAAGAAATCTATCGAAACTTTAACAATTTTAGTTGTAGTAAATAAAAAATTATTTTTATTGTAAGGAGAGTATCTCTTGTCAAATTTTAGTTCGATCTCATTTTAACAACTTTAAGTATGATCTTATTTGATCTAGATTCTATATATATATATATATATATATAGATTTGGAATCATATGAGATCATCCTTAAAGTTCTAAAAATGAGATCATATCAAGGACAAATAAAAAGATGACATGTGGCAACATCTTTAATACACATAAAAAGAAAAAATAAATAAATAAAAATTAGTTTTTAGAGTTTAGGCGCATATTAGTAATACATCACAAACCAACACAAACAGAAAACACACATAAAACACACACCCACACAGATTCAGGCGTTTTTTTACCGGTTCTTTAATATCATTAACAACCACAATCAAATTGAATCGAATGCAATCAATGGAATCAAACATTTACACCACAATGATTTTGATTTTCAGTTATTATACTCAAAGATCACATATATCTTTTAATTTTTATATAAACCACATCCAATCCAGGTTTCAGTGTGAATTTTTTGTTTTAAGCAAACAATTTTTCCAATTCATCATGAGTGATTTGATAGATATTCAGTTTGTTGATAACTTTGTTGCGTAACAAATTTTTGGTTTTAATTTTCGTAATTCATCATTTTTGATTGAATGATAAGCTGTCCCAAATGTACAAAGTGAATGAAAACTGCAAGACTTGTAATTCACTATATAACTGTTTTGCGTACAGGTGAACCAGTCACTCCTCGAGCAGTTAACAATGATCAAGACACGTTTGGCGACTCAAATTTTACACCTCCGTTTGGCGACTCAAATTTTACACCTCCTCCTCATCAGGTTGGTAGTTTTCAGCCTACTCCTAATGGTACTAAATATTGGGTCCCTAGAGTTGATAAGAAACCTTTTGAAGGTCAAGTGTTTGATAACATTGAGTTAGATCAAAAGGCGTACAAAGAGTACGCAAGGGAAGGTGGGTTTGAGGTTAGAAAGGGTGGTCAAAGGGTCACCAAAGACAACAAGGAAGAACCCAACAATAAGTATTTTTATTGTGTTAGGCAGGGGTTTAAACCCCAACATAAGCCGGGCAACCAAAAAACTGATAAACAACAAACCACCAACCCTTTAGGTGTTAATAAGGTCACAAAAAGAAGAAAACGCATCGTGTCGTTGTGATGTACCGCACAACTTAGACTTAAGAAGACAAATGATGGAAAGTATGTAATGACCAAGTTTTTAGAGAAACACAACCATAGCTTGGTATATGAAGACGATATGAAGTATCTTAGGGCATCCCGTCGTCGACTTTCTTCTAAGCAAAGCAATTGATAAACCAAATTTCTAATGGCAACATTGGCCCAAGTTAGATCTTGGAAAGTGATGAAAGAAGTGTATGGTGGGTTTGAATATATAGGCGCTAAATGATGTTGATTGCAAGAATTACAAAGGTTGAATGAATTTATTGGTGATCGTGATGCTCAAATGGTCGTTGACAAGTTGTTGAGTCAAGGAATATTTCAAGATTATTCAGTTGAATACAAACAAGATAAAAAGTAAAGAAGCTGGTTGGGTCAAGTTTTGGGGGCATGAGCAAGCCAAACGTAATTATGTCGCTTTTGGTGATGTGGTGTCATTTGATGCCACTTTCATTCAAACAGTACCAAATCTGTTTCTAATTCATCTAAATTTATTGAATTTTGTTTTTTAATATTTGTACTATTACGTATTAAAGCATTGGTTCTGTATTTGCTGCTATCATTCAATTCTTTCAACGGTTAGAGACACCCAGATACACACCGTACTTGTTTTTTGTTTGTAATTATGTACCTACAACCTACAACCTCATTTGGTACTGTCTACAAAATCGGTCACACCTACAACCTCATTTAACTACATAGGTTAATTGTTTTTTGTTTGTAAGTATGTATCTATAGTCTTACTGGTTTCATCTACATAGGTTACTGGTTTCAAAATCGGACACATATTCATGTACCATGAACCTATATGTGTCTGTCGGTTAGTGTCCTGACCACCCTACTCTTACTTATACACTACATATTCGGCGGGAGTGTGATGACCTTATAGTCTTATAGGCTACACTCTAGATATGTTACATCTAGATATATTTTAAACCATAAGCAGATACACATCTAGATGTATTAACTGGTTTTCAGGGGTGTTTGTGACACACATATACACACCACACGTACCTGAGTTCTGGTAGATATAGCGTGAGTTATCAATGCCCTGTATCTTTGTGAATCCATAGCAGCATTCCACCAACGAGTTTATAGCCGCGGTGTATCCGGGTTATGTGGGCTTCGTTATATTTGTTGTTTTGATCATTCATGATATAACTACTACATACGCATGGTTTTCGCTTGTGTTTGGGACCACTATTTCATAGCAAAGAACCGGATTTTTATTCATCCTTTGTTATCCCCTATACTCATCTAGTTTCTTTAGCATTTGTTTTTTTTTGTTTTTTTTCCACTTTTGTACCACGTTACTGCTTTTCATGGTTGTTTTTCATAACTATTCCATATCATATCAAGGATTTTTTAATCGTTCTTGTAATCGCCTATACTAATGTAGTTTGAGTTATATCACACAACTACCGACAACTGCTTGTTTTTTAGGTACAATATGGTCCTTGTACCTTTTACGGCATTGATAACCACAAATGAGATGCGTCATTTTTGCTGCTGCTTTGTTATCGAGCGAACATGCAAAAAGATACACATGGTTGTTGAAGAGGTTTAAAAAGATATTCATTCAAGTCCCCGGTTGTTACACGATCAATATCCGTCGATGAAAATAGCGATAGAAAAGATATTCCCGGATACCCGCCACCGTCTTTGTATGTGGCATATAATGCAGAAACTCACTACAAAGGTACGTTTTTTACTCATTTAAGTTGAAACCAGTTTTAATGCTTGTAGTCTGATCATCTGCTTTTTGCTGAAATACCAAACTGTCAATTTTAGATGACTTTACCCATTCCGGATCACCTCCGTTTGAATGTTTGTTTTACAATTCTGTTATGTGTATCACCCTTACACAAGTCAATATATTATATTTGAACCGATACATACCACAATACATGTTATATAACCCCTTATATATCAGGTACATGGTACTCCTTATATAGTGTTTATTTTGCGATATAGTTAACTACTTCAAAATGACGATTTATCGTAGCATTTTTTCTATAAAATTACACATACATTGCTCGTACATTATTTAGAGTTGCTTTTTTCTATTTGTGATATAGTTAAATACTTCACAATGGCATCCTAGATACCTGGGTACACATGACGTGCTAACTACAGGGGTTTTTAATCACATATCCAAAAATCCATCTCGGTGTTGTGTATTTTGGTACATATTACATCACATACATACCACTTCCAATTTGACAAGACTTTTTTCTTGCTTCATGATATCTATTTCTAGGTCGGCCCAACCTTATGCAAAGAACAACGACTTTAAAAGGTTTGTGTGACATTGTATGGCAGCACAGATTGATCCCGATATTTGACGAACAATGGACCGATATAATGAAAGACTTTGGACTCAGTGAACACAAATGGCTTTCAGATATGTTTCAAATGCGATTCAAATGGATACCGCCTATTTCAGCATGAACCGATGTCCGCCTTATGCAAGACAACATCGAGGTCCGAAGTGAGAACCACTTTTTGGCCAGATGACACACCCACATCTGAGTTTAATCGAATTCCTGAGTCATTTTGATACTGCTATGGATTCCCAAAGATACAAATATGGGAAGCATACGCATGACTCTAACTACACAACACCTGATCTCAAAACTCACTTACAAGTTGAAAAGGAAGCCGCAGAACTGTATACACACACTATTTTCTATGATGTTCAGGATGAAATATGTGGATCTTTGTTTCATTGTTTTTCACTTAGTGTACACAAGGATGACACATCTTTGACGTATCGCGTCCGTGACATTGAAGCACATTACATCTTAAAAGGTGTTCCAGTTGAAGTTAAATATGAGGTAACTATATTCCTACCTTTTGCTTTTACTTGTTTTATTATTATTATTCTTTTTTTTTTTTTTTTTTTTTTTTTTTTCCTATTTATTTACTTATCTATTTTTCTTAATTTTTCTTATAAATTTCCCGCTGTTTACTCATTCTATCATTTCTAACGTAGGTCACATATGTACCAGCTTCTTGTGACATCAAATGCAGCTGTTTAAAGTACGAGTGTTATGGGTTGCTGTGTCGCCATATATTTTATGTCCTTAGGTTGTCCAAGGTGTTTCACTTCCCTAAAAAATACTTGCAGCGAAGATGGTCAAAGAATGCCTTGCTCTATCCCAGGAGGCCCGTGGATGTTGCAAGCTCGTCAAATCCCGTGGAGTGTGTTAATGGTGTTGTTAGGGAAATTTACGGTACCGTTGAAGACTCGGTCTCCCGTTTAGTCACTGACATTAACAAGCTTTCAATTTACAAGAATGACCTTGTTGCATTACTAGAACAACATAAAATCGACATCCCAATTGCCCCTGAATTGAACAAGAAGGATTTGTATGCTGCCGCTACTCGGGTCGCCGAACCCGCGTTCATATTCTTGCACCCAATGTCGTAACAAAGGCTCTGATCATTGAAGCGCATCAAACACAGCGAGATAACTATGACTCAACCAAACAAGGCTCCACGTCATTGTAGCTATTGTGATACATATGGTTATCACGACTCGCAATGTCCGAAAAAGAAGGCAGATATGGATCTCGACCATGCCAACCAAGATGAAGAAGAATAGCCGCCTAGCCGTTTACTTTTTTCTTTACCGTGTACGGAATTTTTACTTGCCTTTTTGTTTTTGTTTTTTGTTTTTTTCATTCTTGGAACTACTGGTTTATTGGATATGTCAGGATTATCGTTCACTTGTG
This sequence comes from Chrysanthemum makinoi, assembly GCA_910596185.1. NCBI lineage: Eukaryota > Viridiplantae > Streptophyta > Magnoliopsida > Asterales > Asteraceae > Chrysanthemum > Chrysanthemum makinoi. Next base: position 138,057,597 of record OU343220.1, read on the forward strand.
AACCATTTTAAATTGAAAGCATTTTTCTTTATTACACTTCGGGTCTCAGAATGCATAATTTGTCATGTCTGTTACCTGAGTTGACATGGTTGTTATGATCACTGATTTCTTACACATGATATTGACTACATTTCATCATGTCTCAGGCTATGTTATGTACCAGAACTCACGCTATAAGTTGTTGAAACCTGTAACACACACTATAAAATTTATGTGGTGTGTATCCGTGTGTCCGCTTTTGCAAACCAGTAACCAATGTAGTTGAAACCAGTTAGACTATAGGTACGTACTTACAAACAAAAAACAAGTAACATATGTAGTTAAATGATGTTGTAGATGTGCCCGATTATTGACCGATGTACCAGAACTCAATATGTACTATGGACCAGAACTCGATGATGTATTATGTATTCATGAGTGTCTCGGACAATATATGTCTTAATTATAATCAACATTTGCTTCTAATATGTCCATCTGTAGTGCATCTTTTCCAATGTATGTGTATCTTATCCGCACAATTTCAATCCCCATTGCGGTCCACACAACTATTTTTAGCACATGCTCTCATTTCAAACCATTTAAAAACCAATCTAAAGCATGGTTTCATGTATGTTTGGGACGGCTTATTATTTTTAAACAATTTTAAAACCATTTTGCAACCTGGTTTTCATGTATTTTTTGGACAGCTTCTTACTTTTAAATTTTTGTTAATATAAGTCTACTTTATCATCACCATTTGAATCCCCATTGCAGTCCACAACTAAGGTTTTGAGCACGTGCTCATTTCTAACCATTTTTAATACCATTCTCAACCCATTGTTGAGCACATGTCCTCATTTCAAACCATTTTACCAAACCCATTATAGTCGACGTCTAATGTACCAACGACACAATTTTTGCACTGACACAACTCACGTAACAAAATTATAAGGTAAACAAAAAGATTCATCCATCTTTAAAACCATTGAGAAACCATTTAAACGCACAATGCACAAATATTCTCAAAACCATTAAAACCATTCCAAAACCATTACAAACATTCTGAAAACAATTTATCAAAATTACAACGCACACTATTTTTGTTTTCTACCATATAAAGGCACAATGCAATAACCTGGAAACAGAATACATTGCTATCGAAACATATTACTTAAATTAGATACGACCTTCATAAAGGATACACATCAGTTCAGTTGTTTTTGTGTACACAAAAACCACATCAGTTCAGGTACACCACCCTTTAGATACATAAAATAAAACTAACTACATCCCCATTTATTCTAACTTAGACCCTTTATTCTAAAACATGTTCGTGTAAACCCCTTCAACACCAACACACTAAAGCATAGTCTTTAACACGCCTTATCAGCTTCAAATGAAGTTTTACTCCAAGCTTTCTTTTTCTCTTGTAAAGGCAAAGATTCTCGTATGCTTCAAATTACATTCAACATCCGTTTTTCTTGTTTTTGTCCGACAAAAGAATCTTTGCAGCATACTTCTTCGGAGCTCATCTAACGATTATGTTGATCCTTTCCCTCTCTTCTAAATTCACGGAGGTCATCATACTCGCCAGAATAGGTAGGTCTCCATGTGTCGCATCGCAAAGACCCACATCAACAACGTTGTGCTTTGTCATACATCCCAAGCGTAAGATCTTGCGTTCAGCATTCCTCAAAAACCCCTGTGCTGGATGACTTTCCATTGACAGGAAGTCTTCAAACCTCGCGACCTGTTGTATTGATTAACAAATAAGGTCGTTAGTTTACAAAAATTATCAGTTCTTAATCTACACACATACTTGTTAAAAATTACAATATTTAGTGATATAAACGTACCAGAAAATCAACTAGACCACCGTATCTCTCTGACACATCTTCACTCCCTAACAACATATTATCCAATATATGTACCTCCTTCCTTTTGAGATGTATACAAACAGTGAAAAATGACCACCAAGTATGGGGAAGAACACCTATGCGTGAAAGGTATACACAAATTGTGACAGTAATGTATCATTCTCACATAAATAGTTATTTATGACTAAATATTACGGATCCACATTTGCCAAATTTTTGTAAATTGTTGTTGCAAATGGCCATCATGCCTTGCATGAATTTATCTCCTCCTTGACATCAAATTTCTTGTCGCTTCAAATCCTCTACATCCCATTCGCATACTTGTTTTACAACACTATATATTTATAAGTAACATCTTAAAACATAAATGCGCGACCGAAATCAAGGTTCCATATATGTACCATTCTACTAAATATTATTAATGTGTACCAATCTACACATGTTTTCGTGAACAAATACTTGGGGGTCTATATTTTATCATTTACGCATTAAGAAACACATTAACCTCTTTAACTACAGAGGTTACTAGTTTTGTGTTTTGGTATCTCGTACCTAGTAAGTTTAAAAGATTCGTTGCCATCATATCACGACATGACTTCCTTTTTATGAAGTATGTTCCTTTGTAATCATATACACGACAACATATTAAGTTTACAATACTGGTTTGGTGTTTGGAAGTCTGTACCTATAAAGTGTGTTCCTTTCTAATCATATACACAACTACCTACAATACTGGTTTTCCTATTTCTGTTTGGGACACGCAGATACACACCAGATACAACTAATAGCCTTGTGGTTTGGTTCTTTACAGTTGGTTATATTGATGTTCTCATCATTGACATATACACGCTACATAGGATCTTGCTTTTAATTTTGTTTGGGACCATTGTATCATGTCAGCAAAACAAATTATCGCATAGTACATCCTATCCCATATACTTATATAGTTTTTTTTATCACATGTTACATGTCATTGATGTGTAGGCACAAATGTGTTATATAATACGTACCATTAGTGACGTATCACAGAACACCTTGCACATACGCTTCATCGGATCCCGGTAATTCTCAGCATTATTTAGGACCTTTGTGAACACGTCTACCACCTCACTTGAGATCTTTATCCCAAGGGCACAAGCTCTCCAACACGATCCTTGGTGCACATGCATGATCATTCTCGAAGAGGATGTCCCTGAAACACAAATAGTAATAAATAAATAAATAAAAAATTACTAGGTTATACGTAACAATTTCTACTAATACATCGTTACTTACGTTTTCGAGAAAGCGACCACGAACAAACAATCCGAAACTCTTTTCTCGTGCCCCGACAAGCCAACAACCAAAGAACATGCCCTCCTTATCCATGGGGAACATAAGACTTCGCTGGTCCGGAATAACGCTTAGGCCTTATATTTTTATCCTTTGGGATAATGGTGCGTAATGGTCTTTGCCTCAACAATGGTGTACGGAGTAATTGCACTATTAGACACATTACAAGAAACACCCGATTCTTGTCCACCAACTATCAATTTCTCGGGTGTAAAACAATTCGAAATGTGGTAGATCTTGAGAATCATAAACTGTAGTGATTCCAAAGACTCTTCCGTCGGCAAATGTATTCCATGCGACACATCTACACTTCTACCGTGTTTGCAGGCGTTGTGTTATGTTTAAATCTAATTTTGAAACATTTAGCGATCTTCTTAGCCTTTTCTCTATTAGACCTCTGGAACAACCATTCACTATATGCTACAAAAGCAGATGGTGTCCCATAGAATTGAGTAAACGGGAATGTCTCATCGGCATCCTTGAAACTCCAAGTCTTTGGTTCAACCTTTTCCGGAGTACAATATTACCCATCATTCGCTTCATCCGTTGGTTTCGTAGCTTCATTTTCCAGATCACGAAACACACGTGAACGAAAAAGAATATCTCGTAGCTCTTCATCTGAAGAAGTCCTGCAGCAGTCGGATTTTCTTCAAGAGCCTCATCCAATTCTTCGTCTGCCTCACCTATAAGCCCCCCAACTTTATTTAATTTTGCCGCCACACTCTTTATAATTTCCTGTATTAAAGTCAAAAGAAACGTCATCATAGACATATTGCATATACCACATTTAACTAACTATACTCCAAAACAACATTTGTTCCTGTTCCACTATTTACATTCCATTTCCAAGCATACATTAAAATATATGTATGTGTATTAACGATACCTTTTTTAAAAACTCACACATTCGTGTACTGGTATCAGTATATTAATACGAAATTATATATGAACATTATTTACAAATTACTTGTTAAACTATTCATAGCTACCTCAATACTCTTCGGTTGTACTTCCACACGCCTGCCGCTTAACCTCTCTTCTTCTAGTTTGTTCAAAAGCTCAAGCTGTCAATTGTTTACCAACGACATCCGGACATCCCCATTTCGCTTCGATTGCGCATCGATTCGGTACGTACACAATCGTGTGATCATTAAATTTTATACTAATCAACAAAAGCTTTTTTACAACAAAAATGACTGATACATTATATTTAATAACATACCAAAAAGATCAACAGGACATGATAATGGGATGTCCTAACCCAGCTTTTTTTGGTCCTAACGAGACAGTCAATAACATAGGTACATGATCTGGTCCGAACCGTCAAGTCCTAACAGACTTAAAACAGCTTGGAGCCAAATTCAATGAAGATCGAGAATCAGATTGGATTCGGTCGATTCCCAATCTGAGGCTCATGGTGTGTAAAAGTTCAGATAATGGAATGATCACTAAGGATAGTGATCGTAAAGGTTTTGATTAAATTATAACACTACGATTGATTGGAATAGAATGGAGTCTGATTTGGAAAGCACAACAATCGAAGAAAGAAACGTAAACGTAAGTTTAAAACTCGTATCACACAAAAATAAAAAGTGAAAACTAAGAAATAAAAAGGCTAAAATATGAAAATAACATTTTTGGAATCCTAAAAATAAAAGGAAATTATTAGAAAAAGAAAATTATTTTTAACACTATTTAATTAATTATTATTAATTAAAACTATTTTAACTATTTAATAAATACTCTAAAATAAAAGAAAATAGGAAATAAGGCTAGAAAAATAAACTTATGATTTTGAAAAATCTAAAATACTATAAAACTAATTTTAAAACTAAAAATATATTTTTCACACTTTTTATCTAATTATTATTAATTAATAACTATTTAAAATACACTTAATTACTAGAAAATAGAAAATAAACTTGGAAAAATTAAATTTTAACTTTGAAAAATCTACAATATGATAAAACTAATTTTAAAACAGAAAAGATATTTTTATGCTTTTTAATTATTTATTAATAATTATTTATTATTTATTAACTATTTATAATTATGATAAATACTAAAAAGATAGAGAAAAATCTGAAACTTTTCTAAAATCCTATATGATGACAGAAACTTAAGAAAAAGAGAAAAACAAGATTTGCTTATTAATAAGATGAAAGAAAATCAAAAGCTAAAAATCTTAAATAGCCTTCTCACTATTTTTTATATTGATGTTTTTGTGATTTTTATTTTTGAAAACTACTTATATACTAATATTATGAAACTTTAATAAAGACAAAAAAATTATAAAGCACAAATAAGCTGATTTGATGGCTTATGAGTCCAACAGTGGACTTAAGAGCTTGTTTGGTGGAAAAGAGCTCAAACCAAACTTCAACTTGGAACAAAAGACTAGAATGATGTGAAAATAAGCTAAAGCAACTAACTTGAAGCTAATAGACACAAACAATCAAACGGAGCTTCTAATAAGCCAATAAGCACTTTGGCTATATGTGATGAAAAAGCGAAGCTGGGACAAACTTTAAGCCTTAGCGGCCCTAGCTAATAAGCTCAAGTGAAAACTAAGACTTGATTCAAAGGACCAGTTGGCTTTCCAAAGAACTAGAGAACACAAGATTTGAAGCACTAATAAGCTCAATGCAAGCTTATTAATTTTGGCACAATTCACGTGCAGGACATATTTGCGATCTAGGTGTCCACAAAGTTGATAAAAGCACTTAAAAAGCCGAGAACCAAGAACTATCATTTTGTATTTTTCTTTAGCAACCAAACTACAATATCCCCAGAGCTTATAAGTTGAATCTTAATATTAAACCCTAGTGAAATTCAAAAGTTTATTCAAAGACCTATTGAGATTTTGACTTTTTACAAAACTAAAGTTGACCAAAATGGATTTTTAAGTTGATCTAAAGTCTTGAATATATTTGTATTAAGGTGAGATAAGACTAACTAGAGCAATATTAACAACTTTTGAACACCGTAATCAAGGTCGCTTTCTCTAAAAACCAACATGAACTTCGTAAGATTGATTCAATGTATTTTTGACTTTTGCTTATAAGAACTTGTTTCTATTAGTGACCCAAGGTATTTAGACTTAGTTAGACAGAATTCCAACAAAGATAAAGACCAAAGAACTTGCAAACTCAAAGAACCAAACACACCTTTATGTTATTTATTTATGATGTTTTTCAACCAAATCTCAAGTTTAAACCATGAGCTTAATTTCGCACCTTGTGATATCAATTATTATGACTAATGAAGCCTAAATCAACAATCAAAACACCATTAAACTAAGACTTGATCAAAATGCACTTTTAGCTGTCAAAGGACAATTTTATAAACTACAAATTTAAAAGAACAAGATACTATTTTTAAGGCTTAAACACACTTAACTATGACTAATGAATACTAAGAACAAGAAATCACAACAACTAATTAACCAAAACAGTGAAATGCAAAATTACTTAAAATGCATTTACAATTGTGATTAATTTGAAACCAAGATCAAAGACCAGGACTAATCCTATAGAACCACGGGGTTCAACAACCCAAGGCCATCCAAGATACACTTGCTCATTTGTGAACACCTTTTTCAAAGTGATTTTTGATTTTATACCTATTTAATTGGTATTTTGAGATTTTTGACCTTTTGAGCTAAAGCTGAATTTTATGTTTCTAATAGCTTATAAAAGCTATATGGGAGCTTATATGACCTATTCTAGTCCATACCAACTACTGAAGACAACATTTGATATAACATGAAATTTTGCATAAAGATGAGAAATTGCATAAACTGGTAACTTAATACTTGAATTAAAGGTTCACAAAAGCTTTATGATAACATAATAACTTGAAATACAAAGTTTTAAGCTTAAAACATAAACTGAAATTGAAAATTACACTAAAAACGACATGAAAACTAAATATTACACTAGATATATTTTTACAATGCATATCTCTCTCCACTATAGACTTTCCATCCTTGATGTACTCTGAATCCTTCCCACCACACTTGAGCCCTTGGATCACTCAAATTAATCATAACCGTCCACACTTGCATTTTGGCCCATTTTCCATTTAGCGAGGTTTTACTTTAATTGGGTTTGGTTGCGGTAATTAAAATTTGGAATGTAGAGGAGTTGGAGGGACATGGAATGGGAGGGGTTGAAAATGTGGGTAAACCAGTCATGGTTTTGGGTATCTGAACTTGGAGGAGAGGGCTGCGATTACTTTTGTGGCGAGCTATAAGCTTTTTCTCCTCAGTTTGACTTTGGGTTGACCGGGTTTTAATAACAAAGGGGCGGGTTAAGTATTGGGCACTTGGGTTGTTTTGGGTTTGGATTGGATTTATGATATATTTGGATCCGTTTGGTATAAGTAATAAACAAGGACCAATTTTGCAAATTTGCCAAACTGGGCGAAAGTGCCATGTTTCAAACTTCTCACAAGGACTAAATTTGCCATACATTGATAATACAAGGCCCTTTTGCATAAAATCCATTTTTAAAGGTCCAAGGATTAAATTTGTAAATTTCCAAAGTTTGAGGACCTTTCTTGCCAATTGACCAAAGAATCATTCAAGGATCATTTTAAACAACTTAGAATACTTCAGGGACCTTGAATGATAAAATTCCACATTTTGAATTCGGGGACTAGATTTGACAACTTTTAAACACAGGGGACTAAAGCGCCAATTTTGCAAACTTGATACATTTTTCATCCCCGATTTGATATTTTTGCATTTAAAACACATAAAACAACGATTTGTGATAATTTGATCATTTTGATGCATTTTGGAGTGTTTTGGATGTTTTTGTAGTCTAGGCGGTATAAAATGATGAGTATTTAGACACTCATCGATTACACCAATCAAATCGTGGATATCGTTCTCATCGGATACAGTTGAAGAAACCTCAAATTCACAAGTAGCGTTCTTGTTTGCTTCCCCAATAGATGTAGTAGATAACCAAAAATTGAGCATAAACGACCAACCTCCTTCTTGTTGGTTGTATATCGTTTCTATCAGGGATGTGCTTATACCTTGTCTCGCTTCCATACGCCGCTTCATTCAACAACAACAGGATCTCTGAAATCAGCTTCATCACTAGCATCCACATGTACATTCCCCATTGGTATCCCAATAACATCTCTAACTATCACCTTAGTAATTTTGGTAGCCTTACCATCCACATTTAGTACACACTATCCTCATCAAAAGTTATCTAATAGCCAATAGCTTAATCTAGTTGGTACATCCTTAATGCTAAACCCAAGGACGGCTCCAAACCCCATTTTCCTAACATCTTCTTGCTATTTTGTAGATAGTTTTGGTAAGAGTCGATGCAACGCCCATGATGAAACTCATGAGTGTATCCGGTCTACAGCCTGTATCTTACATCCAACACCATTTTCACCTTTATTCTTCCCTACAGCATCATGTTCAACTTTCACATCACCAACCAGCTTACTCTTCCTATTTTGCTTCTTCACCCCGACCTCATTTTCACCATCTTCCTTATCCTCCTCCTCCTCACCAACTAGACACTTTTTGGATTCTTTTTTATTCACCCTAATTTCCTTTTGCCCACCAACCTTCTCACCATACCATCATGACCACCTTGATCCTTGGAAACAATAAAATATTTACTCATCTTCTTTTTTCCATCCTTCACTACACACTTGTAATCACCTTCTTCTAATCCCCTAACAAGTGAAGGCAAAACACATAAGCCTTCAAGACTACCCACGGGGCGCTTCTTCTTGATACTTTCTCCTCGGTTTCTTATTATGACCGCCAAGAATTCAGAACCTGAATCATATACACCAAAATACACATATGTTATATCAAGACAAATCCTAGATCGTTCACACACATTTGTTCACATAACTAAAGAAAGAATGGCACTTTAAGTATACAACGTATGTATGCAGTTCATCACATCTACAACTTCTTGTAGAAGTGTTGTTTCAATCAAGGATACACGATATACATTCATGTACGAATACATAGAAACAATTGACCGATACAAGGTACACATATGCAGTAACTAGGATTTTGCGGATACATTATTCAACATTAACACCATTCGGGGCAGAACTCACGCTTAAACATTCCGACACACACACATACACCTTTACAAAATACTCTTGTACCAAACATTAACCGTTTCTCTATCACATGGTAGACTACTCACATACACATATAGACTACACTCATGTACCATGTACTACACTCATAAAAACTTATAGGTGTATGTGTGTCCCATACCTGTAAACCCGGTTAACATACAATTTGTAATCTTACTAATATACTACACGAATGTACCATGGACTTAGATGTACCAAATAACACTGATGTACCAAATATTAACCTTTCTTCATCACATGGTAGACTACTAGCATAAACCTACAGACAACACTCATGTACCATGTACTACACTCAAAAAACAACTTATATGCGTGTATCTTTGTGTCCCAACAACCCCTGTAAACCAGTTAACATATAATTTATAAACTTACTTATAGACAACACACATGTACCATGAACTTAGATGTACCAAATAACATACACATACACACTCATACACTTATCAGTTACACTGACGTACCATATTTTTACACATCAGTAGCACAATGTCAAACCCACACACTTCTAAAAGTGGACAATTTGCAATATATTTTATCCTAAGACATGTGTCTGACATTTACGAACAGATTAGATCCCAAATTCAAACCAGAATTCATGCAACACTTTGTTTATGAGGTATATGTCTTAAAGATGTATGCCGATGTAAACAACATATTAGAGCCCAAATGCAAACCAAAATTCATCTAGCAGCAAAACTACAACTTTGTTCACATAACTAAATAACGAACGGCATTTTAAGTACACAACGTATGACTACACACATGTACCATGAACTTAGATGTACCAAATACGGTACACATACACACCCATACACCTACCAACTACACTCATGTTCCACATTGTCCGTCGATATTTTTACACACTTCGTATCACATATGTAAAATCCACACAAATAAATGGAATATCAATACATGTGTTATCAGTCAAGTGAGACTAATGTTGACCTCTTAAAATGTCAATAAAATCATTCTCTAAATATACCATTTCCGTCCATATCTAATGCAAAGATACAACCCATGTACCAAAAATGTAAGGTACACAGACAGATTCATCAATCTTTAAAACCATTCTGAAACAATTTTGACCACAACTCCTCATGTTTTAACCATTTTAAAAAACCGCTAATGTACCAAATACAATCATCTACCAAAAAAAGCTACACATACACATTCAGTTACACATTTTAACACTAAAAAAGCTACATAATAAGTTATTAGTAACTTCATTCATACCTGGTACATGAGGCTTATCCTGATCACTAGATAAATCAATTACACCATCACATCCTCCATCACCTTTGGCCATTCAAGATCGCTTAACCTGGCTCCTTGAACTTCAAAATAAACATGCAATTGTGGCATAATATTAATATATTGTCACACAAATGAAAATAACAAAATACATTTAGGTTAAAAGAATGGACCAATTACTTGTCAAAATGCGGAATGGATCACCAATGCCTTCATCATCTTCAATGATGTCATGCTTTTATAACCTAGGTTTCTATTAGTTGATACCAATCGAATCCCCAAATTATAGTTTATAATTATTGATTGTATGTTTTGATTTAGGAACACAAGAAATCTGCCAGTAACGGTCGTTTTGTGTTTCTTTGACCCAAAGTCAAAGTCCAAAGCATTTATTTAGGTGTGGAGGGATACAACTATCCCATTCTTTTAATTTTACAATGTGATACATGATATTTCAAAAATCGCGAATCGGTAGTCCAGCGATTCGACTTCCACATAGCTTTTAATCGGCCTGGCTGATTAATCATTGATTCGGATTGGCATTCCAACTAGCTTTTAGTATTTTCCATAAATTTGAGGTATTTTTCGACAAGTTTTAGGTATTTTCAACAAGTTTATGTATTTTTGTAATATTTCTTGCAAAACATCTTGTAATAGATATAAACAATGACCATAAGTTATTCAAACAATTTTATGGGTAGTTATAAGTATTTTTCGGCCAAGATATGAAGGTTTTCGACAAGTTTAACCACCATTAACCGTCATTGATAACCATTGACCACGGTTGACCGATTTGTTTGACCGATTTACATAAATCGGAAGGTTGGTTAGCATGCAGCTGTCACGGATTAATCTTGAAGCGCTTGTTTTGCAACACTGGTGATACATAAGCCCCTGATGTTCTAAATATTTACAAAAATGCCATTTATCAAACATTAATCTTATTGATCACATACATAATGATCCGACGGTCCATAATGGGTCTTACTTTTAGAACTTTAAGCATGATCTTACAATAACCCTCCCCTATATATATATATATATATATATATATATATATATATATATATATATATATATATATATATATATATATATATATATATATATATATATATATATATATATATTACGTTCAATCTTGAAGCATTATTTTGTCTAAACTTTCTGAACCTTTGAACCAATAAGAATTTAGTATTATTAAATATTTTTATTTAAATGACAAGGGTATAATAGTAAAAACTTATATTTACTTTCTTTTAAAATTTTTTGATTAAAAACGTTTTTTTTTTACCCTTAATTTTTTTTTTTTTTTTATTATTTTTATTTTTATTTTATTTATTTTAAGTTTTAATTTTTTACAGCATGCATGGTTTTAAAAAATCTCAAGTGCATATATGTTTTTTTCAACAAACATGTTTTATAGAAAAATGAAATGCATATGTGTTTTTTTTAAATATAGTAAATATACATGTGTTTCTTGCATTTAGATGTCAAAACTTATTTGCTTAAAATGGTAACTATATATATGTTTAAAGTGTACATTATTTGACTATTGAAATTTATCACCAAAAACATAAAAACACACATGTAAACTCTAACAATTTATAACAAACCAATAACATATATAGTATACACAAAAGTTAATATAAAATCAAATACAATACATGTACAAGTATCTTGTTAAATATAAATGTGCACGCCGTTTAAAAACATGTGTGCACTCTTCACTTTCTCGTCCAATTCTTTTTGAACATATGTGCATTTCCAAGAGCATATGTGCACTTGTCTTTCATTAAATTCATTAGAATATAGGTGCACCCAGCCGAAAAACATGTATGTTTCGGTGGCCATAAAAGCTTCAATCAAAAGCGTATTTCTAGAGCACCAAAACACAACATTTTGAAACAAAACTAAAAATTAAATATTTGTCCAACTATCATTAAACAAAAAATAAAACTAAAAAAAGAATAAATAATGTGCGGTCCATTAATCTAAACCATATGCACGCATAACTCATGAACATCATAAACACAAAATAACACAAATCATTACCTAAATGACTGCTAATAACTTAGAATCTCAAGATTTTAACCACATTCACAAACAAGGTGATTACACACAACCAACAACTAAACCACACAACAGACTACTACTTGATAGTAAGTTGAAAATAATTCATATGTTTAAGCCTCAAAAGACCAAATTTGAAAACCCAAATTACTTCAAGTGTATTGAACACATATGCACACACAATTATATACACGTATTGAACACATATGCACTTGTTTACTCATAACTCATAAGATAAGATAACAATATACTTTTGTCTAGTGGGAGATCCAACGTTGGTAGGAATATTTTCAAAGAAACTCGTTGCAAACAACTGAAGAGACTACGTTTCCAAAAGATTTAAATGATAACACAATCTTTGAAAATTCAATAAACTCGAGATGAAAAAAAAAAATTTAACAGGTCAAAATTCATTAACTACTGACAAACCAACCACATACCAGATCGTGTAAAAAAAAATAATCGTACTTCCAATTAAATACAAAATAATAACGATTTGATTACCTTATCAAAATCAAACTTTTAATCGGCCAAAAACGGGATCGAGATTATTGCGTTGTTTTTATGTTTGTGACAGATGATTATTTGGTTAGATCTAATTTTGGAGGCTGTGAGAGGGAGAGAATGTTTGAGTGGTTTCTTTTTCCTTTGACCTAATCTCCATAATAAATGACGGTTTTAAAAAATAAATTAGATGATATTCCAATATTACCCTTCCATTATCTAAGGTAATATCTAAAGTTTTATTTTATTACAATTGTGCCACACATCTTTTAGATCATTGATTAAGCTCATCCAATGGTCCAGATTCATTTTAATTGGTTCTGCAAAGTTCTGTACATAAAACTGGTTCTGCATTGAACACTACACTATATATATATATATATATATATATAGAGGGAGGTTATTGTAAGTTAATAGGTTATAATAGGAAGAATAGGAAGTAATTGTGACCATTGGATGTACCATTGATGATGTCACTTGATCAAGATTGAGTCAATGGCAATTTTGTATTTTATTTGATAATTGATGGCAATATGTATCAAGGCAAAAGTTCAATATAGAACCAAAGAGTTACTGTAGATCGTCAATAATAATAATGGCCATTCATTTTTTATTATGATAAAAACTTTCACCACTTTTTAAAAATTAAATATCATGAAACCGTTAATGGATTCGCGATAAAAAATTATCTGTCATGGCCGAGAATTAAATTATCTTTCTATAGATATCTTATTCTTATATATTTTTAACAACTTTTTTATTTCAAAATTTGATTCAACAAAAATCATATATGATTTGTGAAAATCATATATGATTCGATTTTTCTGAATCACATATGATTTTTGAGAATCATATATGATTGTAAAAATCATATATGATTCGTAAAATCGAATCATACATGATTTTTTAAAATCATATATGATTCGTAAAAATCATATATGATTTTTGGACCGAATTTTGAAAAAATGTTTGTCTAAAATATATAAAATGCATATCTATAAATAATTTAATCTCTCGATATTGTATATTTATATTTTGAAGATTTAATTTGTAAGATATGTTGTTTAAAATGTGGAAAATGATTTTGTATTAATTTAGATAAAAAATGGAGGGTTATGATTGGTTCATTTGTTTTATGACAAATATGAGTTTTATATTGATCTCAACTCTATGTATCAATTCAAAAAGTAATTACGCTGGTCAAATTAGTTTCTAAACACTTTAAGTAATCGGATTTCAAGCCTTTCGAATTAATAACCAAATCCACTTTTTATTTTTAATTATAATGTGATAATATCATTCATAGGATCGTTTCCCAGCATATTTTGACTTTTATTATACCATTTTACAACCCATTTCGATATCTAAATACTACAAATCTTTTTATTATGAACCTAAACCTTTTTAATTAATCAAATATAGGAGCTTGATAATACACATCTTGCAAGTCTGATACACATCATACTATACTCAATAACTACACGTACTCATAGATTAATACATGCATATTAATATTCAATGTTTCTACAATTCTACAACTATTTAAGGCTATTGATACTCATCTATTACAACTTTCCAACAACTGATGCACAAGAAATTATCCAAATCATGCACACACACAATTCATGTGAAGCATGGTTACAATAGATAGAAAATTATCAAAACTGATACACGATCGACCTATTAAAACAATAATGACTTACAAGTATTAAATCCGTCGACGAAGAACTTGGCCAAAGTCTCAAAAAGAAGTCAACAACTTCCGTCAATTCTGAGTCAAAAACCTTAGTTTCGTCCCAACAAAAACAACGTTTGTAGGTTGTCGAAGACGGGCGCGCCACAAAGAATTTAATTATGTCGAGAATTTTAATATAATCGATGGATCATCTGTGACAACAATCGGGTCTGGTAAAGAGATTGATACAGAAAATCATATATAGTGACATGTAACAATAAGAATAAAAGAAAAACATATGACCCCGTTACATAAATTGCATTTAATTTGACCCCATATGATCGTGTTGCTTACAAATGATATGTCAAGAACCAAACTACATACATGAAAAATAAGATCTAGTGGGTTAAATATTGTTTAACGCCTTACATTTTTTCTATAAAATAACTATGACACACAACAAAGAATTGATAGAACATTGATACAAAATTTACAACACACAATTAATACATTGGTGCACAACTAATGTATAAAAAAGAGAGGACATTAACTAATAAACCGTTTGATACACGTAAGTACGTAACTACATGTTAATGCACGAAAATAACTTAAATTCACTGATATTTTGATACACGAGAGGCACTTTATTTTGCATACTCAAAAATCCTTGCATACTAAGGGATAAATCCCAACATTCCATCTAATTTGATCTAATGGTGGTGATTAACTTATTTAATATGCCTAAATCATTTTTTCTTGTCTTTTTTCTTTTCTTTTCTTTTCTTTTATTTTTCTTATTTATTTTCTCATTATTAGTCTTTTTAATCACCTTTTTAACTTCCGCGTTTTTATTTTGTTTTTATTTTTACTTTTTATTTTATTTTCGGTTTAATACGTTTTTGTCCATTTTTTCGCTTTTTATCGTTTTCTACGTTTTGGTTGTTTTCGTTTTTGTCCGTTTTCTTCGTTTGATGCTGTTTTCATACGTTTTCGTCGTTTGTTACGTTTTGTCCGTTTTGTCGGTCTTGTTACGTTTCGTCTTTTTTCTTACGTTTTTATGCGTTTTCGATGGTTACATACGTTTTCATCCGTTTTCTTACGTTTTTGTCCGTTTAAATGCGTTTTCTTACATTTTTGGTCATTTTAGTATGTTTTAATCGTTTCCTTACTTTTTCGCGTTACGTTTTTCTGCGTTTTAAATTACGCTTTCTTCGTTTTTTGTCGTTTTAGTCCGTTTTCATACGTTTTCGTCCGTTTTCAAACGTTTTGTCCATTTTCTTATGTTTTTATCCGTTTTCATAAGTTTTCGTCCGTTTTCTTACGTTTCTCCGTTTTCTTACATTTTCGCCCGTTTTCCTATGTTTCGTTTGTTTTCTTACGTTTTCGTCGGTTTTCTTACGTTTTGTCCGTTTTCTTACCTTTTCATCTGTTTTTCTTACGTTTAATCCGCTTTTGTGTTTTCTTAGTTTTTCGTTTTCTTCACGTTTTCATCGGTTTTCATAGGTTTATATACGCTTTCGTCCGTTTTTTTTCGTTTTCGTCCATTTTAGAGGCTTTAGATCGTTTCCGGACGTTTTGTCCGTTTTCATCGTTTTAGTCCATTTTCATCCGTTTTTATCACGTTTTCGTGTTTTAGACGCTTTTCCCTTTCAAACGTTTTTATCGCTTTTCATTCGTTTTTATACGTTTTGTCCGTTTCGTCCATTTTTGCAGTTTTATTCGTTTTGTCTATTTTATCACGTTTTCACCTTATTATTAAGCTTTATTATATTACATGTCTAATATCAATTGTGATATTTTATTATTAAAAAGTTAATGTCTAATATCACTTGTGATATTTCATAAACAAACAAGTATGTTTTTTTAACCTTTAATATCGCCTGAGATATTTCTTTGCTCTGTATAGTTTTATATATTATCACCTATGTGTTTTTTGATACTTTTATAATTTTCAGTTATAAGATAGTTTTTGTGCCTTTCATCGCAATTGACAAGCGCATATTTTTTTAATGCAACCAATGTTATCTATCACTTGTGATATTATACTCTTAGTAGAAATAAAATGGTTAAAGTCTCATTAGGTGAATTCTTATTTTGTTCAAAAAAATGCTAATTTAATGCAACACTTGTTTGATTTTCACAATATGTCAAGTCTCTATTTTCATAGTTTGTTTCCTTTTTATTCATTTTGATATTTTTAAATGACACTTATTTATTTCTTGTGATATAACACTGTAAGAAAGATGAAGATTATCACACTCTTCATCATGTATGTGTTATCAATTGTGATACTCAACTAAGAATGTGAAATATTAAATTCATACCAAATGTGATAAGAATTTAGTATTTTACCAAGTATATATGAAAGAAATGATAATAAACATCATTATTATATTCTACGATGATTACGTTTATTTTTTATTTGTGTTTTTGAAAATATTTAATAAGATTTTCGTGTTTTATGATAATATGAACTATGAAAAGGTGTTTAAGCGAAAACAAGAGATGTTATAAAACTTTTGTTAGACTTGTGGTGGATTTTTCTATTTAATGGATACATTGTGCATGTTTAGATAGGTTTTATAAGCGGATTTAAAATATACATGGTTGAATCAATGCCCAAAACTATGGTTGAAGTGCACATCTTTATAAACAAACGAGTAAGCTCAAACACCGCGTGATATAACACATGATATCACAGGTGATATCACCTCACTTGTGATATCACATGATATAACAGGTGATATCACAGCAAGTGATAAACTATGATATCACACATGATATCACCGTGTTATCACACATATATCACGCGTGTGATATCACAAGTGAGTGATATCACAGTGTTTGAGCTTTCTTGGTTTCTTTATAAAGATGTGTGCTATCTTCAACCATAGTTTATTAAGTTTTTGATTCAACCATAGATACAAATCCTATAAACCTATCAAAACAATGTATCCATTAAATAGAAAAAATCACCACAAGACTTTAAAAGTATCATAACATCTCTTGTTTTCAATTGAACAACTTTTCTAATATTTCATAATATCATAAAACACAAAAATCTTCCTAAATATTTTCAAAAATACAACCATTATATTCTTAGTTGAGTATCACAACGATAACTCATACACATGATGAATAATGTAATACTTTTCATCTTTCTTACAGTGTTATATCACAAGAGATAAATAATTGTCACTTATAAATATCAAAATGAAAACGTCTGAAAACGGACAAAAACGTATAAAATCGAATGAAAAATGTATGAAATTGGACAAAAACATCTGAAAATGGACAAAAACATATAAAACGGATGAAACGTATGAAAATATAAAACGGTAAAAAGCCGAAAGCAGGGCCAACGTCTAAAATGGACGAAAGTAAAAAAGCGGATGACAACGTATGAAACAAACAGCGTATATAAAAATGGACGAAAATACATGAAAACGTAAATCTGAGACGAAAACGTCTAAAAACGGACGAAAATACATGAAAACCTACAAAAATGACAAAAACGTATGAAAAGGATGAAAATGGTGAAAACTCAAGAAAACGAGGAAAACGTAGAAAAAGACAAAACGTATGAAAGCTAAAAACACGCGTCAAAATTATGAAAATGGATGAAAACGAAAGAAAACGGATAAAACGGGGCGAAACGATGAAAACGAATGAAAACGTAAGAAAATGGGCGAAAACGTATAAAAACAAACGTAAGAAAGCGTGAAAACGTAAGAAAACGGTAAGCGAAACGTAAGAAAAAAGACGAAAACGTAAGAAAACAGACGAAAACGTATGAAAACAGACGAAAATGTCTAAAAATGGACGAAAACGTAAAAACGGATGAAAACGTATGAAACCGGACAAAAACATCTGAAAACAGACGAAAACGTATATAAATGTATGAAAATGTACAAAAACGTATGAAAACGTCAGAAAACGGATGTAAACGTACGAAAACGTCTGAAATCAGACGAAAACGTAAAAAAACGGACGAAAACATATGAACACGGACGAAAAAGTATAAAAACAAATGAAAACGTATGAATACAAATGAAAACGTCTGAAAGCGAAAAAAAACTTGAATAAAAAAAACGTGAATTTAAAGTTAAAAATAATTATAATAAAAAAAGCGTGAAAAAAAAAATGATGTTACAATAGAAACGTGAATTCCAAAAAAAGAGAAAAAAAAAAGAAAAAAAAATGTTACAAGTGAATTCCAAAAAAAGAGAAAAATAAAAGAAAAACAAATGTTAATAAATAAGAAAGACAAAAAGACAAAGAAAAAGGAGAAAAAAAAAAAAAACATTGACTTAGGTTTTCATATTAAATCTTAGGTTCATCCTCACCATTAGATCAAACTAGATGGATGGTGAGGATTTGTCCCTTGGTAAGCACCAAAATAAGAGTAAGCATTTGAAAATTCCTCTGATACACGATTAATTATTAAAATATGGTGTACATTAATATACATGTAAGTGCCGTCAATATGGGATCCCAGTCCCCTCGTTTTGAGATAAAAAAAGAAGAGAAAGGACTGTTTTTGCACTTAACCGAGTTGGCGGATTTAGTCATTTTTTGTTCGATTTATACTCGATTTAGCCGATTTTTTAGACTATGCCAATTTTACAACAACAGAACATCTATATGCAACTATGTAATTAAAGCGAGTATGTCATTGCAACTATGTCGCCGGCGGGAGGATGACTCTCTCTCTCAGATACTCGGCTAGTCTATATCTATACTACTTATAATGGAGGGATGACTCTCTCTTTTCTAATTTTTAAGATTTCTATATATAGATTTTAAGCAAATACAACTACTTAAGCTATATGTATAATTACTTTATCATAAACACCACATATATTGATTGGTCAACATTTGTAATTAATGTCATATTTAAAACACCCATTTGATAAAAAATATAATTTATAAAACACAATGTACAAACTATTTGAAGCACAAATACAACTAAAAACACTATTCAAGACATACAATTAATACACTATTTAATTTACCCCTTCACTAAAATATACAACAATTTAACCACAATGTACAATCTAATCAAACTACTAAGCCAAACGAATAAAAACGGACGTAATTTTTTTTCCCGTTTTCATTTTTGTCCATTTTCATCCGATTTTATCTGTTTACATAAAAAATTATCATATAAAAACTCGAACAAAAACGTAATTTCTTTCCCATTTATATAAATAAACAGCCCGTAGTAAGAAAACGGGCAAAACAAACCAAAATGGATAAAACAAACAAAATCGTAAGAAAAACAGGATAAAAAGTAAAAGAAAACAAACAAAATAGATGAAAGCAGATAAAATCGGATGAAAATGGAAAAAAAATGAAAACGGGAAAAAAATAACGTTTTTGAAAAAATTTTATCGTCAAGTAACTTTTTTGAAAATGTTTTTATATAAAAAGTTTTTATATAAAAATGTTGTTTTATATGAAACGCTTTTATATAAAAACTTTTTAATATTCTTACATAAAAACATTTTTATATAAAAAACCTTTATATAAAAACGTTTTATATAAAACATTTTTATATAAAACGAGTAAATTGCAAAATCTCGTCCCTTAAATTGGTTTAATTAATTGATTTCGTCCGTCTTGTTGGCCGGATTAAACTGATGTTAGTTTCGGGGAAACGCTGGACTAAAGCGGTCAAATAAGGACTGTTTTGCACAATGAACGATGCGGACGAAATCTGCAATTTGGCTAAACCACGAGGACGATTTTTGCAATTTATTTTATTGTCGATATAAAAACAAATACAGTTGAAGATGCAGTCGTGTAGTCAATTGAAGAGGGTTACCGCAGTTGCCGCCACAGTCGGCATCGCCGCATCGAGGAAGACGGAAAACCGGTTTATATCTCAGAAAAGAAAAACGATTTGTTTAACGGAGAAAAGATAGATCGATCGGTTGGTTTTGTTAATCAATGTCTCATGTCTGTCCATGGAAGTTTTCATATTAAAGAAAGAGAGAACGGCTTTTGATGAGAAAATGAAAGTTACGTAACATTAACTCTCTTGAGAGTATTAAGGAAGAATCAAAATTACCAAAATGTCCTTTTTATTTCATTAGTGATTTTGTTAGAGATTAAATCATAAATTCCACTTGACACAATATTATTGGCTTCCTACACTATCTTATTTTAAAAACTATCCCACATGAACCTCATTTTATATATATATATATATATATATATATATATATATATATATATATATATATATAGGAGAGGATTAGCATTACTACAAAAATTAGTTGATTCTCCACACTAAATTTCCACACTTTTTGAAAGTGTGTAAAATTTAATTGGTTTATTAACAGTTACTTATGTGTAAAAATTGTTTACTTAAATAAGTGTGAAAAAAATTTAAAATTCCACACTTATAGTTGTATCATATAAAAGTTCACACTTTTAAGTGTGAAGAATTATAAGATTCTTCACACTTTTAAATGTGGAGATTATTTGTAACACCCAAATTCTCTACACTTTGAAGAAGTGTTGGGAATCTTTCTGGTTCATGGCTCGAGTAATGGAAATTCAGATCCACACTATAAGTGTGGACATTTCTTGGAATTCTCCACACTTAAAAGTGTAAACTTTTTTCTGACACAACTAAAAAGGTGGAAAATTTATTGTTTTACAATTTTTTCCCACATTTATTAATGTAACTAGTTTTTACACATTACTAAGTGTTAGTAAATTAATAAAATTGTACACACTTTTAAAAATGTGAAGAAAAAAAGTGTGTAGATTGAACCAATTTTTTGTAGTGGTAAGATCAAACTTAAAGTTGTAAAAATAAAATCAAGCCTAAAAAACTACTAAAACATTTATAAATAACAATTTTAGCAATAATACACATAAAAATAATATTTTAATACAAATTAACATTTTCGCAACTAATAACCAAATGATACGTGAGTTTGGATTAGTGATACACTTTGATACACATACACTTAATAAATATTCCATAACACGATCACACATACAAAAGCCTCTACACATTACACTTCTAATCAAAGTGTATCACGTAGGTTTCGTAAATTTTAAAAAGAAATCTATCTAAAATTTAACAATTTTAGTTGTAGTTAATAAAAAATTTATTTTTGTTGTAAGGATAATGTCGTTTGTCAAATTTTAGTTGGATCTCATTTTAACAACTTTAAGATTGATCTTATTTGATCTAGATTCTATATATATATATATATATATATATGGGGGATATCTTATATAATTTTGTAGCCATTATAAATCATAAAATACACATGAAATTATAAGAGGAAATAACTCGGGACCCAAAAAAAAAGTCAGGGCCACAGTTTAAAGCATATATTGTGTAGCCAATTAAATACAAAAATTGTAAATTTATTATATTCCCTATATATATATATATATATAATATGTTTCAACCCGAAATCGACTCGACATAACAGTCTCACACAACTTATAATCATACTTTATCCACCTATATATGAGACAACATAACTCGCATGCAAATTACCCAAACTCAGATTCCTAGGCTAAAGACATCCGAGACACACCCATGCCCTTTACACAACTCAACTTACAGTTCACACAATTTACACACCAAACGACACCAAGTATTCCCACATACAATCCCAATATTAACGAGATACATAAAATCACAAACCTCTTATCCCCTTTTATACCGACACAAGTGCAAGTCTAAATATGAGTTTAAGATAAAAACGACTCATGTACAAGTCACCACACATCCATATATAAACGAGGCCTATAAGTACTAGCGAGAGGGATCACAAAACCACGAACCTAAATCACCTTTTAACCCCTATAATACAACATTTATGCAACACCAGGTTGACACACACACACACAAAACAACCATGAAATCTACCAGGTAAAACAGGACAGCCTATATGAAACCCCCACATAAAATCACATTCCCAGCCCATCATTAAGACTTTAACCCTCTCATTAATAGTAGTGTAGCATTTCCTGATATGGCAACCATATTAAGTGTTTTACTAAGGTTATGCGAGGGTTTTAATACTACAGCAACACCTTTGAATCCTTGAACTTTAGAGAGAGAAGTAGCAGAAGACTTGTGTTTTGTTAATATGTCGAATGAGACAGAAAGAATGAGAGGCGCATGTTATACTAGGCTAAAACGTGTGGTATTGTAGGCAACTACTAAAAACGTATATTGTGGTGCAAAGGAAACTGTGACGTGTGAAATAAAAGAAAGGACAAAGAGATCTTCTTAATTTTACAGATATATACACATTCACCTTTTTCCTCTTATCTTTTGTATTTAAAAAAAAGAAATAAAAAATGTACATCTTGGGGAAACAAACAGGTTTGGACTAGAGTTAGGGAATGCTTTTTTGTACAAATCTTATTAATCTAGTTATCATAGCTTATAATTTTCAAAATGTGCTTAATTTGCGTGTCGTATGATGCGTAGGAGCCCAAAAGAAAACTGTAACAAATTATAGGGAATAAGGAGCGTAACAAATTATTTTTAGTTAAATTACTTAGTTTTATTTCATATCTTTTACTCATATAATAAAAGAAATTACATCATTTCAGAGTATTTTTGCAAAACCCTTCTCATTGAAAAAAAATTGGACCAATAGGAGAGGTTAATTTTGCCACGTAAACGAAATCGAGCGACGTGATTAGTCAATTAAAAGTCAAAATTGAATCCAATTTGATAACCTTTACAAAAAAATGTTTTACAAAGCAACTTATTAATAAAAAAAACAAACACATGGGTTAGATGGCAATTTTTTAATTTACAAGGGTACTAACTTATTAGAATAAGAAAGGGAACGATCATATACCATGGATCATACATAAATTCAATCAATCCAGTTTTTTGTTATCATATATAAGATTTGAGGTACTCTATTTGTATTTTTATTTTTTTATTTAATTGTTATAATTTATAAGATACACATGTCTGTAACTTTAAAGATGTTGAGAGATCATAGGGCATGGCATGCGAAAATTGGTAATGGTAACCTAAGATTACCTTAAACCAAAGTTTTTAAAAACTCTAATGTTTTGTTTCTGTTTGCACAAATTGCATTTAAGTAATAGGCATTTGAAAACACTTGGATTATTTTTACCCATTTGAACCCTTTCATTGTTAGTTGGTTTTTGAAGTTAGACCTGTTGGAGTTCAAAATAGAACAAATTCGACCCATATTGGTTATGGTACAATATTCTTCTCTCATACTTTTGATTATAGGTTAAAATAATGTATGGACTAAAATTTTTAAGGGTAAACATCCCCTGAGCTTTCGGAGCTAAAAGATAGTGCTTTGAGTTGGTATAGTTCATTCTTATTTTAGATGTAATATGCATTATGTTTTGTTACTTGACTGAGAGTGCATAACATGTTGTTCACTTTATGGCCAGCTGAGACGCATATAGTTGAATTGTTATAGTGAGGCATTCAATGATAATTCATATTTTCATCCATTAAGTAAAACTATTATGATTTGTTTTATGCTCCTTGCCTTTTATTTGGACCGGATATGTGTTTTTGTTGCAAATTAAGTGTTGGGTTGAGTGGTTGACAGTTTTGAAACAATATTACTAAGCTTATGTTTGCAGCAACATGTTATTTTGGCTAGATGAAGCTTAACTTTTTTATACCGGTATTCATAATTTATTTTTGTGTGTGTGAAAAGCCTAATTACAACTATCATAGATGTGCGAATAGAAGAAATATCCTTTTTCTATAACACTGTTACTGCAATAATCTATATTTCTAATCAATAGATTCACTAGAATGGATACTTGTCTAAACAACTTGAGTTATATTTCTTTTTTTCATTTTTGGGTCAATTTTGTCCGTGACAAAACAACTTGGATGGCAAATCGAGTACCATTTTCTGATAATCCCACTTGACTCATGCTGGAGTATTTTGGAAGAATAGTTACACTATATTGCAGAAGTCTGATACTTGAGTTATAAATATCTTGTGTCTTCTCTGATGTTTAGTGGTTGTGTTGGTAGATTATTCTGGCTGCATCATTTACTTTACATGGATAACAGACTACGTTTCTGCTATTGTGAACTTAATTTTTGTGTGCATTTTAAGAGAACTAAATAAAGAGGCATTAAAAAAGGGTGATGGCCTTGATGTGTGGCTATAACAGACAAGGGGCTTTCCAAAAGTGTGGACATCATGCTGGACTTAGAGTCGGTGGTCACGCAAAGAATAGAGGATTGGTTCACTACGTTTTTGTTGAACATGGCAACCAGGGACTGCAATCTAAAAATTTTGTTTAGTTTCTGCAGGATCTACAATTCTACATCACGAGGTATGTAGTTGTAATAAGAGCGAGATCCGTGATAAATCTATGACTGCATTTTGAAATAATTATTTACGTTCGACTAATTTTTTTCATTATTCTAATCATCTCGACATTCTTGCACTTTCTTTTGTTGCTATATAATTTAGCTTGATGATTAATATCATTTTAACTTAGTGGTGGACCGGTGGCAACATGGGTCATAATGGGTTCGGGCTAGGCTGATCCTTAAATACTTTTGCCTCAATTTCTAATTAATATGAATGTATCGAATTTGATGACTGAATCGATATTATTAGAGTAAAAATCTATATCTTTGATTATAGCAATTTAGGAGGTTGTATGCACTCGAGGTTACCACTAACTCATTTGACATGCTCCACTTTTAGATGCATCTATTGGACCCATTTGATGTGTTTTGTGCATATCATTTGGTTCTCAGATACTTAATTTATGTTATTTCATTGTTGTGTTTCACTCTATGCTCAAGTAGAACAATTCCTGTAAAGGATTTTGTCTTATCCATGGTTGCATCTGGTGATATACGACATATGGACAAGTTGCTTGACCACGTCGATCAATTAAGTTACGGCCCTCATCTTAAGAATAAACACATTGCATTGACGGAATTTAAAAACTTTGTAGAACAAAGAAATTACTACCGTTTTCTCTTGCCCTGTTCAACTATAGGGAAGTCAATATATTCTTGACTAGGAAAGATTTAGTCATTTGGGTGTGCTAACTAAACATGAAGCACACTGTCGAATCACATATGAACATGTAGTTTGTCTATATATTTTATTTCACTTTCCAAAAAATTCATAAAAGCTAAATTTGAGATATTATTAGCTTGGAGATGTTTTGGTGGTGATTATAAGATGTGAATGTCTTATCTTTCTAATAAGCATTCTTTAGTGTTGAGTACCATAACCACCATAATTGATGTTAAAGTCTAACGCAAAACCATAATTGTTGTCCTAAATTGTATGCAAACAACCCAATATCCAAATAGGGATGAGCAAAAGAATCAAAAAAACCGGACCGGAACCAAGAAGAACCGAACTGACCCAGAACCGAAGATTCCGATTCCGGTTCCGGTTATTGAGTTTGAGATTTTTCAGTTCTTGGGTCGGTTTGGTTTGGTTCCACCAGTTCTCGGTTCCGGAACCAAATGTCCAATAATTCTAAAAACATGTAATATTTTTTACTTCTTATACTCAAATTGATGGATTTTTGTGCGCACGGGAAAACAAATAACTAATATGGTTGGTTACTGTCATTAACCTATGAGGTCACATGCTAGCACGAATAGAAGCTCTATGTATGATTTACCATGAGACTCTCAGTTCCCGAAGTTACAAATGCATTGTTTGAGCCTACAAACATGATGGCTAAATGTGATCCGGGAAGTACATGGCCTGTTGCTTGATGTATCGTGGAGATGTCGTTTCTAAAGATGGCAATGCTGTTGTTGCCACAATCAAAACCAAGCGTACCGTGCAATATAATTTGTAAACTCAATTCGAAACAACCCCATGTGTACTATTGTCATCTTTGTTTGAAATAAGATAATATGCACACATAGTTGGTATGTTAGTTTGATTTGTATTTTGTATGTTTTGCATGATATACCATATTCTTTAAGTTTTGATAATTAAACTTCTTTGTGTATTGTTGTTTTTCTTATTAGGACCGCTATTTGCTGCAACACATGTGCATGTTGTATAGTTTTGCAAGGAACATAGATAAGTGTGGTGTTCTAGATTCAGTAGAATGTGAACCTCTTGAAGCTTGTGTTAGCAAGCACTAAACAAATGGAACACCAATTATTTTACTTCCCATTATGTTCTTAAGAGCTTCATGATACCTTTATTTATATTTTTAGAAAGCTAAAAAAAATGTTTTTTTTCCATAACACCAAAAGTAGCAAAATATGTTAATTGTATTTATAGTTGCAACGCAATTATACCATTTTTCTTTTAGAAAGTTGAATTGTTAATAAAACAATAGAATTGTTGATGCAATAGAATTGGTATGAAAAATATTTGTAAATCCTTAAACAAAAGCCAAGAAAACTTTCTTTATCTTATTGTCATAAAAGTTTTAATTTGGTCACTTGATCCTTCAAGCATAACTAATGTAATATCCTCATTTAGTTTCCTCTGTGTGAAACTATATCTTATCTATTAGAAGAGAGTTGTGCACGAGGTCACTAATATTGTATTTTGTTGATGGTGTCAAACCTATGAGGATATTAGTTGTCATTGATATCAATTTTCTTTCTTTATTGTGCAGGAATTAGAATGCAAACCCCGTTTATATCAAATCACTTGATCGAAGATCAAGGTAACAATGTTTCTCCATGTGATAATGAGGAAGCTAGGACATATTTTAATAATGTAACCTCTTAAGGGTGATTTAGCTAGAATTTGTGATCTAAGAAATAAGTTTAACTATTTCGACAAAAAAATTGTTTAGACAATCTGTGAAGTGGTTATTTGTTAGATGGCTTGCAGATATGTTTTCAATAATGCAAGTTGAAGTTGCTTCTAGAGCAACTGAAAGTTGATATGAAGACCAACATGACTCATATATAGTAAGAGGATGCACAAGAGAGCCACAAGGCAAGATGGGTGAGCCGCAGTGCACGCAACGTAAGTTGAGAACCAAGTGCAAATTATAACAATACACAAGTAATATCAATTAATGTTAGTATTATAACTAGTATTTAATTATCACATAACATATAGTTTTGGGCTTTTATTAAAAATCACATGACTTTGGGAAAAAATTTAATTTAGAAGTAGAATTATGAATTTGGAATTTAGGGTTTCTAAA
>OU343220.1:138085713-138154900 GCA_910596185.1 Chrysanthemum makinoi
ATATGTCATTTCTTTGTAATCTGATAGTGGTTGATGTTAGGGGTTAGGAATGTAGTAAACTTGTCACTAATTTAAGGATTTAATCAAAAACGCTGATGCAATATTGTATAGAGGAAAATTCTACTCTTCCGATGCTTAAACGGCGTTTTCAATATCTTACGTATTGCTTTTAACATAACATGCGGGTTCAGGTCTTCTGAAAATAGGTTGAGCAGTGATGGATCTAACCAAGTGCTAGCTTTGTAGTTGATACTTTTTGAGTATTCCTTTGTAGAAATAACAAGCTAGCTTTGTATTAGTTGAAGGTTTTTGAGTATTCCTTTGCAGCTCATGTTTTGTTTCGGTAACTTTTTCTTTTTGTTACAGGAATTGATTAATGGTTTGGTTACAGGTTAGAATACCATATTTTTAAGGCATTTGCTCATAGAATTAGATGTTTTGTAAGGAGATACAGTTGTGACTTTTCTTTTTGCAGCTGTCGCGAAGATTAACTTTAAGACGCTTTCATTCTTAAGGAGAGGCGAGTTTTAGTTATGAGTTTACCATGAGCTGCTCCATTTAAAGTTCTTTGCTGTATTTCAGGCTAACAAAAGCAAGTTAAAGGAACCCTTGAAAGCTGTGGTGGCTGAGCTGCAGAAGGTAAAAAATGTCACTGAGAGCACCAAAAAGCCTATAGTGCTTGACTGAAGGAACAAGTATTTTACTTTGTAATCTGATATTGGTTGATGTTAGGGGTTAGGAATGTAGTAAACTTGTCACTAATTTAAGGATTTAATCAAAAACGCTGATGCAATATTGTATAGATGCAAATTCTACTCTTCCGATGCTTAAATGGCGTTTTCAATATCTTACGTATTGCTTTTAACATAACATGCGGGTTCAGGTCTTCTGAAAATAGGTTGAGCAGTGATGGATCTAACCAAGCGCTAGCTTTGTAGTTGATACTTTTTGAGTATTCCTTTGTAGAAATAACAAGCAAGCAAAAGTGTACCCGGAATATCAAATAATAAAGGTATGTAACTGTGAAAATTTGGTAATAAAGATTTACGAAATTCTGCTTTATGATTGTTTCTTGCTATTTACGTACAGATGATGCTATGTTGATTCAATATTGGAATACAAAGAAACAAACGCGAAACCTTCGAACACCACAAGGTCCGGTTGTGGGTTCGACCGGTTTAGTTGGTGGCTGTTGGTCACGCTTAGGATTTTGATAGTGTTTTGTTCGTGTGTTCACTACCTCCTTCCTCACCCTTCACTTCCTCTACCGGGTAATCTTGACACACCATCTATTCTTTCCATTATCTTTATTTAAAAATTGTATAAATAATGATTTTGCAAGTTTTTGTGGATATACAAACTAGATTAAACATGTTTTAATAATCAAATTCGTGTGGTTAAGACTAATTGAAAGAGTGATGTTTGTTTATTATTGATTCGTCGTATTGAACCGCTTGGGTTGATTCAAGACCAGAGAGGGTCACGACTCAGGCTGGTTTTGGTTTTGAGCTCATGTTCTTATTAGTTTATTAATGAGGGTGTTGGTTAGCTTATTCAATTTTGGATTGTTTTTCCAAGGGTGCGTTTGTTTTTGCTCCTGCCAACCATATCCCACGAAAGAGGCTGGTTTGTTTATCTCAGAAAGTCACCCAAAGGGGAATTTGTTTGCGTGTCACAACCTACATTGCAAGGGTGTGTTTGGTTGTTGTCCGTTTATGGTCACAGCCACCCCATAAGGGCGCGCCTGGTATAATTCTCGGCTACAAATCACCCAAAGAGGGTGTTTGTTGTTTTACGTCCTACACCAAAGGGGTGTTTGGCCTATTTGATTTGACTTTCTTTCATTTTCTCTTTAGCTTATTTGAATAAGCTCATAATCTATTTTGTACTTGAATTGCCCATTTAAGCTTTTAGTAAACATGGCTATTTTGTTTTTGTGATTCGGCTAAAACCCCGAAAGGTGTGTTTGTTTGTCACTCGGCTGGAAAACCCACCAAAAGTGGTGATTGTTTGGCCTGGTTCATGACAGCCCGAAGAGGTGTCAGCAGGTTGAATCTAACACCCAAGAGGGTGCGCGCTCGGTTTGGTTGTTCTTGCTTCTTTTTCGATCCAACAGACCACCCAATAAGGGGTGTTGGTCTTGGTTTGTCTCGACTGGAAAGAACCCACATCAGGGTGTTGTTACTGGTATTGAACCCAACAAAAGTTTTTCATTGCTTATTTTTCTGCACAAAGGTTTTGTTCAGCTCATTTTCCAGCCCAAAGAGGCGTTTGGTTCTGCATATTTTCAGCCCCAACAGCGGGCGTGTGTTTGCTGCAATACAGCCCTAAAAAGGGTGCATTTGCTGTTGATTTTCTACACTAAAAAGGGTGTGTTTGCTGCTGATTTTCTACACTAAAAAGGGTGCATTTGAAAAAGGGTGTGTTTGCTGCCTGCTTTTCTACACTAATAGGGGTGTGTTTGCTGCTGATTTTCTGCACTAAAAAGGGTGCGTTTGCTGCTGATTTTCTGCGTAACAGGGGGTGTTTGATTTGCTTATTTTCAGCCCCGAAAAGGGTGTATTTGTTTGCCTTGGTTGGTCCTCGGTTCACAGCAGTAACACCAAAGAGGTTTTTGGTGTTTGTGTGGCCTATTTCAGCCCTCGAAAGGGTGTGCTTTGTTTGGTTTGTTTCTCGGTCCGGTCCAACAACCACGGGGATTTTAGTTTTGTCCTAATGTAGATTTTAAATTATTATGAAGGTTAAACATAAAGAAATTGTTTCCCGTCTATATAGATGTTATCCTTTGAATGTGCGTAAAATGGAATATTGCAATAGGATCTCCATTAAAATCTATTCGATTATTTATTCTTTGTGTATATAGGAAGTGGGAAAATGGTTGTGGTAACAGTATATATAGTATACTATTAAGTGACATCGATAGGTATCCCTGCATTAGCAAATAAAAACAATCATATTCTTTATAGGAGCTCACACTTTTATTGATTTACTTCAGGACTCATTAGGTAATTCAATTTTCAGTTCCATTCTCGGTATATAGGTTGGGATTTGAAGCATTAATGTAAAGTGTATGGATGGTTATTTGACCTATTTCAGGTGGAGAGTCTAAGACCTCAATGTTCGAGCGAATTGGTCCCCTGGAATATGACCTGAATGAGACTTTGAGCTCATTAAACTTTGCAACAGTAGTCAGAAGGGTTGAGTTGGGCATTGCCGCAGACTGATAAAAGTGAGATTTAGAAGATGAAACTAATGGTAAGTACAATCTATTATTATTTTTATCTCACAAAAAAAATAACTGAAGTGTTATATTAGTCTAACTTTGGCTGGTTCGTATCCATCATGAAGCTTGATAAAGCAAAGCAAGAATTACATTTTAAAGATGAATCATTAAGGATATTAGAAGATAGTTTACATAATATAGAGAGTGAGGTTAAAGGAAAAATATCAAATGCGTAAACACCAACTTAAAAAGAATAAGGAACTTGAAACTAAATATGAGTTCAAAACATAATTGCACTCTCAATTAGAAAAAACAAATTTAGCATATTTTCGAAAAGTTTATACCAAAATAGGAATTCAAGAGTGAGCTCTAACAAAAGGTAGTAAATTTCATTATTTATGTTCCATATGGGTGACAGATGTACTCATCTCAAATAATAGCATCTTTATAAAGGAGCTTGAGAGCAACCTTATAGAGTGACAAAAATGAGGGGCTTTAACATACCAACAAAATTTATTTGAATAAATATTGGTTGAATATATTACTTTTGAAAATTTAAAAACTGCCAATGCATAATGTTTGGATGCTGAAAACAGGTCAAGAACCGATGTACATTTGAAATAGTAAAAATAAAATATTCCTATCTTAATCTAAGCTATTTATATAGATTTTAATAGTATGTTGCTATAAGGATCGGGCAAAAGATTTAGATTTCTTTATATGTATGCTAATGTTTTACAGATCGATTCAACATGATATTGAGAAGAGGTGTTCGATTCAGTATTTCCAGAGATCAATACTTCAACGACAACAGCGTTGGGTAAGAAGATAACAAAAGCAACATGAAGTTCATAAATTTCATTGTTTTTATGCATGTAGTATTAGGCTTAATCGCAACGAACCCTTTTGCAATGTGTTTCACTCTCGGACTGAGCTCTTGCCCCACAAATACGTGGCTCTCACAAGAAATGAAAACGCGGCTAAACCTCCTGGCAAACCAGGCGAAAATGTTATAGCAGATGATATCCCATCAGCTGCAAGGCAAGAAAGTGAGAATGCTCCTTTGGTAGGTATGCTTTTTATTGTGCATTAACTCATGCTTAATGACTATATGAACCTTTACACCATTGTAAAATGCAGGACTATTTACATAGTAAAAATACAATTTTCTTAATAAGATATTGGAGCCCCTGATTCTTTCTTGCCAAACCCTTATCTTCCACAACACTTATTAATCAGGACATGTCCCATTATGGGCAATGTGATGCATTTATAAATTATAATGAACCAATCTACCATTTTTATGTGATTTAGTCTAAATAAAACCAACAAGTAGCATTACATCACATGCATTATATATATATATATATATATAGGGGGGGTTATTGTAAGATCATGCTTAAAGTTCTAAAAGTAAGACCCATTATGGACCGTCGGATCATTATGTATGTGATCAATAAGATTAATGTTTGATAAATGGCATTTTTGTAAATATTTAGAACATCAGGGGCTTATGTATCACATTGTAAAAATTAAAAGAGCGGGATAGTTGTATCCCTCCACACCTAAATAAATGCTTTGGACTTTGACTTTGGGTCAAAGAAACACAAAATCGACTGTTACCAGCGTATTTCTTGCGTTCCCAAATTAAAACATACAATCAATAATTATAAACGGCTATAATTTGGGGATTCTGATTGTGTATCAACTAACAGAAATCTAGGGTTATAAAAGGCATGACAATCATTGAAGATGATGAAGGCATTGGTGATCCACCCGCAATTTTGACAAGTAATTGGTCCATTCTTTTAACCTAAATGTATTTTGTTCTTTTCATTTGTGTAACTTGATATATTAATATTATGCCACAATTGCATGTTTATTTTGAAGTTGAAGGAGTGTGGGTTAACCGATCTTGGAATTGCCAAATGTGATGGAGGATGTGATGGTGTAATTGATTTATCTAGTGACCAGGATAAGCCTCATGTACCAGGTATGAATGAAGTTACTAATAACTTATTATGTAGCTTTTTTAGTGTTAAAATGTGTAACTGAATGTGTATGTGTAGCTTTTTTTGGTAGATGATTGTATTTGGTACATTAGCGGTTTTTTAAAATGGTTAAAACATGAGGAGTTGTGGTCAAAATTGTTTCAGAATGGTTTTAAAGATTGATGAATCTGTCTGTGTACCTTACATTTTTGGTACATGGGTTGTATCTTTGCATTAGATATGGACGGAAATGGTATATTTAGAGAATGATTTTACTGACATTTTAAGAGGTCAACATTAGTCTCACTTGACTGATAACACATGTCTTGATATTCCATTTATTTTTGTGGGTTTTACATATGTGATACGAAGTGTGTAAAAATATCGACGGACAATGTGGAACATGAGTGTAGTTGGTAGGTGTATGGGTGTGTATGTGTACCGTATTTGGTACATCTAAGTTCATGGTACATGTGTGTAGTCATACGTTGTGTACTTAAAATGCCGTTCGTTATTTAGTTATGTGAACAAAGTTGCAGTTTTGCTGGTAGATGAATTTTGGTTTGCATTTGGGCTCTAATATGTTGTTTACATCGGCATACATCTTTAAGACATATACCTCATAAACAAAGTGTTGCATGAATTCTGGTTTGAATTTGGGATCTAATATGTTCGCAAATGTCAGACACATGTCTTAGGATAAAATATATTGCAAATTGTCCACTTTTAGAAGTGTGTGGGTTTGACATTGTGCTACTGATGTGTAAAAATATGGTACGTCAGTGTAACTGATAAGTGTATGAGTGTGTATGTGTATGTTATTTGGTATATCTAAGTTCCTGGTACATGTGTGTTGTCTATAAGTAAGTTTATAAATTATATGTTAACTGGTTTACAGGGGTTGTTGGGACACAAAGATACACGCATATAAGTTTTTTTTTTAGTGTAGTACATGGTACATGAGTGTTGTCTGTAGGTTTATGCTAGTAGTCTACCATGTGATGAAGAAAGGTTAATATTTGGTACATCAGTGTTATTTGGTACATCTAAGTCCATGGTACATTCGTGTAGTATATTAGTAAGATTATAAATTGTATGTTAACTGGTTTATAGGGGTGGGTGGGACACACAGATACACGCCTATAAGTTTTTTATGAGTGTAGTACATGGTACATGAGTGTAGTCTATATGTGTATGTGAGTAGTCTACCATGTGATAGAGAAACGGTTAATGTTTGGTACATGAGTGTTTTGTAAAGGTGTATGTGTGTGTGTCGGAATGTTTTAGCGTGAGTTCCTGTTCCCAGAATGGTGTTAATGTTGAATAATGTATCTGTGTACCGTAAGCTACTGCATATGTGTACCTTGTATCGGTCAAATGTTGCTATGTATTCGTTACATGAATGTATACGTGTATCCTTGATTGAAACAACACTTCTACAGAAATTGGGAAGTTGTAGATGTGATGAACCAAGCATACATACGTTGTATACTTAAAGTGCCATTCTTTCTTTAGTTATGTGAACAAATGTGTGTCAACGATCTAGGATTTGTACTGATATAACATATGTGTATTTTGGTGTATATGATTCAGGTTCTGGAATTCTTGGCGGTCCTATGAAGAAACCGAGGAGGAAAGTATCTGCAAAGAAGCGTCCGGTGGGTAGTCTTGAAGGCGATGTGTTTTTGGCTTCACTTGTTGGGGGATTAGAAGAAGGTGATTACAAGTGTGTAGTGAAGGATGGAAAAAAGAAGATGAGTAAATATTTTATTGTTTCCAAGGATCAAGGTGGTCATGATGGTATGGTGAAGAAGGTTTCTAGCAAAAGGAAATTAGGTGTGAATAAAAAAAGAACTAAAAAGTGTCTAGTTGGTGAGGAGGAGGAGGATAAGGAAGATGGTGAAAATGAGGTCGGGGTGAAGAAGCGAAATAGGAAGAGTAAGCTGGTTGGTGATGTGAAAGTTGAACATGATGTTGTAGGGAAGAATAAAGGTGAAAATGGTGTTGGATGTAAGATACAGGCTGTAGACCGGATACACTCACGAGTTTCATTATGGGCGTTACATCGACTCTTACCAAAACTATCTGCAAAACAGCAAGAAGATGATAGGAAAATGGGGTTTGGAGCCGTCCTTGGGTTTAGCATTAAGGATGTACCAACTAGATTAAGCTATTGGCTATTAGATAACTTTGATGAGGATAGGTGTGTACTAAACGTGGATGGTAAGGCGATAAAAATTACTAAGGAGATAGTTAGAGATGTTCTTGGGATACCAATGGGGAATGTACATGTGGATGCTAGTGATGAAGCTGATTTCAGAGATCCTGTTGTTGTTGAATGGAAGCGGCATTATGGAAGCGACAAGGTATAAGCACATCCCGGGAGCAACAGATATACAACCAACAAGAAGGAGGTTGGTTGTTTATGCTCAATTTTTTGGTTATCTACTTCACATCTATTGGGGAAGCAAACAAGAACGCCACTGTGAATTTGAGGTTTCTAAACTGTATCCGGGATGAGAACGTTATCCACGGATTTGATTGGTGTACCTATGTTATTGACTGTCTCGTTAGGACCAAAAAAAGCTGGGTTAGGACATCCCATTACTGCGGTCCGGTGATTGTTCTTTTGGTATGTTATTAAATATAATGTATCAGTCATTTTTTGTTGTAAAAACAGTTTTTGTTGATTAGTATAAAAATTTAATGATCACACAGATTGTGTACGCTGAATCGATTTGCGGACGAAGACGAAATGGGGATGTCGGATGCGTTGGTAAACAATTGGACAGTTGAGCTTTTGAACAAACTAGAAGAAGAGAGGTCAAGCGCCAGGCGTGTGGAAGTACAACCGAAGAGTATTGAGGTAGCTATGAATAGTTTAACAAGTAATTTGTAAATATTGTTCATATATAATTTCGTATTAATATACTGATACCAGTACACGAATGTGTGAGTTTTTTAAAAAGGTATTGTTAATACACATACATATATTTTAATATATGCTTGGAAATGGAATGTAAATAGTGGAACAGGAACAAATGTTGTTTTGGAGTATAGTTAGTTAAATGTGGTACATGCAATATGTCTGTGATGACGTGTCTTTTGATTTTAATACAGGAAATTATAAAGAGTGTGGCGGCAAAATTAAATAAAGCTGGGGGGCTTATAGATGAGGCAGACGAAGAATTGGATGAGGCTCTTGAAGAAAATCCGACTGCTGCAGGACTTCTTCAGATGAAGGAGCTACGAGATATTCTTTTTCGTTCACGTGTGTTTCGTGAGCCGGCAAATGAAGCTACGAAACCAACGGATGAAGCGAATGATGGGGAATATTGTACTCCGAAAAAGGTTGAACCAAAGACTAGCAGTTTCAAGGATGCCGATGAGCCATTCTCGTTTACTCAATTCTATGGGACACTATCTGCTTTTGTAGCATATAGTGAACAGCTGTCTGCAGAGAGGTCTAATAAAGAGAAAAGGCTAAGAAGTGATCAACTAAATGTTTCAAAATTCGATTTAAACATAACACAACCGCCTGCAACACAGGGTAGAAGTGTAGATGTGTCAGGCATGGAGAATACATTTGCTGAATCGGAAGAGCTGCTGGAATCACTACAGGTTTATGATTCTCAAGATCTACCACATTTCGATAGTTGGTGGACAAGAATCGGGTGTGTCGTGTAATGTGTCTAATAGTGCAATTACTCCGTACACCATTTTTAGGCAGCACCATTACAGACCATTATCCCAAAGGATAAAAATATAAGGCCTAAACGTTATTCCAGACCAGCGGAAGTCTTATGTTCCCCGTGGATAAGGAGGGCATGTTCTTTGGTTGTTGGCTTGTCGGGGCACCAGAAAAGAGTTGCGGATTGTTTGTTGAGTGGTCGTTTCTCATAAACGTAAGTAACGGTGTATTAGTAGAAATTGTTACGTATAACCTAGTAATTTTTTATTTATTTATTTATTACTATTTGTGTTGCAGGGACATCCTCTTCGAGAATGATCATGCATGTGCACCAAGGATCATGTTGGAGAGCTTGTGCCCTGGGATAAAGATCTCAAGTGAGGCGGTAGACGTGTTCACAAAGGTCCTAAATAATGCTGAGAATTACCGGGATCTAATGAAGCGTATGTGCAAGGTGTTCTGTGATACGTCACTAATGGTACGTATTATATAACACATTTGTGCCTACACATCAATGACATGTAACATGTGATAAAAAAAAAAACTATATAAGTATATGGGATAGGATGTACTATGCGATAATTTGTTTTGATGACATGATACAATGGTCCCAAACAGCCCTGAAAAAGCAGTATCCTATGTAGCCGGGTATATGTCAATGATGAGAACATCAATATAACCAACTGTAAAGAACCAAACCACAAGGCTATTAGGTGTATCTGGTGTGTATCTGTGTGTCCCAAACAGAAATAGGAAAACCAGTATTGTAGGTAGTTGTGTATATGATTAGAAAGGAACACACTTTATAGGTACAGACTTCCAAACACCAAACCAGTATTGTAAACTTAATATGTTGTCGTGTATATGATTACAAAGGAACATACTTCATAAAAAGGAAGTCATGTCATGATATGATGGCAACGAATCTTTTAAACTTACTAGGTACAGACTACCAAAACACAAAACTAGTAACCTCTGTAGTTAAAGAGGTTAATGTGTTTCTTAATGCAGAAATGATAAAATATAGACCCCCCAAGTATTTGTCTTACCGAAAACATGTGTAGATTGGTACACATTAATAATATTTAGTAGAATGGTACATATACGGGAACCTTGATTTCAGTCGCGCATTTATGTTTTAAGATGTTACTTATAAATATAGTGTTGTGAAAACAGCGCGAATGGGATGTAGAGGATTTGAACGACAAGAAATTTGATGTCAAGGAGGCAGGAGATAAATTCATGCAAGGCATGATGGCCATTTTGCGAACAACAATTTACAAAATTTTGGCAAATGTGGATCTGGTAATATTTAGTCATAAATAACTATTTATGTGAGAATGATACATTACTGTAACAAGCTGTGTATACCTTTCTGCGTAGGTGTTCTTCCCCATACTTCAGTGTGGTCATTTTTACGTTGTTTGTATACATCTCAAAAGGAAGGAGGTACATATATTGGATAATATGTTGTTAGGGAATGAAGATGTGTCAGAGAGATACGGTGGTCTAGTTGATTTTCTGGTACGTTTATATCACTAAATATTGTAATTTTTAACAAGTATGTGTGTAGATTAAGAACTGATAATTTTTGTAAACTAACGACCTTATTTGTTAATCAATACAACAGGTCGCGAGGTTTGAAGACTTCCTGTCAATGGAAAGTCATCCAGCACAGGGGTTTTTGAGGAATGCTGAACGCAAGATCTTACGCTTGGGATGTATGACAAAGCACAACGTTGTTGACTGTGGGGTCTTTGCGATGCGACACATGGAGACCTACCTATTCGGCGGGGAGTATGATGACCTCTGTGAATTTAGAAGAGAGGGAAAGGATCAACAGAATCAGTTAGATGAGCTCCGGAAGAAGTATGCTGCAAAGATTCTTTTGTCGGACAAAAACAAGAAGAAACCGGATGTTGAATATGAAGTTGAAGCATACAGAATGCTGCCTTTACAAGAGAAAGAAAGATTGGAGGCCGCTTCATTTGAAACTGTTAAGGGGCGTGTTAAGACTATGCTTTAGTGTGTTGGTGTTGAAGGGGGGGTTTGAACTTATGTTTTAGAATAAAGGGTCTAAGTTAGAATAAATGGGGATGCAGTTAGTTTTATTTTGTGTATCTAACGGGTGGTGTACCTGAACTGATGTGGTTTTTGTGTACACAAAAACAACTGAACTGATGTGTATCCTTTATGAAGGTCGTATCTAATTTAAGTAATATGTTTCGATAGCAATGTATTCTGTTTCCAGGTTATTGCATTGTGCCTTTATATGGTAGAAAACAAGAATAGTGTGCGTTGTAATTTTGATAAATTGTTTTCAGAATGTTTGTAATGGTTTCAGAATGGTTTTAATGGTTTCAGAATATTGTGCATTGTGTGTTTAAATGGTTTCTCAATGGTTTTAAATATGGATGAATCTTTTTGTTTACCTTATAATTTTGTTACGTGAGTTGTGTCAGTGCAAAAATTGTGTCGTTGGTACATTAGACGTCGACTATAATGGGTTTGGTAAAATGGTTTGAAATGAGGACATGTGCTCAACAATGGGTTGAGAATGGTATTAAAAATGGTTAGAAATGAGCACGTGTTCAAAACCTTAGTTGTGGACTGCAATGGGGATTCAAATGGTGATGATAAAGTAGACTTATATTAACAAAAATTTAAAAGTAAGAAGCTGTCCAAAAAATACATGAAAACCAGGTTGCAAAATGGTTTTAAAATTGTTTGAAAATAATAAGCCGTCCCAAACATACATGAAACCATGTTTTAGATTGGTTTTTAAATGGTTTGAAATGAGAGCATGTGCTAAAAAAATAGTTGTGGACCGCAATGGGGATTGAAATTGTGCGGATAAGATACACATACATTGGAAAAGATGCACTACAGATGGACATATTAGAAGCAAATGTTGATTATAATTAAGACATATATTGTCCCAGACACTCATGAATACATAATACATCATCGAGTTCTGGTCCATAGTACATAGTGAGTTCTGGTACATCGGTCAATAATCGGGCACATCTACAACATCATTTAACTACATATGTTACTTGTTTTTTGTTTGTAAGTACGTACCTATAGTCTAACTGGTTTCAACTACATTGGTTACTGGTTTGCAAAAGCGGACACACGGATACACACCACATAAATTTTATAGTGTGTGTTACAGGTTTCAACTACATATAGCGTGAGTTCTGGTACATAACATAGCCTGAGACATGATTAAATGTAGTCAATATCATGTGTAAGAAATCAGTGATCATAACAACCATGTCAACTCAGGTAACAGACATGACAAATTATGCATTTTGAGACCCGAAGTGTAATAAAGAAAAATGCTTTCAATTTAAAATGGTTCACAAGTGAACGATAATCCGACATATCCAATAAACCAGTAGTTTCAAGAATGAAAAAAAAAACAAAAAACAAAAAACAAAAAAAAGGCAAGTAAAATTCCGTACACGGTAAAGAAAAAGTAAAAAACGGCTAGGCCAGCTATTCTTCATCTTGGTTGGCATCGGTCAGTAGACCCATATCTGCCTTCTTTTTCGGACAGTTGCGAGAATCGTGATAACCATATGTATCACAATAGCTACAATGACGTGGAGCCTTGTTTGGTTGAGTGATAGCTATCTCCGCCTGTGTTTGATGCCGCTTCAATGATACAGAGCCTTTGTTACGACATTCAGGTGCAAGAATATCAACCGCCACAGGTTCCTTGACACCGAGCGCAGCAGCATACAAATCCTTCTTGTTCAATTCAGGGGCAATTGGGATGTCGATTTTAAGCTGTTCTAGTAATGCAACAAGGTCATTCTTGTAAATTGAAAGCTTGTTAATGTCAGTGACTAAACGGGAGACCGAGTCTTCAACGGTACCGTAAATTTCCCTAACAACACCATTAACACAGTCCACGGGATTTGACAAGCTTGCAACATCCACGGGCCTCCTGGAAATTGTGATAGGCAAGGCATTCTTTGACCATCTTCGCTGCAAGTATTTTTTAGGGAAGTGAAACACCTTGGACAACCTAAGGACATAAAATATATGGCGACACAGCAACCCATAACACTCGTACTTTAAACAGCTGCATTTGATGTCACAAGAAGCTGGTACATATGTGACCTACGTTAGAAATTATAGAATGAGTAAACAGCGGGAAATTTAAAAGAAAAATTAATAATAATAGATAAGTAAATAAATAGAAATTAAAAAAAAAAGAATAATAATAATAAAACAAGTAAAAGCAAAAGGTAGGAATATAGTTACCCCATATTTAACTTCAACTGGAACACCTTTTAAGATGTAATATGCTTCAATGTCACGGACGAGATACGTCAAAGATGTGTCATCCTTGTGTACACTAAGTGAACAACAATGAAACAAAGATCCACATATTTCATCCTGAACATCATAGAAAATAGTGTGTGTATACAGTTCTGCGGCTTCCTTTTTAACTTGTAAGTGAGTTTTGAGATCAGGTGTTTTGTAGTTAGAGTCATGCGTATGCTTCCCATATTTGTATCTTTGGGAATCCATAGTAGTATCAAAATGACTCAGGAATTCGATTAAACTCAGATGTGGGTGTGTCATCTGGCCAAAAAAGTGGTTCTCACTTTCGGACCTCGATGTTGTCGCATAAGGCCGGACATCGGTTCATGCCTGAAATAGGCAGGTATCCATTTGAATCGCATTTGAAACATATCTGAAAGCCATTTGTGTTCACTGAGTCCAAAGTCTTTCATTATATCGGTCCATTGTTCGTCAAATACCTCGGGATCAATCTGGTCTGTCCATACAATGTCACACAAACGCCTTTTAAAGTCTGTGTTGCTGCATAAGGTTGGGCCGACCTAGAAATAGATATCATGAAGCAAGAAAAAAGTCTTGTCAAATTGGAAGTGGTATGTATGTGATGTAATATGTACCAAAATACATAACACCCCGAGATGGATTTTTGAATGTACTGATTAAAAAACCCCTGTAGTTAGCACGTCATGTGTACTCAGGTATCTAGGATGCCATTGTGAAGTATTTAACTATATCAGCAAATATAAAAAAATGCTACTCTAAATAATGTACAGGCAATGTATGTGTAATTTTATCAGGAAAAAATGCTACGATAAATGCGTCATTTTGAA
Organism: Chrysanthemum makinoi; assembly: GCA_910596185.1. NCBI lineage: Eukaryota > Viridiplantae > Streptophyta > Magnoliopsida > Asterales > Asteraceae > Chrysanthemum > Chrysanthemum makinoi. Next base: position 138,099,766 of record OU343220.1, read on the forward strand.
GTAGTTAACTATATCAGCAAATAAACACTATATAAGGAGTACCATGTACCTGATATATAAGGGGTTATATAACCTGTATTGTGGTATGTATCGGTTCAAATATAATATATTGACTTGTGTAAGGGTGATACACATAACAGAATTGTAAAACAAACATTCAAACGGAGGTGATCCGGAATGGGTAAAGTCGTCTAAAATTGACAGTTTGGTATTTCAGCAAAAAGCGGATGATCAGACTACAAGCATTAAAACTGGTTTCAACTTAAATGAGTAAAAAACGTACCTTTGTAGTGAGTTTCTGCATTATATGCCACATACAAAGACGGTGGCGGGTATCCGGGAATATCTTTTCTATCGCTATTTTCATCGACGGATCTTGTTCAGTGACAACAACCTTGGGGACTTGAATGAATATCTTTTTAAACCTCTTCAACAACCATGTGTATCTTTTTGCATGTTCGCTCGATAACAAAGCAGCAGCAAAAATGACGCATCTGTTGTGGTTATCAATGCCCGTAAAAGGTACAAGGACCATATTGTACCTAAAAAAAACAAACGCTGTTGATCAGTAGTTGTGATATAACTCAAACTACATTCGTATAGGTGATTACAAGAACGATTAAAAAATCCTTGATATGATATGGAATAGTTATGAAAAACAACCATGAAAAGCAGTAACGTGGTACAAAAGTGGAAAAAAAACAAAAAAAAACAAATGCTAAAGAAACTAGATGAGTATAGGGGATAACAAAGGATGAATAAAAATCCGGGTTGCTGCTATGAAATAGTGGTCCCAAACACAACTGAAAACCAGTAACGTATGTAGTAGTGTATCTGTGAATGATCAAAATAGCAATATAACGAAGCCCACATAGCCAGATACACATGGCTATAAACTCTGTGTGGTACTGCTATGGATTCACAAAGATACAGGGCATTGATAACTCACGATATATGTACCAGAACTCACGCTATATGTAGTTGAAACCAGTAACATTCCATCATGTCTCAGGCTGTGTGGTGTGTATATGTGTGTCACAAACACCCCTGAAAACCAGTTAATACATCTAGATGTGTATCTGCTTATGGTTTAAAATATATCTAGATGTAACATATCTAGAGTGTAGCCTATAAGACTATAAGGTCATCACACTCCCGCCGAATATGTAGTGTATAAGTAAGAGTAGGGTGGTCAGGACACTAACCGACAGACACATATAGGTTCATGGTACATGAATATGTGTCCGATTTTGAAACCAGTAACCTATGTAGATGAAACCAGTAAGACTATAGATACATACTTACAAACAAAAAACAATTAACCTATGTAGTTAAATGAGGTTGTAGGTGTGACCGATTTTGTAGACAGTACCAAATGAGGTTGTAGGTTGTAGGTACATAATTACAAACAAAAAACAAGTACGGTGTGTATCTGGGTGTCTCTAACCGTTGAAAGAATTGAATGATAGCAGCAAATACAGAACCAATGCTTTAATACGTAATAGTACAAATATTAAAAAACAAAATTCAATAAATTTAGATGAATTAGAAACAGAGATTTGGTACCTGTTTGAATGAAAAGTGGCATCAAATGACACCACATCACCAAAAGCAGCATAATTACGTTTGGCTTGCTCATCGGCCCAAAACAGCCCAACCAGTTCTTTACTTTTTTTATCTTGTTTGTATTCAACTGAATAATCTTCGAAATATTCCGCCCGACTCAACAACTTGTCAACGACCATTTGAGCATCACGATCACCAATAAATTCATTCAGCCCACGCCTGTAATTCTTGCAATCAACATCTGTTGCGCCTATATATTCAAACCCACCATACACTTCTTTCATCACTTTCCAAGATCTAATGGGGCCAATGTTGGCATTAGAAAGCTGGTTTATCAATTGTTGCTTAGAGAAAGTCAGACGACGGGATGCCCTAAGATACTTCATATCGTCTTCATATACCAAGTTATGGTTGTGTTTCTCTAAAAACTTGGTCACAACATACTTTCCATCGGCTGTCTTCTTAAGTCTAAGTTGTGCGGTACATCCAAAACGACACGATGCACGTTTCCTTCTTTTTGTGACCTTATTAACACCTAAAGGGTTGGTGGTATTTTGTTTATCAATTTTTTGGTTGCCCGGCTTATGTTGGGGTTTAAACCCCTGCCTAACACAATAAAAATACTAATTGTTGGGTTCTTCCTTGTTGTCTTTGGTGACCCTTTGACCACCCTTTCTAACCTCAAACCCATCTTCCCTTGCGTACTCTTTGTACGCCTTTTGAGCTAACTCAATGTTATCAAACGCTTGACATTCAAAAGGTTTCTTATCAACTCTAGGGACCCAATATTTAGTACCATTAGGAGTAGGATGAAAACTACCAACCTGATGAGGAGGAGGTGTAAAATTTGAGTCGCCAAACGGAGGTGTAAAATTTAAGTCGCCAAACGTGTCTAGATCATTGTTAACCGCTCGAGGAGTGACTGGTTCACCTGTACACAAAACAGTTATATAGTGAATTACAAGTCTTGCAGTTTTCATTCACTTTGTACGTTTGGGACAGCTTATCATTCAATCAAAAGTGATGAATTACGAAAATTAAAACCAAAAAATTTGTTACCTGCAAGAAAGTTATCAACAAACTGAATATCTATCGAATCACTCATGATGAATTGGAAAAATTGTTTGCTTAAAACAAAAAATTCACACTGAAACCTGGATTGGATGTGGTTTATATAAAAATTAAAAGTTATATGTGATCTTTCAGTATAATAACTGAAAATCAAAATCATTGTGGTGTAAATGTTTGATTCCATTGATTGCATTCGATTGAATTTGATAGTGGTTGTTAATGATATTAAAGAACCGGTAAAGAAAAACGCCTGAATCTGTGTGGGTGTGTGTTTTATGTGTGTTTTCTGTTTGTGTTGTATTACTAATATGCCCCTAAACTCTAAAAACTAATTTTTATTTAATTTTTTTTTCTTTTTATATGTATTAAAAATGTTGCCACATGTCATCTTTTTATTTGTCCTTGATATGATCTCATTTTTAAAACTTTAAGGATGATCTCATATGATCCCAAATCTATATATATATATATATATATATATATATATATATATATATATATATATATATATATATATATATATATATATATATATGTGTGTGTATATATATGTATGTATATATATATATGTAGAGTGTGGTTATGGTAAAAAGTCACTAGTGATAAAAATGATAGGAAGTGTTTCTAGCCATTAGATGTATCAACACAAAATAAATTAGTGGATAAGATTAAATGGGTTATTAATGACAATTTATTAATTTTAGTGGATCATTATGTATTATTGTAAAACTGAGAAGGATAATATGGTCTTTTAGTATTTGTCAAACGTTTGTTTTACTCATATCCATATTTAATGTCGTGACACATTATGTTCAAAAATTTAAACCATTTATGACATAGTAACTTATATATTCAAAAGAAACCGTATGACATTATGACACTAATTTATTACATCCTTATTAGTGACAAATTAATTTATGACACATTTTTCTCATATTCTTATTAGTGACACACTAATTTATTTAAACTTGTTTATGACACACTAAGTTTTTTATATACATATAATGACACATCAAAGTTTTTGACACATATGTAGTGTCACACTAAATTTCTTAATACATATATGGTGACACACGAAATACAAAATTTTAATACATTCATAGTGACACATCACAAAATTTTAGTACATTTATAGTGACACATTATATTTATCATACTAATTTTTTGATATATACGTAGTGGCACACTAAATTTTTTGATGCATATGTAGTGACACATTAAATTTATGACACATTTTTTAATAACAAACTTTGTGGTTTTGACACACTTAGTTTCACAATACATTTCTAGTACCACACTAAGTGTTTTGACATATTTAGTATGACACACTTAGTGTTTAATACATTTATAGTGACACACTTATTTAACACAATTTTATTGACAAATTAAGTAAGTTTATGAAACACTTAGTTGCATGATATATTTGTAATGACACACTAACGATTTTACTATATTATAAATTAAACGTTTAGTCTTTAGACACATAAACTAGTTGTTCGAACACATAAGCTCTAACACTTTGACATATTGATAAAAAATTTCTAACATCAACATAATAAAATATTAGCACAAAACGTTTATATGACAAACAGTTAATTTTGTTGAGTATTAAAACTTAAATTATTATTGTTATAAAAATGAATCATGTTATCTGGTGGTAACATTGATATGACGAAAACATAGCGATCATAAAATTAAAAATAGGAGATTAATGTGGCTAGCTTAAATGGGCATTTAAAATAGAAGTGGTTAAATGTCTAAAGTACCCTTATTAACAAAATAACATATATTACACTTTTAACCCTTTTTATCCTTTTTACCATAACATACTTTTCATTTGATCTAAACTCTATATATGTATATATATATATATATATATGTGTATATATATATATATATATATATATATATATATATATATATATATATATATATATATATATATTAACAAACAGTTGTTTTGCTATTTTAATTCTGTTATGTTTTTTATTATTACAATGTTAACTTGTTTCTACATAAACATTATATCCTAAATAGTGATTTTTTTGTTAATTTGTTATTGTTATTGTAATTTTATTTGATTATTCTTATTATTATTATTATTAACACCTAACTACTACTCGTACTAATATTTATTTAATTAACATAAAGCGTATCAAAGAAGCTGTGAGAATCAAAGCGTCATCTTGGATCACCAACTGTTCATCTTCTCCAAGAATCTATTCGATTTTCTTGCTAATATACAATGTGAGTTAGTTTATGAACTTCGATGTTGGTTACTTGTTATTTTAATTAGAGTAAAAATGAGTATTTTTTAGTATCCAATTATTATTTTGAATCTTTAGTGTGCATGTTTAAGTTAAAAATAATGTATTTGTTTGTTGGCATATGTATTTTGATATACATATATTTGTTTGTTATTGCATGTTGTTATTGTTGCTAGTTTGTAAAACCCCCTTTTGCTCTGTTTGATCTATGTTTTGATTGTTAATAATGATAATTTTTATTTTGCAATCAAAGTTTAGTGTATATAGGTTAAAAAATGCCTATTCCATTTGTTTGTTATTGCATGCTGTTATTGTTGCTAATTTGTAAAACCCCCTTTTGTTCTGTTTCATGTATATGTGGATTCTTAATAATGATACTTTTTATTTTGCAATCAAAGTTTAGTGTTTATAGGTTCAAAAATGCCTACTCCAATGCCTATTTGTGATCAATTAGCGAGAGTTGCTGGTTCTAGGTGGCCAAAAGATATGATGCTTGTATTTTTTGCAAATGAAATTGAAACGACCAAGTGCGCCGAGGCGGAGTTTAGTAGGAGAGCGTCAGAGATTGAAGCACGGGTTCGAAGATATGGACAGCTGGTGACGTTGTTGGAGATGTTTTTCTGGGAGGGATCTTTGAAGTGCGTTTCACATCTCTTAAATGTCCAAAAAGAAGATCTGCTGGAAGCTACTAAACTCCTCACGAATGCTATTAAGATGCAGGAGCGCCTTGAAGAATTGTTTGTTATGGTGGAGATGGTGAAGGCGTTGGAGTATTAGTGGTGTCTGCTTTGTTGCTATGATCGTTTATGTGTTTTGGTTTGTTATCTCTATCGCTTAGATGCGGGGTCTAATAATCTTTTGCTTGTTGTATGTGATGGATGTTTAGTACTCTTGACTATGACATTATTATGTGTATTTATTATTATGACTTAATTATGTTAATATATTTTAGATGTTTATTAATTTGTTGTCAATTTTATGCTATTTTTAGTTTATGGTATGATCTTGTTTAGGATTGTTAGTCTTTGTTATTGTTTAATTTGATGCAAAGGTATGTTTTATATTATTTTTAGTTTATGTTATGCTTTTTTTTGGATTGTTAGTTGTTTCTCTGTTTTGACGTTGTGTTGTTTGATTGGTTACTTAACATTTTCCATCCAATATAGGTGTATGTAAATAAAATGTTGTGGCATGACATTGTGTTGAATCCAGGTATTATGTAAACAATTTGTTGTGGCAAATCTGTTTTTGGGCGCACCCAATCATTAGTAATATTATTAAATTATATTGTATCAACAATAGATTAGCAAAAATTGTCTGGTAAAATCTTTGTTTAGGTTCTTTGCATTATTTGTTCTATTCTTAAATCATGTTGAATCAATAACAGATTAGCAAATAAGTAATCATTAACGAAAGTAACAACTTGTTTAAAGATAAATACATAGTTTCAATAATATATAAACAAAAACTGGAAAGATACTAAAGGTTGTGTCTTCCAAAAAGGGATTACAAATATGTAAATGTATGTGCGATACATAGCTAGACTGCGATTGTATATTAACAGACATGAAATATAGCTACTCGTTGGTTGACATCGTCGATAACTTTTGTCTGATAACACATTAGTTTAATGCGCATCATCTTATGTTCTTCAAAGTGACAATCTTTTCCAAATTGATACCAGTTTCCTTCCATGACCAAAGATTGTATTTGAAATGGGTTTGTCTGTTTTAAAAGCACTTATAAATTGATAGCATATACGGCATTCATGTGGACAATCTCTGCTTTTCTGTACTTGTGCATGTCCAAGGCATCCCAAATTGGTGAGTTGATTATCTGGTTGGTTACATAAGATTTTGCATATGTTAGAATGTTGTAATACTTATATGTAATGTTTGTTTTTGCGATATTATTAGTAACATATTACCAGTTTGTAGTAGTAGCCAATATCTGGATGGAAGGGTGTGTAAAAAACTCTGTCTTCATTTATGTGAGATGCGTGATGGTACCATGTGCATATGTGCTGCATTCGCACGTCTGCAAAAATAAATTTGGTCTTAGTTAGTTATTTTCTTTATAGTTTTTTCTCCCAATATTTGATGTTTTGTTACAAGTTTAAGTTATTTATAAAATCAAAAACTTACCATGTCTGTCGCGATACATAAGTGGTCTTGGTGGTCTTTTTAACAAAGTTGTTCGTATATCTTCCCTGCTCAATCCTAGTCCATCATATCCTCCTATTACAACAACTGATAAGGTATATTTGCCTAGGTTTTTGAACACAAGCTTCTGACCACACTTTATTCCTGATGTTACTACAAAGTTGTCCCAACCGCATCCTATAAATGTATTCATTCTAATGACTCTATCCTCCCATGGTTTTATTCTCTTGTGGCGAACTTGGAATGTCAGACCATCGTAATGGAGTGTGAATGTGTTTTTCCAAATATCTTGTAAGAAATCCCCTGGCAGTAACTGCAAGTAATTTTAGGAATTTGTCAATTTAGAGACTGTATGAAATTGATAAGTTAGATATAGATTGTGTTTTTTACCGTGAATCCTGGTGTATATGTTGACAAACATCTGATCATTCTTGGTCCTATAGTACGCCTGTCATACTCTGGACACTCTGATCCATTTATGTCATATACCGTAACATAAAAGTCTTCTTCTCCTTGCCTTATAAAATGGATTGTTGCTGTGTTGCGAGGCACATTGGATGCAACAAAGGCAATCCATTCTTTGTTCGATAACACCCATTTGCCATCTATGTTTGTGATCTCTGTTTTGTAACGGTACCTGTCATGGCCGTTCAAGTACAACATGTTGTTTGGAGTCTTAAAGTACTATGTAAATACGTTGGGTAGGATCTGTTTTGGTAATTTTAAAGTAAGTAATATGCAATTAATCATGCATTCTTAAATGCATTGTTTCAATGGCTTGTAGATAACGTAAAATTTGATGGTTTAGTTTTACCTGTGCATTTTCCGGGGTGTCATGAATGTATTCAAAAAGAAATTGTTGTGCCATCCTGTTTCCACATTAATTAATCATGAAAGTGAATATAAGTTTATGGTTGCTAATAGTAATTGCTTACGGTGAAGGATGTGTTGACTTCAGGAGATTAGTTTGTTGATTTACAATGGCAAATATTATGTAAAGGAAGGTTAACCTATGTAATGCAATTCCTAAGTTTTAATCCAATATTACAATATGAACATGAATTTTGTGAGAATGATTGTTGTGATATGTTAGTGGATTGTGCTTTTTACACTCAAACACATTAACAGATCATACTTATTATATGAAAATTTAATATAAACTTTAAGGATTATGATAGGGTTTATTTAAGTTTTATCATACATCATTGTTATTAATATCAGGGGATTCATAATCAATGGGACAAAAATATGTTATACATGATTCTAAGTTGATTTTAATCCTATCACCGATGATCTATACATACACTATTAGGTTGCAAATCGAATATATAGATAAATCATATAAAAGTATGGTTAATTTACATATAAAAAGTGTGTTTGTGATTACCTGTAGATCTTTGAAAGATTTCGTTATTGATTAACTTGATTTGGTAGAAGCAAATTTTGTTATATGGTTATGTAGGGTATGATGAGTTGTGAGTTTTATAGGGTTTAGATGCATGTGTAGGTATTTGTATATAATATATATTCGTTTTTTTTTTTAATTTTTTTTTTAAAATTTAAATTAAAAAGTAAAATTGCCTATAAATAAATCTTTTTGTTTTGTATAAAATTTTGTACATTATTAAATTTGTTATATGGTTTGAATAATTGATTTAGATTTAGTTAAAATTTCGAATTAAAATAAAGTTTTTGACCTCAATATATTGTTATTTTGGTTGTGCTTTTGTATATTATAACAATTCATGAATGATGTTATTTGATTGAATTATATATGTTTGACCATATTGTAAATGTAAATTCTTAAATAAGTATATCACGTTTTGTTATTTTGTTATATGTAGTTAGTCAAAACTTTTTAATTGTTGAAGTTTATGATTTTTTTTACGTTAATTTCTTATATGTTATGTTAAAATATTATTTTTTTAAGTTGTAGCATTTGTTTTTATTGTATTATTTTATACATGATATGAATTAGAATTGCATGTTAAAGTATATATAGTGCTGTATAAGTAAGATAGGTAATCATTACCTATATTTTTATATATATTAATTTATTGTTAGTACTTGTTAATTGATTTTTTATTTTGTTATACTATTACTTTAGTAGTATACTCAATATAACATCAAAAACACTTGTTTATCTCCGATCATGACCATCAAATTTCCGGTACTCAATCGATTTTCTTTCCCCCTCTTTAGATTTTAGTTTTTATTGTTTTTTAATCGAATGCCTGATATTATATCTTCTTTTTTTTCCTTAGTGATTGAGATTATGTTTAATATTATTGATTTTTGATGATAACTGTTTTGGTTAGTTCATATATTGTTTTTATAACAATTTAGGGTTAATTTTAAGATTGTATATTTGCATGTGCTGTTTATTTTTTAGTTTGTGAAACCCCTAATTTATGAATTTTATAAAATTAAGATATTCTTATGTATTATTTTATTAGTTATTTATTATATTGTGATTTAAATTGTTGTATTCTATATTGTTCTTTGTTTATTGTTGTATCTAAATTTATTGTTTTGTTAGTTTAATAGTTTATGATCCTTTAGATTATTCATGTGTTTTATTAATCAGTTGTTATATGAATGTGAATGCCTCTCAAATCCATCATGAATAAAAGAATATGTTAAATACAAAATACATAACATCCTTTGATTATCAAGACCTTTTAGTGATTACGACCATTAAGTATATACCAGTGTAAACATACCTCCAATACTTTCATACATCAAGTCTTATAAGGTTTTTTTGACTTTGTGAAGATAATAGTGTGATTTGTGTTAGTTTAATAGTTTATGATCTTTTAAATTAGTAATGTTTGAGCTAAATCAGTTGTTAAATGAATGTGTTTCATTAAGTAGTGTTGTGCATTGTAGTTAGTAATGCTTTGTAACATATTATGAATTAGTTTACTCGATCATAATTAATTTGTAAATGATGTTATTTAGTTGTTAAATTCGGAATTTAGTTGGATTTTGTTATGTGTGTGTTTGTTGGTTTAGTGTTGGCAGTTGAGTTTTTATTGTTGATGTAGTTCAATATGGATTTGCTGTCATTAATGGTGGTGTGTTGTGTTTTGAATTTCCCATTACTTATAAGTTGATGTGGTGTGTGGCAGAAAATGATTGGAACGCAGTTTGTTATTGAAGTCGATAGTAATACATATCGGAAGGAGCTGATATATTTGTTGTGTTTAAACAGTTTTCAAATTTGACAAATAAAATCTTTTTTGTTATTATGATGTTTTAATCGTGTTTATTAACAATGTTATGTTTTATTTTATTTCAGGATCTTCCAGTTTGGTTCAAGAAGGTTTATACTAAAGGCAAAACATGGGTTTATTTGATTAACAACAGATGTAAGAAATTTAAGGTGTTGTTAAAGGAAATAAAAGGACAATGGAAATTTGATAAAGAAACTTGGGAACACTTCATTAAGCTAAATGGATATGAAGATATTACATTGTTACACTTTTTAAACGAAAGTGCGGATACATATTATGTAACAGGGTATGATGCAAATGGTATTGAATCAGGTGGTTATGGAACATTAAGTGTATCAGGAAGACTTGCAAGGTGAACTGCTATAGTAGGTCATAATATAGAGGAATGTCCGGTATGTTGAATATAGCATATGTTATTTAACTAAATTAGAATGTTTGGTTCTGTTAAGTATATTATTCGATGGTATTCAGTAATTTATTTTTTGTGTTTTTTTCGTAGGTTCTACCTTTCAATTTTCTTCCTTATGTAGGTAATAATGTTTTCATGATTAAAGTGAATGGTTTTGAAGTTCAAGTGATGCATGGGCTTCAAGCTTTTCCTGGACAGAACATAAATTATGGACATGTGTTTTCCGGATTGGATTGGGATGATGTTGTTCTTTTTGGAGTTCCTGGAAGAAGGATTGTATTGACTAACATTCTGAATAATAGGTTGAGTCTTATGAGTTTTATGGGTGATGGTCGCGAATTGACTACAGAAAAAGTTCCTCACACAGTATTGCATTTTGAATAACCAAAGCACATTTTTGATAACGGTAAGTATGCATAAGTTCATGAGTTTTGTTTGAAAATAATGTTTTTGAAGTGGGCTTACATGTTTATTCGATTTTGTTGGTAGATCCTCGTATGTTCCAAATATGTAATTGGCGTGGTCATGAGTTGGAACACAATGATGAGAATAGAACTTTTTACACGAAGCTTTATTGCTATGTGTTTGAGCAACACCGTCTTGTAAGTTTTTTTTTGAAACATTCCTTCTTTTATCAATTTCTTTTTGAAATGATTTCTTAATTAAGACGGTATTAGCTAATAATGTTATATCGGATTAATGTAGAAAATACCTGAGGGATTTGTGAAAGCGCACAAGCTATCCAATTATCTTCATGCATTGCTTCGACACAAGACATTTGCATTCAGGATGTTTCTGCACCAAGATATCCACTCAGAAAGGCCAGATCGGACAACTCATATTTCTTTTAAAGGTAATTGGAGGCAACTTGCTCGAGATTGGAATTTGCATCAGAATCAAACATTAAGGTTTAAGTATGTGGCGGATGTTCCAGATGAGCAGGAGTTTATATTTTTTGGTGAAGAGCCAATATATATGCCTGTCTTTGATGTTTGTTGAAGTATGATTGTTTAATGGATTATTATGCTCTGGAGGTTTTGTTTGGAACGATTGTTTTATGTTGTCGATGGTTAATTGTTAGAAGTATGATATGGGTTATGGTACAATAAAATGTACTTATGATGGTCGATAAACGTTTGTAGTTTTTATGTATTGTGTATGAAAATATAATCACTATGGTTTGTATTTTTTTGTGTTTGTTTGGTATTGTAAATTTTAATCTTCATTTGCAATTTTGTTGTGTTTTTTTTTTTTTTTTTTTTTGGTATATTTTTATAGCTTATTTTTTGGTACAAACTTTTTTATAATAATGTTTAGTTTATGATATATCTTTTTATGTTATATACATTTTGATTGATAAAAATGTTTGATTTTGATACAAACTTTTTATCTTTTAATGATATATACATTTTGATTGACAAAAATGTTTGATTTAGAGGTTTTTGATATTATTTGTTATTTATGAGGGTCAAAGTGTATAATGTGTTTTAGTTGAGGGGTTTTATTGAATTTGTTGATAAATTTCTGCATGTTGATTGACATAAAGACGGCTTCTACAGTCACTTTATTTAAGTCTACTTCTAAACTCTGTAATATTCATTGCTACTATCAGTAATACTCATTGCTACTATCACTATTGATAAATCAAAACAGAAAATTTGACTAATTGCACAATTGAATCATAGGTCATCATTAATCAGGTATTTTTTTGTCTTTGCATTTGTTACTGTCATTCATAGTTGATCTGTTAGTTTTCATTTTGAATGCAGCTATTAATGTTATTTAGTAAATGTGATTATGATTTTGTTCATATTTAGGGTTTTAATACTTGATAGATAATCAAATACTACGTGATATATGGAATATTGTTTTGCCCTGTTTTTGACCAAATATTGTTTCCATAATAATATTAATAGATCTAAGTGAAAGTTTGTTTTGTTTACAGGAAAATGACAACACAATTCTTGGTTGATTATAATCATGGGGAACATTTGGGTACTTTGGTATGTATTTTATTTCTGTTAATTGGTATATATGTGTGTTTGATATTTGATTTTTATTTATTGTTTCTATTTGTTTTTGAAGATGCTTCCTGACTACTTTCACATAAACTATTATACTAATAAAAATTATGTTTATCTGATTTACAACAACAGGATGAAAAGAAAAGTTTATATGAATCGTGTAAGTGGTAGTGACGAATGGAATTTTTCTAGGGATTCATGGAATAATTTCATAGCCTTGAGTGGTAATTTGAATATAAGAATGATACATTTCATTAAGGAGGGTGTCGACACATTCTATGTTACGGCTTATGAGGAAGATGGAACATAGTTCGGTGGTTATGGTATTATTCATACACGTAACAGAAACGTTAAATGTGTTGGTGAAGTTGGAAATGATACTCATCTATCTCCTGTAATACTCTGTTTTGTAGTTTTCCTCTGTTTTGTTTTAATTTTAGTTATAGTTTATAATTTCATATATATACTTATATATATTTTTTTTATTCAAGTGGTTTCCGCTAGAGTTTCTGCAAGATGTTGATAGGAATAAGTTTATGATACGTTTTTCTGACATTGAAATACTCGTTGAGGTAAGGCAAGGTATTATTCCTGGAACAGATGATACCATTGGATTTCAATTCAATGTGCATTGGAATACAGTTGTGCGTCATGCGAATCTGATGGTTGGCGAACGCGTTGTGCTTACTAAGACAAATAGGAATGATATTCGGATTTCTTTAATGAGGTTTGATGATGATGGATTCCAACTTATTCATGAAGCAAACTTCCCCACTCGGCTTGCCTTTTTGCAAGGTCATGATGAAAATGAAACAGGTGATAAATTATAATGGGTATTGCAATGAAATAAGTATGTGTTTGAAATACGACCGTTTAAATAGTTATGTGTTATTCTTTATTTGACTTGTATTTCTTGTTTTTAAGATGAGAGGTTGCTTCATGGTTGTAATTGGATAGACCATGCTGGACATTTAACTGAAGAATCCACATTTTACCAACGACTTTATCCGTTTGTGCTTGATTATGGTAGATAGGTAAGGATATTTTCTTTATTGAAATTCAAAATCTTGTATGTTTGACATATATTTATTACTCTATAAGTTTGAAGATATCTTCTTTGTATATTAAAAAAAAACATGTTGCTCATTATTGCAGACTATACCGGCTCGTTTTGTGGATGCTAATCAACTTCAAGGTTTTTAACATGCAATTTTAAGAAGGATGGATACAGAAAGGCGTGTAGTTTTGAAATTTGAATTTCATCCAGAAAGTCCATGGAGAAATGATCACATGACATTGAGGACTAACTGGAAGATTCTTGCTGGAGAATTTAACCTTCCAATGAACAAAATGATTTGGTTTCAGCTTGTTGGAACCACACTTGATCCTGATTTTGAAGTCGAGCTGTTCAATGGTCCTATTCCGCTGGTTCCTATATTTTATGTTTGCTGAGATGATGTGAGGTTCGTTCTTGATGTTGTGATGTGTTTAAGAACATGCTTTGTTTGGTATATGTGATAGATGTGTCGTGAAATAGAACTTGGTAGTTCATAGTTTGTTGTGGTTGATGCTGTTTCTTTTGGCATGTTTATGATGGATATTAGTACTAATGTTATGCGTAGGGTAATAGCGTAGGAATTAACGAATGTATTTCGTAACTCTTTTTTTTACTATGTAAAATGACGATATGGTTATGCATTAGGTTTCATGGTATGTGAAATGTTATTATGTTTTATGTGTAGATATGTTGTTTATATATTTTCTGTCGTTGTGATTTGTAAATTCTTAAATCATTAATTTAGAAGCCACCAATTTAGTTGTTCCAGTATAGATTTTATTCACTTTGTTGAGACTCATGTAGTCTCAAAAAATACAATTAAAATGACAATAACTATCTCTCCAATGTTGCCTAGAACAATGGTTCCAAAATGACTTGCAAACAAAAACTAAAACACAATATTCAGCATAAATAAATAATCCAAACAAAAAAAATTTAAAAATATACAAAACACTATATTTACATTCCAACAAAAAACTATCTACTAAAGTGTTTCGTATAATTTTTTTTTGTAAGTTGTTTTGACCATCCAAATCTTGTATTCCAGTTTTTAATTATTCATCCGCATCACGTGCTATTTTTTCACACTTCTTGATTGATTATCACTTGTTGAAAGACAAAATAATCAATGACTTATAAACAAAGTATAGATCATATAATCAAAAACATACCTTCCGAATATCATAAAATTTTACAATGATTGTTTATTAATGAAATAAAATCAATACATTAAAACAATATACAATAACTTATAAAAACAATCATATATAAATTAATCATCAACAACATACCTTATGAATATCGTATACAAAATAAAAAATATGGATCATATATATATATATTAATCAAAAAAATAACTTATGCATCTCCTAAACTTCCTTGTGGCTGCATAACAATACAAACAATAAAAAAAATATAGATCATATATACAATAATAAAAAGCATAACTTCTGAACCTCCTAAACTTTTACTATGATTATTTACTAATGGAATAGAATCAATACAAATAAACATTATACAATAACTTACGAAAACAATCATATATAAATTAATCAACTAACAATAAGAATCATATATATATATAATAATCAAAAACATACCTTCTAAATCTCCTAAATGTCTTTGTGGTTGCAACATACCTTTTGAATATATAAATTAATCAATAAAAAATATGGGAAAAAATAATCAATGACTTATAAACACAATATAGATCATATAATCAAAAACATATCTTCTGAATATCATAAACTCTGAATCTGTGACAAATCGTAATTTCAAGTCATTTCTCAAATTTACTATTCATCTCGGGAATTTACTATTCACATATTACTATTCATCATTTTACTATTCATCGTTTTTTAAGTCGGTTTTAGACTTTGAGAGGTTATTTCAAAATTTTACTATTTACGCAACACTATTCATTCCCGGAGAAAAAGCACTATTCATGGTTACTATTCATCATTTTCGTAAACTAGGTTTACGAGTATCAAATTCGCGTAACTGTAATGGTTAAGCTGCGTATTCATGAAACATTATTGAGAACATCACATATAGACTAGAGTTAGTCTACATATCATCAGTAACATCATTTTCATATTAGTTCATGCCTGGGTTTGCATATTTCATTAACGTATATCTATTTATTAAATAAACGCTATTGCACGATCATTTATTTTGAATAATTGATCCGACACTTCCAACATTTGTCCTGATATATTTTTATACTCATTATAAGACTATAAAAATTATATTATTAGTTTACCCGATGTTTTGAATTTATTTTGGTATATAAATTTATATATATATATATATATATATTTACGACGGTTTCCGTAAATTCTATTCGATAATTATTTATTCACTCAATACTTGCGAGAAATGTATTTTTATAATTTTTATGACTTCGATATATTTTATTTTGTACCGTTAAAATCGATTTCTAGCTAACACTACACTTAATAACTAATTATATGTACAAATCATACATTATACTTAACTTTAAACACATTTACTCATGAAAAATGCACCAAATCCATCATCCTTATCCCATTGCCGCCCCTCCCTCCCCCTAGTCATCAGTTCCTTGATATTTTGTTGAGTACAAAAACTACACCTATACATATTTGACTTAGATATTTCATGTTCATGTATTTTATTTCATAAAAACTAAACACATACAAACACACATTTTTTTAAGGTGAAAAATAGCAAGAGCTCTCTTGCTCATCCTTGTGGTTCGGCTCATCCATGAACAAGAAGAAGAACATCATCATTTTTGCAAGATCAAGTGTTTTCAAGATCTATTTTGTATTCTAGTATAGGTTTTGAAATAAAAACCTAGAAGTAATTAGATACCTTGTTACCAAAACCTTTTCATACTACAAGTAAGTGTTCTAAGTAATTTTCCTAATCTTACATACTCCTACTTGATCTATTTTTATAATCTAGTAAGAAAAACATGCAAGTATACTATGATCCATACCACTTTAACATGTTTTTATTTCTTAATATGAGTTTAAATTATCCTATTAGTATTCCTATGAAACCTATCATTGTTGGTGAAGTTTAGGAACCCATGACACCCTAAGAAGGTGTATGGTAGGTTTAGAATAGTTTTGGTGTTGATTGAAATGGATTGGTAAAAGACATGAACTAGAAAAAAATCATTTTCGACAACAAATAATTTAGGTCTGTCCAAATTTGTAAAATCTGGAAATTTCAGTAAGTGGTGGATTATTTTGGTTTATATTTTCATAAAATTGACTTAAAAACGAAACCGTGGTCGCTTGAACGGGTTAAAACGGGTTTATAACGAAAAAGATACGTTAATTTTAAGTTTAACGACGAAAACTAATTTTCTGAAATAATACAAGCTGTCAAGGGATTTTCAAGGGGCTAAACCGAGTTTTAAACATAATCTAAATGAGTCGACTTATCAAAAATATATTAGTATACATTAACACGAAACCGAGGATATATAAATCTTAGAAAACGGACCTATAACTCTCGAGAGATACGTATTTGAATTACGTCGATCACAATTATTTTCTTCAACACTAACACTCTATATTCACCATTTTGAAACTAAGCTTCGCGAGGTTACTTAGTCATTTTCATGAGTTGTCAAAGTATATTATTTTACGACGAAAAACTATAAATTCTTGTTCTATTTCTAAACGACTATCGTGGGATGTTGTTCCAACCTATATAAGTGTAAAGTATTTTATAACTTGACAAGACGTTATAAACTTATTTTTAAGACGATAAACTTTATTTTCAAATGCACAAGTGGTATGGATATCATATGAGTTTGCATGCACAACATTATTTCATGACTTATAATAGATCATATCATTCATAATAGGTTGCAGTTAGAGATTGCGCCTCATTTCAGTGTATCCACTTTTGCCATCATAATCATTGTATCAAGTGAGTTTTCATAGCCCCGTTCTATTCAAGTTTATACTTCATTTCAAACCTACGGGGGAGAATACATTGTACATCATTTTATTACGAGCCCAAGTATATCAAATTCATTTACATTGCTTAAGTTTCCGCATTGCCATATTAATGTCCCCATTTCTTTATCATGAACCGTTAATTACGGAGTAAGCGAGGGTGAGTGAATAGATCTATTGTGGGTGACTCCTCCATCCGGGTTGGTAGTTCCAACTGATCAAACGGATGCATTTCATTTAATATCTGAATGAGAGTTGTTTGGCAAACACTCTGTTGGGGCGAACATCATAATCAGTCTTGCTTCGGTGTCATGAGCTTATAGCAATTGTATCATTTTCATGTGGCATTTTTGTCATACATAACTTATACTTGTAGTAGTCGTACAAAACATTTACATAAACCTATGATTTCTCACCAACATTATTGTTGATCGTTTTAGCAATGTATTTTCAGGTATCTAAGGCATATACTTCATGGCATGCATAAGGACTTATCATAGAGTCGCGATGACGACGCATCTCACTTGTATATTATGGCACTTTAAAACATCGTTTGGTTTGTAACAAACTTATTTCCGCAAATATTGACTACCTTTTGGGACCTATCTTTTGTAAACTCTGAATGTTTTAATATGACAAACGATGTGCTTTTAAAACGACACTCTAGGTCGTTCAATATAACTGTAATTGTGATGCTATGGCAGTCATCCCCCAGGTATTCCATTCCGCTGCAAAACAGGTAATTTGGGGGTGTGACAGATTGGCATCAGAGCAAGAGTTATAGAGAACTAGGTTGTATCATTGACCCTATACTATAACTACATCATCATAGCATCTCATCATTTCATCATAAGTGCATATTCATTATACATGTGGTTTTATAAGCACATTATGTGAGTTATTTACTTTCATTTCACATCGATTGTCACAGAGATGTCTTCAGATACCCTATCCCATCATCATTTCTTCAGACTCTGACATGGAGGATGCCTTGTCATCTCCTATTATAGACTCTGACATGGAGGATGTCTTGTCATCTCCTATTATAAACTCTGACATGGATGATGTCTCACCACTCCCTACTATAGCCTTAACATCAGTTGGATCTACACCAGACTCACCACTCATATTATCCAATATTGAGACTGAACCCTTTGAGGAGGACGAAGTTGCACCTACACCACCACTGTCACCATCGATTCGTCGTAGGAACAGGGCAGTTCCTATCATTCTGTCAGGACAGATCATACCATTTGGTTGGACTTATATGCTAAGTACTAATGGACCTATTAGGATGCTTACTGCGAGGAAGAGAGTATATTCTCTTACCCCTCCCCCCACTCCTAGATCAACCGCTACTCATGTACTACCACTACCATTAGCTACTCATACCACTATTAGTCGTCCAATAGTGCATACTCCAGATTTACCTCTGAAACGTCGCGAGACAACACGAAAGAGGGTAGTATTTCATTCACCATCATTTCCTAACTCACCACTAGGATTTCCATCATCATCATCGTCATCATTTTCATCATCATTATCATCTAGAGCACCATCTGTACCATCACATCTCATAGACACTACTCATACATCTGACTTGCAGCTTGGGAAGCGTGCATGATTTGACACACCATTACCATCTATCACTAAGACTATAGACACTACACCATCTTATAGGTTTGAGGAAGTTGAGAGTTTCAGAGCTGTTGCTGCTAGACAACCTACTGCTCCTACACTTGAGACATGATTAGACCATCAACAGGAACAGATAATAAGTACCTTTCTATCTAATGTAATCTTTATCCTTTATTATCTCCACGATAATCACAACCTTTGTTTATTTCATTCCCTATTCCAATTGCCCAATTTTCAATCATTTCGCAACAATATACCGCTATCTTACTAGGGATTAGGGCAACTTTATTCTTGACCAATTAGGAGACTATTACCATTCTATGAGGTTCTCCCATGTATCCTACAAACCATTCAACAAATCTTATTTCAAGTTATTTTGCTACTACTTTATAAAATTATTTCACATAATTTTATTTCAAGCTATTTTACTACCATCTAAGAAAAAAAATTCACATGATTCTAAAACAAGTTGTTTTGTTACCACCCTATAAATTGATTTTTGAGTCATTCTATCAACTATTTACTACCATTACGCGAAACGATTTTCATGTTACTGTGAAAAATTGTTTGAGCCATTATCTTACAAAACAACACGTTGAATACCATCTAAAACTTCGGAGAAACATAATACCATTTCAACAAAACCAAGCATCACATCATTTGTCCTCGATTATACATAGCCTGATCACCTATGTATAATTCAGGAAGGATTATGTCATGAAAGAAACAAGCATCATTTCAAACTTCCTAAAACAATCTTCATTCAAAAACAAAGCTTTGTAATCAGATTTCTTTTGTTAACACTCTATAGATACCTACGCCACTCATCACTCACTCAACCGATAAGTTAGAATTTTACCAGTAACCCTTTTAGGAAAGACTTTCCATACCATCTACGAGGAGGATTCCTCGATACAAGAAAACAATGAAAGGATTTCAGGACTACCAACAAGGACTAGAAGTATGTAGTAAGATGATTCAAAACTCAACAGAAATCTTAAGACATCACGAGACAATCCGAACCACTATCTTTGAACTAGAAGCCAAATTCTTTTTCAAAAGTACCAGCTAGACCGAGTTACAAGAATTTGTACAAAGCAAATACCCACTAAGTAACACTATAGAAATAAACTAAGCCTCCTAACTGAGACTACAGAACATTCCATTAAACATGGCCTCAGCAATATGTGAACTTCTCTAAAATAAGTTTCCCTCAAATAAAAATTGAGTTAAATTAAGGTTATCGATATAAACTTCCCCTAAGGCATTGTGTTCTCTAGAAATTACAGATAACCTCACTTCCATATCAAGAGAGACAACAGGCCTGAACATATCAAACAGTCAATGACTCCCCATCTACACGTGAAAACAGAGCAGACATTCTTCGACATAGTATCAGCTGATATCTACGTTTTTTTTTTGCCAGCATGATAACAATCTCAGTGATGAACTATTTTAGAAGCACTCAATATCGGAACAAATCTTGAAAATCAACCACCACACCACATCACTTAAATATTTAGGGTTTGTGACTCGACAACATAGAGCGTGGAAACATTTCGATAAGAGAAATTAAGAGAGACACCATCAAACAATAAACATTTTAGTAATGGAGACTAAGCACCTTAGGCAAGGAAGACTCAAGTCATGACATTCGCTAGAACTAGAAATGCGAGGAATCACAATTGTTACCCATAATCTATTCCTTTCAATAATGTCCTTTTCGACAGACTTGACATTTTGAAATTTGGCACGAGACACGTGGTATCAATTTCAATTATACCTAATATAAGGTAGCCGATTCACCTTAGACTTCTAACAATCATTTCAAGATTCCCATGGAACCTACTAGGACATGAGTACCGCTTATTATCCTCAGCTCAATGGTCAGAACGAGAGAACGATTCAAACAACAGAAGATATACTCAAAGCATGTGTGATTTTCTGGAAATGATTAGGCAAATCATTCTTCATCGAACAACTTCCCTTACAACAATAGTTATCACATTAACATACTGAATGCACCATTTGAGGTACTCTATGGTTGAAATGTCAATCACCTATTGACAGGCCAAAAATCAGGAAAGTCCAACTCACTAGTCCATAACTTATTCATGAAACAACAAAGAAATCGTACAGATCTAGAATCAGTTACAAGCAAAAACAAATAGATCGAAAAGCTACGTTGATATACGACGTAAAATATTGGAAATGTGTTCCACAAGTCACAAACCATTAGAATTTCAAGTTGGCGACAGGGTTATGTTGAAAGTATCGCCTTGGAAAGGCGTGATACGATTCGGAATACGCGGGAAGTTGAACCCGAGGTACATTGGGCCATTTAAAATTCTGAACAGAGTCGGCCATGTAGCATATTGACTCGAGCTTCCGTCAGAGCTCAGCAGTGTACATAACACATTTCACGTTTCAAACCTCAAGAAGTGTCTTTCAGATGAATCACTCTTAATTCCATTAGAAGAAATTCAACTCGACGATAAACTCAATTTCGTGGAGGAACCAGCAGAAATCATGGACCGAGAGGTCAAACAGTTGAAGCAGAGTCGAATTCCTATCGTGAAAGTTCGCTGGAATTCTCGAAGAGGTCCCGAGTTTACTTAGGAGCAGGAAGACCAGATGCGACTCAAATATCCACATCTTTTAACAAATAACACCGTAGAAACCAACATGAACTGAATTCAGGGACTGAATTCCTTTTTGGGTGGGCGAATGTGACAAATCGTAATTTCAGGTCATTTCTCAAATTTACTATTCAACTCGGGAATTTACTATTCACATATTGTTAGGTCACAAAGTTTACCACACAAGCTTATAAGAAAGATAGAGAGGCGATTGAACAAGATACCAAACACACACACACGATATAGTGAACACGGTTATGTGTAGAGCATATGTGAAAGGAATAACTTGAACAACCAACCTTCAAATGAAGGTTTACATAAGGTATTTATAGGCAAGGAGCTAGGGCAACACACCTACTCCTTCCCTTTCTCCTATGGGCTTGGGCCTAAGCTCATGGGCCTTCTACATAAGCTTAAGGCTAATAACAAACATAAAGGCCATACTAAGCTAACTATTACATATGAGTAACTAACACTTGAATAAGGTTTAGGAGTGATTCCAACAATCTCCCCCTCAAGTGTTATTACATATGAGTAACAAACACTCAAGTGTTGGTGATGAAAACGGTGAAGGCGTTGATGTAATAGTAGCTTTGACGCCTCTTGACATTCTTCTTTCTTGTGAGAAGAATTGCCTTGATTTGAACAATCTCCCAGTGTAGAGAGATAGTTTACTTTGAACGGTTATGCTTTGACGTCATCATTAACCTTGTTATTTGATCATTGTTCTTTGTGGTGAAAGTGATAGTATGTTGTTGTCTGCATCAAGTTGCCTCAGTGCTTCGCCGCCATGTCTCCACGTCGTTCTTCAACATACTCACACGCTCTTTGACGTTGGAATTCAGATCTTGATGGAGTTCTTTAAGTCTTTAACTTTGTAGATTCTCTGTATTGACGAAGAATCATTCATTGTGTTGCTTTAGGATAAAACTTCCATTAGTGATGATGTTGGCGTGAGTATGAGAAGAATCTGCACGATCATTCCGCTCGAGAGATTCCATAAGAAGAAAACATTTAAACGGTTAGTAATAAGCGGATTCCGGCACTTACAAGTTTGAACTTCGAGAGTGTTAACAGATGAGTGTGAAAACACAACTCTAATTCTTACAAAGGCCGTTCCTGAATCGGAGTCCCACAAGTGAGATAACACGATGTACCGGAGTACACCTACGATTCAGATGAGTCCGAGGTACAGATCAGCATCACCTCACGACTGTAGACCGTTTGAGACCACTAAGCGCAATCCACGGGAGTTGCCGGTTGAAGCGACCTGCTTGTCGGGGGCTATTTAATGTTGACCCTGGCAGGAGTTTCCATTCATTCACTGAGGATCACAAATGTGAACCTCTCATAAATGTTCTCGACATATTGCTAAGATCTGTGAAGGACTCGATATGAACCACTGATAACCTTATTATTGATCATCAAGTGATTAAATGTCAAGTGTACCTAAGAGATCTTTTGATGAATCTCGTGGCTCTAGACTCAATAGTGCGTTTTGGTTTTCTGAGCGGAGACTAGGGAGAGGGTCTCCTTCTTCAATACCAGCAATCTCTAAGAGAAAGCCGATAGTTTACGTAGGGTTCCCAGTGAGAATGCAACAAGCTTCTGTTAAGAGAAACTTGAGTGGATAAGAAGGTTTAGTGCATGCGTCCATGGGTCCATGGCGACTTTTAATCTTCAATACCGGCGTCACAAAGTGACAACCAGTAGCATATGAATTGAACCCGATTATGCGCCTAAGTTGAATAATCGGGAGGCCTATTTCTTTTCACCCTTTTCTTTGCATTTCTTTTTAATTCTTCAACTCCTTCTTTCTCCCATTCTCATTTTCTCCTTTTATAATCATACCTAAGGACTTCTAAATACTAACTATTTGTGGTGTCCTGGGTAGATCCCTCCGACTCTGGCGGATCATAGGACGGTTATTCCTAACCTTAGTCACCTTATAACTCCATGACTAACCTATGTTGCCATAAAACCATCTTGTTGTGAAAAATCTCTCAAAGTGTTTGTGAATGAAAAACATTTTAGTACCCCTGTTGAGATAAGATTTTGCATAAATACTCCCCCTCCACATGTGCTTAAGTGTTTTAACGGTTAAAATGCACAGTGAGGAAAGAGCGCGCACATTTTGAATTGATTCACTCAAGATAGACAATCCCCATGAGACAGTTACGTGGCATAATTAAAGAGTTGCATTGTCAGCTTTTAGGTGACAACTAGCTCTAATAACTACCTTGAAGGTGTAGACAATCCTCGAAGGTTGTCAAACCCGTCAGAGTTCATGTTTATCAAGAGTTTCTCGAATGGTACATTCTACTCGGACAAGTCCTTTGCGAGACACGCTTACATCACTAGCGAACTAGCTTGAAATTATTACCCGTCCCGGACAAGTCTTTTCGAGTTACTAACGGTTAAGCATCGTCAATTCGTTGGTTAAGTCTGAAGCACACAGATTCATTTGCATTTTACACAACATATTTCTTATCACATATTTTCTCCCCTTCAAAAATGGCATATTAAAGTGTTATTTTTGAAACGTTTGAGAATAAATATGACCATTTCGAAAGTGTTGGGAAGAATGACCACTGAGAACAATTTTGAACAAAGTTTTGATTCAAGTACTCCCCTCAACGAGTGATATAAACGGTTGAGGTTTTGAAAATCATAAGGGAAAGTACTTGTTCTTTTGAGCAAAACCTTGAAAAGTGAAAGGTTTGATAGGTTTTACTCAAAAGTAAGAAGCTTTCGCTCCTTTTATAAGGATTGTGGCAGGCACCACGTGGGTCCTTTATTTACAAGTACGGGTTGTACAACCGTAATGTGTGCACAAGCCATTGACATAATTAATCAAACATCCAAAATGATATGAAGGAAAACAAGTTCAAGGGGTACCGGAAGTGCGTGATGTTCCCAGGAGTGTGCAGGCGTTGAAATCCGGTTATGTTTCTCCCCGGTCGACCACGACATAACTCTCCAATCGTCTGAATCGATCCCTTCAAACAACCGCTCATCAATCATTGTGATGATCCGCTCACATCCCTCCTTTCCGAGAATTCCAAAGCTTAGGAGACCCAATTTTCCTGGTATATCCTTCAACCTGTATGCCAATCCATCCCTAACCAGCTTCAAAGTATGATCCCGAACTTGTGGAGTTCGCTACACGCCATTAAGCAGTTTCTTTGAAGTTCACTACGGTAAACAACGAAAGGTTTCTGATGAGTGTATATTGAGATAGCCGGTTGATATCGGAAGATCAAGCTTTGAGGAGTGAAGTTGACACGCCGTCGATAAGATTCAACAGCCACCGGGAGATCTTCTACACGTTCCTTGATGACAATCCGTCTTATGAAGATGAGAAGTGACTTGATAAATTCACGCTTGTCTGCAGCTTGAGAATTGTCTCATGCGACCCTGCACCTTGGCAAGGTACATGTCTTCGATGTCATTGAGAGACAAATTCTCAAAGTCACCTCGAGAAAGCATAGTCCCGTTCATCTTGTCTTTTGACTACGATCTTCTTTAGGAATGTGTAGTCCCACTTAGATGAAAGGTCAACGTGTATGATGGCAACGATATCTTTAGAACTATGCACGCATGTTGAGACTTCAACCCCAGCCTTCTATAGTAGATTCGGGCTGCTCCGCCGCTGATGAATCCCATACAATGCATCTCGCTATGCCCCACCGTGTTGGAGAACAAGTGATTGGCACGCTCAATGGCTATGCATTGAGTAGACAACTGGGAATGGAAGTGTCAATGACGTAGCATATTTTCTTGAATCATCGCCACCGTAGAAGAAAATCCGGTCTTTGTTGAAGAAGTATCCAAAGGAATCCTTGGTTCACCGTTTGTCCAAGTGTTGATAGAGGTTTGGTCCAATCGGTGTAGTATGGAGGGTTGTCCCTTTGTGTGAAGTCAATGTTTGCTTCCGGGTTGAGCCAATCCATTTTGTTAGACATAGCTCGAGCAATGTTTTCAAGGTGATATTCGACCTCGAGGGCACTTTCGAGTGTCTTTTAGAAGTTGAAATGCTTCATTTTTATTCGCCTTCACCGATTTCGCCATTTTCTTCACATGGAACTTTTCTTGCAGAATTTTTGCATGCTCCAATGTAGAACCGTCTACCAAATTCTGACCTTCTTCGGGGTAGGGAGTGTTGTTAACAAGATTAGCAAACCATTCAAATTCCTCTGTTTTATCGTCATCTAGCCATGATACGACGTCGCTTGAGGCGCTTCTTCTTCTTCTTTTTCGAAGGCCTAGATGATGATTCCGGTTTCTGAACTTGTTTGGGAGAGGTGGGTTGTTGTAGGGGCTCAAGGACCTCTTCATCGTCCCCACCCGTATACTCAAAGTAATCATCGGTTTTAAAGTCGGGGTGGTAACTCGGAATCGCCCCGAGGTTTTTCAAGAAAGAACGAGGAGGAGATTTTTGTTGAACAGGAGCACGTTGTGGAGGAGGTTGCATCAAAGAAGATTCACCGCATCGCTTCGACGTTTAGGTGCGAGTCTTTATCCTTATCCTTGTCTTCATCGTCTCTAGGACGCTTAGACTTTTCAGCTTCAAATCTACAAGCTTCTTGAAGTTGGTAGTCCAACAATGCTTGAAACAACTTTTTTCATCGAGTAAATGTCCTGGATCGTGCGGACATTTGTGTAACAAGCTTGGCCACCAATTCATTAACCGAGAAAACTATCGGATCGGTTGGATTGATTGTGACGGTTAAAGGCGTTGATCGAATAGTTTGCTTGGCGATCCGCATAAGATTTGGATAAAGTTGTTTGGTGAACAACTCCTTTGTGACTTTAGGAACATACCCTAAGGTACTTTTTGTAGCCTTCATCATTTCGTGCTCAGTTCCTCTTGACGGTGATTTTTCATGAATTACTGAACAAACTTCCTTTCTCCTTTTATCTTTTCATGCTCGCCATACATATCTTTGTATGTGATCAAAGAAAGAAATTTAGCTTTTGTTGAGCACGCTTTTCTTTCCTGACTTGTTTGACAGCATTGGTAATCCGTTCATGAGCTTGAGAAATCCAAGATTTAGATGGTTTCTTCACGGATTTGGATGATGATTTGGTTGACTTCTTTGATGGTGGTGGCGAGTAGTGAGAAGACGAATCTGATGATGAAGAGATATGAGGAGACTCTGGATCCTTCGGAGGTTCAGAGGTTTCTTCCTTTGATCGCAAGCAGACTATCTAGAAGAAACGTATCATAATCAACATCTTGATCTTTTCGGACTTCTCGCTTCCGGTTCCTCAAACTCTTATTCGATAGAATCCTCCACAAGCTTTTGTTGTTGCATAAGAGTGGTGGCACCAGCCCCCTTATCGGGTTGATTAACCGCATCGTGAGAAGGTTCAGAGTGGGCGACCACTTGATCCTCCTGGGACCACCCATTTGGTCTTTAGCAAATTCTTTAGCCTTTTGAAGGTGTCTAACGATATTAAACTTCTTCCTGTATGATATATCCAGTTGCTCTTCTTCTTCATCCGAGCTTTCATCATACGGTACAAGTACAGAGTCTTCCCTTTTCTTTGTCGGTGGCGGACTTGGAGGTTTAGCTACGAAGGAGGTGTTACGGTTGCAGGTTCTGAGTAGGTAATCTCTTCATCTATGTCGCATACCTTCAGAGCTTTCGTCCACAAGCTTTCTTTGCGTTCGGGTGTGGAATAGGTTCACTTCCTTACTGGAACAATCCTTTTACGAGGAGGATTCCTTTTGGGAAGCTTCCTATAAATATTTGTACTTGTAACACTTCCAAGACTTGCTTCTTCGGTCCTTCGGTAGGTGTACCGTAAGATTTTTCATCCGATGACCAACTTTGCCTTCTTTTACGCTAACCCATACCTTTTATATGTTTCAAGCTTTTTGATTTCGGTGGTTAGAAGGTGATCGTGCAAAACCGAACCTCTGTTTCTTTGTTGACGATTCTTTGATTCGACAGATAGTATGGGTTCATCAATATGTCATGATTATCCGGGTCATTGAGCCTCATGGGATGTCAAGATGAAGTCCAAGTGCTCTCTGGATCAACTTTGGTGTATCGACATAGGGAATCTTGGATCCAAGCTTCTTGTGAAATAGCATCATGTCCTCCCATATCGGTGCTTCGATTTCAATGTCCTTCTTGTTGATCAACGACGTAAAATTTGTAGTTCCATGAGCTTGGGATGCTCATAGCCACCACGACCGAGACCGATTTGGTGATGATCATGTAGAGTGTTCTCCATGGTTGAGGAATATTCTTCTGCTCTACGTGAGAGTGCTTAGTAATGATTCCTGAAGCTTCATCATAACCAATATCTATCAAGAATTTGGGATTGTCTCTTCAAGAGGGGTAGCAAAGAAGTCGGTTGGCGATGTCGGAATGATGAGAACGCCCGTAAGTCACAGGAGTGATAGTGACTTGTTTGTGATTAAGTGTCACATTCACGCACTTTGACCGTGATCCTCTGCATAGAATCCCGAATTGTTGAATGTAGACCTCGAACTGGCTGGCGAGTGTGAGAGCATGTTCAAGTAGGGATGATTCCTGAGAATATCCACAGCAATCAAGCAGGAAGATTATGAGCAAGTGAGGGTATCAAAGTCAACCCTAAGGTTGTTCTTTCCAATCTTTCTCGGATAACCCTCTGGAAAGATATCACAATTATAAGAACTTCTGATGCATCCACAATCATTTGTTTAGCCATGTCGTGATCTGAAATAACATTAGCCAAAAGAACCAACATATCGAAAGACATAGTGTTAGTCAACGGAAGGTCTTATTGTCTAGTTATTGAATGTACAGTGTCAATGATTGTTACGAGTCCTAAGTCACTTGTTTGTTCAATAGTCCAATGATGTCGTGAAATGTTTTCGTAAGTTAGTTAACTTTAAGTTTTAAAGTTTATGTTATCACTTATTGTTCACAACATATCAAACGATTAAGTTTCTTAGTGACATTATTGGATTCGTGACGTTATGATTAGTTTATTTACAAGTTTGTACACGTAACAATTCATTATGAAGGTCAATCCGGGCTTAAGCGTAGTTTTGGCAAAGTTAAGCTGCGAAGCATTGATGATATACGCCGTAGATCTAAAGCTTACGCGTAGGATCCTAACTTACGCGTAAGAAATGTTACGCGTAGGAAAAGGGGACCTTATGCGTGAGAGCTTGCGTAGGCGTATAAAAACCTTACGCGTAAGGCTTACTAGTAAGAGTAGACCTTATGCGTAGAGGTCATCACGCATATCCTTCACGGATACGCGTAGTCCCATTGTAGAACCTTACTGCGTAATGGTTATGCGTGAATTATTCTTACGCGATAACTTGACTACTGGCGTAGGGTAATCCTTATGCGTAGAGTTGCAAATGACCTTGATTCTTAATATTAAGCGTAGCAAAGCACCAAATAAGTTCATCAAAACATCAGAGTTAACACAAAACATCATTTTATCAACAATTTATGGCTTGAACATTCATAACACAGTTACGCGTAGAAAGTCATACGCATAGGTCAAAACCCTAAGGGTTAAGATTTACGCGTATAATTTCTAGCCATGGGAATTGCACCAAATAAATTCTGGTAGTTCTAAGATGTGTTGAGAGTCTATAAACCAAGTTATAATATCTAACTCGTTGTGAATCAAATTTACCCAAAGTTATGAACATTAAACCCTAACTTCAAATTGACAAACAGTTAGTGTTTCTGGGTGGTTAACAACCATGGAAATCATCAATTCAACCTTATATGACCATAACCCAACAATATTTTAGACCAAAACACTTCACATTTGAAAAAACCCAAATCGACTCATAAACCCTAATTTTCAAAAATCATTAGTAAGTGTTTCTGGGTGGGTTTTAATGGTTAAAATGATATCCTTGATGTATTAGAAGCATTTTGACACTATCCATATAACCAAAAACACACACATAATGATTATGTGTTCATACGCTTATGTGTAGAACACATAATCACGCGTAACTCAATTTTTAGCCGTAGGATTTGCATGAAATTAAAACCTTAGCTTAAAAACATGTTAAGATCGTTAAACCACTTACAAAATGATGATCAAAACAACGGATTTCTTGGTTCAATATTAGGCGTAGGATGAGTATGGTTGTGTGTATTAAATGTGAAGTAAAAAGTAGGTGGGAGGTGTTTTATTAAAAATAACTTTAACATTTTGACAGTTTTGGTCCCTCCACCTTTTCCTTTTTCATACAAAGCCTTTTAACTTCAATTTTGGTTACCAAACAAAGATTTTAAGAAAGAAACTTTGACGACACTCCCCTTCAACTTAATAAATGATGAAAGGTTATAAATTTTAGTCCGAGGAGTGTCGTTTAACCGAAAAGTTTACCACCCATGATAAAAGAAACAACCGAGATAAGATAACATGCAAGTACACGGATGATTTGAGACGGTTAAGTATTAATTTTCTCCCCTTCAACACTAGATCGAAAAAATATTGAATTTTGAAAGATTATAGTGTTGACGGAAGAAACGTATTTGCAATGTTGAAAGAAAATAGATAGAAGAATATTTTTGTTGTTTTATCATGTTTTATACTTTTGTATTTTGTTTTTGAAAAGATATTTACAAAAAGAGATTTTGGTGTTTGTGGGGTTTTTAAGATGTTTTAGGAGGTCATCTAATTCCTCTTGAGTCAAACACCGCATACCAATCCGGTGGACCAACTCATTAAACCTAGCGGAAGGCAAGGCTTTGGTGAGAAGATCTGCCAATTGGTATTCTGTACCCACAAAATATAATTCAACAGGTACACTGCTCCACGTGGTCCTTGATGAAATGATATCGAAGATCGATGTGCTTTGATTTCAGATGCTGAACTGAGTTGCACGAGATTGCAATGGCACTCGATTGTAACACCTAGGCAAATCCTACATGTGTGGCCCGAGATGTTGGCTCATAAGATAACATTCGCCTTACAATGACACAACAAGCTGTTTGTGGTCTCAAGTGGAGTTCGAGGCCGGTTAAGCGTGCTCATGTGAGAGTAGTACGGCTTGGTGACCTACCGGAAGTCTTCAAATGAGGCCACAAAACAAATCCGTGAGCCTACGGGCAAAGCGACAATATTGTGGTCGATAAGGCGGGTGTTACAAGTAATTATCGAGCCACTCTGAAATGCCGTTCGATGGGGGGCAAACCTCATCAAGGACGATGAGTCCCTGGTGATTGTAACACCCTAGGCAAATCCCACATCGGCTGTGGCCGGGAGAGATGTTGGGCTCATAAGATAACATTCGCCTTACAATGACACAACGCGTTTGTGGTCTCTGAGTGGAGTTGAGGAACGGCGTTAAGCCGTGCTCATGTGAGAGTAGTACCTGCTTGGGTGACCTATCGAAGTCTTCAAATGAGGCCACAAAACAAATCGTGAGCCTACGAAAGCGGACAATATTGTTCGATAAGGCGTGTTACACCATTGTCGCAGTACATCGGATTCGTCAATCATATAACCATAGTCTTTGAGTTGTGTTCTCATCCATATGACTTGAGCACAACATGTGGACATGGCTACATATTCTCGCCGGTTGAGGACGGCGATGTACAATCCGCTTCTTCGACCATGACACCGCTTATCACCAAGAAATTGTAAGCTCTGAAGTACTTTTCCGTGAGTCTAAGCATCTGCGTGGTCGCATCAAAAGCGATTAGTTCAAAACCGTAATCCTTGGATACCGTGATCCCCAAGTTAATGGTTCCCTTTATGTATCGGAGGATTCTTTTAGCCTCGAGAGGTGGGTTTCAGCTTGGTCGCGACCGATAACGAGCAAAGATATACGGCAAAGACAATATCAGAGCTGTTAGATACATGAGAGACCCAATAATACTACGGTATTTTGTAGGGTCCACCAATTTCCCATGTAAATCATCGTCTAGCTTCTTGGTATGAGCCATTGGTGTGGCATAGGTGTGTGTTTTCATTCCAAATTAGTTTAACAATTCAAGGGCATATTTGGACTGACTCAAGAAAATACCATGGGGTGATTGATGAACTTGCAGTCCGAGAAAGAATGTGAGTTCACCCATCATGGACATTTCAAAATTTTTCTTCATTAGTTTTGCAAAAGCGATTGAAAACTTTTTATGTGTAGACCCAAAAATGATGTCATCCACGTAAATTTGAACAATTAAGATATGTTCCCGTGATATTGTATAAAAAGAGTTGGGTCAACCGAACCTTTGGTGAAATTATTAGCAATGAGGAAGGATGATAGCTTATCGTACCATGCTCGAGGAGCTTGTTTGAGACCATCGAGCTTTGTTCGTTTGTAGACGTGATTCGAAACTTCGTGATCAACGAATCCATCTGGTTGGTGACATAAACCGCTTTAAGTTGTCCATTGAGAAACGCAGTTTTGACATCCATCTAACAGACCGTCATATTCATATGAGCCGCAAACGCTAGAAATATCCGAACAGCCTCAAGACGAGCAACCGAAGCAAAAGATTCTTCAAAGTCAATACCTCTTCCCTCGACGATAACCCTTAGCCACCGACGTGACTTATTTCGATAACATTTCCTTCAAAGATCCAATTTGTTTTTCCAAATCCATTTGAGACCAATGACGTAGACCCTGTTGTCTTTCAACCGCTCCCATACTTCAAGAAGTTAAAACTGATTGAGTTCTTCTTGCATGGATTCAATCCAGTTGTCTTTTGTCATTCGGCTCTTTGATGTTTTTAGGTTCGATTGGCGCATGAGTGCATAAATGCAATGTTCACCGCTCGTGTGAAGACGCTTGTCTCGTAACGACAGGTTGATTCGGGTTGCCAATAATGTTTTCCAGAGGATGGTCTTTCGTCCATCTATGTGTGGAGGGTTGATGTTGGTATACATTGTGCAGATTCAGAGGATTCAAATGGTTTGTTGAAGATTCCGCGACATCCGGTGCGGCGAGTCTCATTAGCAAACGGGTTGAAGAATGCATTTGGATCAAAATCGTAGGTGGGTACTACATTGAATATCATCAGCTTCATCATTGTTGGAAGCGGTTTGTTCAACTGTTGTGGTGGAGTCAACCGGTGTAGGTGCATCTGCAACATTAGTTGTTGTAGGTGTATCGTAAAAGAGTATGATCGTGTTGAGCGGCGGAAACAGGATACACCGAGCACGCTCATCAATATCGCCATCCGAGCAGTAGAGCAAATAACCTTTCCATTTGTTGAAGAGTAAGCCGGGGCTTTGTTCACCGATGATGGGGTTTGGGGAAAGTTTAAGCGGTTGTGACCGGTTCTAAGCATTATACTCGTAAGCCATTTCCGTAAGTTCATCGAAATGAGCATGAATCGTTTCCATCACCAGTTTTGTACGACGATTCCAGATTCGGAAACCTTTGGAATTATCACAGTATCCGATAAAGACTCCAATGTCGGCTTTGGCTTTGAGCTTTCCAAAGTCATCACGATCATTATTCGGATAGCAAAGAGATCCAAATACATGAAAGTGTTTTATATTCGGTTTTCTGTTATGGACGAGCTTGAAAGGTGTTTTATTGTGGCGTTTTGTAATCATAGAACGGTTTTGAGTATAGCATGCAAGATACGCCTTACGCCCATAAGTAATATGGAAGTTTAGCATTAATTAACATTGTTCTTGCAGCTTCCACTAACGCTCGGTTTCGTCTTTCGACAACTCCGCTTTGTTCGGTGTACGTGCAATAGATGTCTGATCGAATTCCCTCTTTCTCATAGAATTCACGAAGAGTTTGATTAACAAATTCGCCTTTATCTCGATTCGATTAGTCGAACGGTGTTACGTAGCTGAACTTGTATTTTCGTGAGAAAGGTGATGATCATCTGTGGAGCTTGATCTTTGCTTCAAAGAAAGTAGACCCAAGTCCATGGAATAGTCATCAACAATTACTAAGATGTAGCGTTTGCCATTGATCGTTTGCACGCCGCGATCGGGCCACACAAATCCATGTGAAGAAGATGAAGCACATCTTTGAGAGCGTGTTCCACCTTTGAATGAAAATGAGCACGAGTGCTTTTGCCTTGTTCACAAGCTGAGCAAAGATGATCTTTAGAATACCGTGGAAATCCTTCAACTAGTTTGTGTCGAGCAAGGTTGGTGATGGTTTGAAAGTTTAGATGTGAGAGACGACGGTGCCATAGCCAGGATTTTGTTGATGTTGCCTTTGAAAGTAAACATATGGGAGATGAAGCAACCATGTCTTTCATAGATATAGTGTAGAGACTAGAATTACGCGATCCGCATATAAGGTCATTTCCTTGTAGATCACTTAATGAAACAAGTTTTCTCCCGAAAGCAACCTCCAAATCTCCATCACAAAACCACTATCGAAAGCAGTTATGACCGAGGCCTTCCACATAGTAAACCCTGCTATTTTCGATGTTCCCATTGACATAGTCTCCGTAGCCCATGATAGCTGCGAAGTGATCATTCCCGAACCTCGACAGTGCAATGAACTTTGCAATTAAGTTTGATAACAGTTTAAGATTGCCTGTCATGTGTCGGGAACATCCGCTATCAACAATCCAGAGAATGATCTGTACACGCATTACACACGGAGCGACGCATGGAATAGAAGTAGATTTGGAACCCGAAATGTTAGAGGGTTCAGTAGCGCTTATAGTAGATATACAAACATCAATAGCTTTAGGTATCCACTTAAATCCTAGTGTGTTATATATCCATTTCGGCCATCTCTAACTAGTATTTGCTTTAGTCTTAGTGAATGCACTAGGTGGTACTACATTCCTAGGAGGTGAGACAGAGCTACTGAGGGACAAAGAATGCGTTTTTAGAATCTAAAGAAGGTGGTCTACCAAGCACGGACTTAGAAAGATTAGTGGGCCTAGAGGTATTCCGGTTCTTAGGATTCCTTAAACGAGAGATGATAGCTTTAGCAACACATTTATCATGGCAATCGGAATTCATACTTTTACCACAAATAACACAAGGTGCATCAGACTGAATATCAAAAGTACTTAACGGTTTAGCATTCGTTACATCACTATTTCTATTACATTTGCCGACGCGTAATATCTATAGTGGACGCAACGTGAGTCTTATTCATAGTCCTAGGGTGTTCTTCTACTTTAGCATTCTTGATTGATCTTTTCTTAGGTCGCAACTTCCTATTCTTCAATTGAGTGCTCCTAGGCTGTGAAGTGCGGACGTTTGGAAAAGGCTCAACTATTCCCTGCTTTCAGAAGGAAGCACGCTAGCTACTTGTGATTTGGGAGTAGAAATTCTAGGTTCATGAGTACTAAGTGTTACTGGGGCTAATCTCTTAATGATGGTTGGCGAAGTTGTTCATACTTTCCTAACATTTCTCTTAACTTGAGGATAGTGTGAATCGATCTTGATTTTCGAATAGAACATTTCCAAAGAAAATGCATAACTTCTTTAATGTGTGCAAGATAATGATCAAGTTCATTTGATGCTTCATCACGAGTCTTTTGAGTAAATCAAATATGACACCATATTCCTTTTTAACTTTTAAAAGTTCTTGTTCATATTTTGAGATTTGACACTTAAAGACACGCTTTGATCATCCAATTGCTCAATTTTATGATCGAAGATTTTGCACGAATCGGCGATTTTGTGTTGAAAAACATGTTGTTGATCGTGAATATCTTTTGACACCAATTAAGACGACGAATTGCATTTGAAAGTTCGTTTGACAATCGCTTGTTTTCAACTTTTAGGACTCGACCAAGCACATTATCGGTGTTCTCAACATTTATCACGTTCAACAAGATATCGCCAGAGGTATGATCAAATGCATATGACAAAGAATTCATTAGCACAACATTATGGACATCAGCAGAGATGACATCTTCCAAGAGTCGATCAACATCTTTTCTCAACAGTTTCTTTTACGTTTAGTATTAGAAATAGATGTTTGTTTTCTAAAACTACCTTCATCACTCCAAGTTCCTTATGAAAATCCTTTTCCCAAGCTAATGCACAATTTTTCAAATTTTAATTAGGTAAAAGATTTTTCTTCGAAAAATGTCTCTTTGTTCTCGCGCCGAGGCGATTGAAAGTGATCAATTTTGATTTGTCCAGCGATATTCTATCTCAAGTTGTAAAATTTTGAGGTCAGCCATGAAGATGTCAAAATATCTAAGAATTTTTCGATTTTCGGGTTTTGAATTTACTTCACTGATGGAAGGTAAAGGACCATAAGTTTGTGCATAATCCGGTTGGGGATTAACATTAGAAGACTCAGGTGTTTTGATGATAACCCTTGGTGTGTTAGAAGAATCCGTTGGTGTGGCGAAAGTGACCGCTTTTGAATAGTTAAAAGGTTTGTTGTAAACAACTTTTTCTAATTTTGATCGACTCTCGCCTTCTGCATCTAATTCCTCTTGACGATGATATTCAACAACATTCATAACAGAATTATCAACTTTATATTCTCGCCTGGAAACTTCGTGGATTTGGTTTGAATTATTTGGTTGAAAGCTTAGGTTTGTAATCAGCAAGATTCGGTCCATATCCATTTGGATTGGGTTTTAAAGTAAACTTTTCAATGGTTGTGACCGACTCGCCATGTTTGTAAACAACAGCTTTAAACTCTTTAAGTTTGTTTTGCAAGCCGATGATTTCTTCAAGATGATCATCTATTCGTTTCGTTGAATGCTTTTTGTATGCAGAAACTGCTTTTGACAAGTTAACAACTCATTTTAGCTTTTTGATTTTACAAGGTGAGAGCGTTAATTTGCTTTTTATGTTCATGTTTCAGTTGTTCTATTTCGAACAACAAAGCATTCTTCGCGCTAGATCAATGCGATCTGTCTTTCTAAATATTTTCGTTTTGATAAGATTTGGCAAAGGTCGCTTCAAAACCGCTTTCATGTTTTTCTTGAGTTTTGTAAAAGTTGAGTTGCTTTTGTAAACATTCAAAATCCTTGGTTAACAGTGCATTTTGCATTTCAAGTCCTGATTAATGGCATGACATTTTTCCACTATGGTTTGTTGGTCTTGTATTAAACGAGCAAAATCGGATGAGGCAAAATTTCAGCGTGTTCAACGTGAGTCTCAACATGATCATTACTGAGATCTTCAAGTATAACCACGGAGTCAATTTGATTATCAAGGGAAACCGCTTGGTCATCTTGATCGTCAAATATAACTACGGGGTCTAGTTGAAAATCGTCGAATGAAATGTGGATGGCTCATTTTGAACATCTCGAGTCTTGCCGGATTCGGATGTTGGCGGAGATAGTAGATCGAGATGAATATGGTTTGTTCGGTACTGAGACAAGCCATCAGTGTCATATATTGGGCCTGTGTCACTCATGTGTAACTCATGCATATTAGCCATCAACATAACAAATGCATTGGCCCGCAAGTCCTCCATATCATCATCCGAGTGCATTTGCCATAAAACTCGTTTCTTTGTGCGTGAGATCCACCGCTTCATCCTTAAGAGCCAAAAGAAGAGCCTCTTTGAAATAAGCATCGCGCCCTAGTCCTTGGCTTTGGGCATGCATTAGCCAGTGTCCATTCTCATTGCGCTTGTAGCATCGAAGACCATTCAACCCATTCTGAGCATTTCCTTGTTCCACCACTTGAGCTCGATTGTTATTCCTACCCACAAAGATTAAACCCTTGACCACCGCCCATCGGCGACCATAACCACGATTCAACTTCAACTCGTCCATTGTTCACAACAGCTTGATTCCTTGTATTAGATGAGGATCGAATACGGTTGTTGGATTTGTTGGTATAACGGCTAAAGGCATTAGCAATCATAGCAAATCCTTGTTGCAATGCTTTCAACGGATCGATTCCTCATTAGCTTCAGCTTGAGTATTGTTGGTGTTGTATGGAACCAATTGAGTTTGTTGAGATGGAGGTTGTGAAGGATCATGTGGTGTGATTGTAGCAGCTTGGTTGAGTTGCTTTGGTTGAGGAGAATAACTGTTTTGAGCATATAAAGCAAGTTGTTGATTTTCCGGATGTGTCGGGGGAGCAATTTGAGCACGGAGAATCCTTTCCCTATCAACTTTCTTTTCATGAGGTTTCAAGTAATCGTACAATAATCCGTATGTAGATTGATGCATGTTTTCGCTTGACGGAGAAAAATGACATACTTCTCCCATTCGGGACCAAGACTACTTAGGAACTTAGTATTCACCGCAATTATTGGCATATTGATGTTGTGTTTATCCAAATCATTGATGATGTCCGAAAATCGGTGATGATAGGACTCGAGTGTCTCTCCGGGTTCAATCATGAAGTGTTCATAAGCCAAGTAAATTTTGGATTCCAAATCTTCCCGATTGAGTCTGAGATCCTTCCATAAGAAGATCTAATATGATCCCACATTTTCTTTGCGGTCTTTTGAGCATCAACACTACGAAGAATTAGGTTTGGTAATCCTAGGATGATATATTCCATTGCAAGCTCATCTGCTTCATAGTGTAGAAGTTCTTGAGGATTCAAGTCGCACAAAGTAGCAATGTTCGTTTGTTCATCTCTTGGTGGAATGGCATTTGGATCTCCTGGTACAATGACAGTAGGCATCTCAAATGGACCTTCCAAGATAACCTTCTTTAAGAACTTTCCATGTGGCTTCTTTAGATCACAAAACCTAAAGAACCTTATTACCCATTGATCGTAGTTTCCTGGAGTGAGCATTGGAGGTCTATCAAGTGATCCAACCTCATGAATTGATTGTTGGTTGCTTAAAGTTTCAAACATCTTTGCAAACCAAGTGGGTTCCCTCATAGTGATCCTTGATGGATGTTGATTAAGGTCATTTGTGTACGGTTGAACTTGAAGACTTGGTGGTGGTTGAACCATTTGAGGTTGTGGATTTGCGGCAAGTTGTGGAGTATGTTGTTGGTTAAATTGTTGTTGATAAATTGCTTGTTGTTGATTCCATTGTTGATGTTGTGGAGTTAGTTGTTGTTGACGTTGAGGATGAGGATAAGTGTAAGGGAAATAGTTAGAGTATGGTGGTTGTGACATGTTGATAAACTTGTGTTGGTAAAATGGATCTTTGTAGTCGAATGAACCTTTGTTGATGAAGTATCCTTAGGTAGAAAAGACAAGAACCAAGTAGCACTTATGCGTAAAAACACCAAAGTTACGCGTAACAATAATGAGTTACGCGTAGGATTTAGCTTACGCGTAAGTAGGAAAAAACACTAAAGTTAGGCGTAGACAAAACTTAGGCGTAGAAAGTTAAGCGTAGGATTTTCTTATGCGTAAGACTGGGCTTAGGCGTAAGGAAGATCTTAGGCGTAGGATTTCTACGCGTAAGCTTATACTTATGCGTAATTTTAGGGGTTTTGCCCAAATGATCTTTTACACTATCACAAGCAAAGATATCCAAAGTCGACGTATTTTCAGACTTATCCAAGTAAGAAAACACGGAATAAACCCGAAAAATGAAGATCAAACCAAGGAGGCACTTACGCGTAGATTTAGGGTTTTACTACGCGTAGGTTTACTCGTAATTTTGATTTCGGCCAAAAGTGTTTCTAAACCAGTTTTGTGTGATAAAATAGCTTCAATAACACCAAAAGACACAAAAGTGTGAAACTTGATGAACCAAAACCTCTAAAACGGTTATGCGATTAGAACTACACCTACCTATAAAAACTAGCTCAAAAACAATGATCCACGATAAAGTTTGAAACTTTTAGCCAAAAACAAGTATTTTAACACCTTAAAACGTTGAAAGTACAAGAATCTTGATTAAAAGTGTAAAACCAAGTTTTAAGCTTTAAAGAACAAAAAGAATCGGTAACTCTACGCGTAAGACCAAGAAACAAATCTTCAAAAACAAACTTGTTCACCCAACTATTTGGCGATTGATACCACTGTTAGGTCACAAAGTTTACCACACAAGCTTATATGAAAGATAGAGAGGTGATTGAACAAGATACCAAACACACACACACGATATAGTGAACACGGTTATGCGTAGAGCATATGTGAAAGGAATAACTTGAACAACCAACCTTCAAATGAAGGTTTACATAAGGTATTTATAGGCAAGGAGCTAGGGCAACACACCTACTCCTTCCCTTTCTCCTATGGGCTTGGGCCTAAGCTCATGGGCCTTCTACATAAGCTTAAGGCTAATAACAAACATAAAGGCCATACTAAGCTAACTATTACATATGAGTAACTAACACTTGAATAAGGTTTAGGAGTGATTCCAACACATATTACTATTCATCATTTTACTATTCATCGTTTTTTAAGTCGGTTTAAGACTTTGAGAGGTTATTTCAAAATTTTACTATTCACAAAACACTATTCATTCCCGGAGAAAAATCACTATTCATGGTTATTATTCATCATTTTCGTAAACTAGGTTTACGAGTATCAAATTCCAGCCGTAAGGGGTTAAGCTGTATTCATGGAACATTATTGAGAACATTACATATAGACTAGAGTTAGTCTAAATATCATCAGTAACATCATTTTCATATTAGTTCATGCATGGGTTTGCATATTTCATTAACGTATATCTATTTATTAAATAAACGCTATCGCACGATCATTTATTTTGAATAATTGATCCGACACTTCCGACATTTGTCCTGATATATATTTATACTCATTATAAGACTATAAAAATTATATTATTAGTTTACCCGATGTTTTGAATTTATTTCTCTCATTTGTAAAATCGGTTCGGTATTGCGAAAATCCGCGATAATCGCGATCGCTCACTAAACACCTTGATTTATCATAATCGACCTATTTAATCGGTTTGGTCAAAGATTGCTTAAAATCGGTCAACAAACCGATTAATCGGACAAAATCGAACAAAATCAGTCTAATCAGATTAATCAAACAAAATTGCTTAAAAATTGGTCAACAAAATCGCTTAAAAATCGGACAAAATCGCTTAAAAATCGGTCAACAAACTGATTAATCAGTTAAAGATCGCTTAAAAATGGTCAATAAACCGAGTAATATCTATCTAAAATAATATAATATCTTATCTCATATATATAATATAATATAATATCTAAAATTACAATTTTGTGCATAAAAATTCCAATCCGATAAATCCCCGATTAATCCCCGCATAACCAATTAATCGCTAGGCCCTACCCGACCGCCTCACTAGCGCCTAGCGATTTTTACAACCTTGATTTATTTTGGTATATAAATTTTTATATATATATATTTACGACGGTTTCCGTAAATTCTATTCGATAATTATTTATTCACTCAATACTTGCGAGAAATGCATTTTTATAATTTTTATGACTTCGATATATTTTATTTTGTTCCGTTAAAATTGATTTCTAGCTAACGCTACACTTAATAAATAATTATATGTACAAATCATACATTATACTTAACTTTAAACACATTTATTCATCAAAAATGCACCAAATCCATCATCCTTATCCCATTAACGCCCCTCCCTCCCCCTAGTCATCACTTCCTTGATATTTTGTTGAGTACAAAAACTACACCTATACATATTTGACTTAGATATTTCATGTTCATGTATTTTATTTCATAAAAACAAAAACCATAAAAAAAAACATAATTTTAAGGTGAAAAATAGCAAGAGAACTCTCTTGCTCATCCTTGTGGTTTGGCTCATCCATGAACAAGAAGAAGAACATCATCATTTTTGCAAGATCAAGTGTTTTCAAGATCCATTTTGTGTTCTAGTATAGGTTTTGAAATAAAAACCTAGAAGTAATTAGATACCTTGTTACCAAAACCTCTTCATACTACAAGTAAGTGTTCTAAATAATTTTCCTAATCTTACATACTCCTACTTGATCTATTTTTATGATCTAGTAAGAAAAACATGCAAGTATACTATGATCCATACCACTTTAACATGTTTTTATTTCTTAATATGAGTTTAAATTATCCTATTAGTATTCCTATGAAACTTATCATTGTTGGTGAAGTTTAGGAACCCATGACACCCTAAGAAGGTGTATGGTAGGTTTAGAATAGTTTTGGTGTTGATTGGAATGGATTGGTAAAAGACATGAACTAGAAAAAAATCATTCTCGACAACAAATAATTTAGGTTTGTCCAAATTTGTAAAATCTAGAAATTTCAGTAAGTGGTGAATTATTTTTGTTTATATTTTCAGAAAATAGACTTAAAAACGAAACCGTGGCCGCTTCAACGGGTTAAAACAGGTTTATAACGAAAAAGATACGTTAATTTTAAGTTTAACGACGAAAACTAATTTTCTAAAATAATACAAGCTGTCAAGGGATTTTCAAGGGGCTAAACCGAGTTTTAAACATAATCTAAATGAGTCGACTTATCAAAAATATATTATTATACATTAACACGAAACCGAGGATATATAAATCTTAGAAAACGGACCTATAACTCTCAAGATATACGTATTTGAATTACGACGATCACAATTATTTTCTTCAACACTAACACTCTATATTCACCATTTTGAAACTAAGCTTCGCGAGGTTACTTAGTCATTTTTATGAGTTGTCAAAGTATATTATTTTCTGACGAAAACTATAAATTCTTGTTCTATTTCTAAACGACTATCGTGGGATGTTGTTCCAACCTATATAAGCGTAAAGTATTTTATAACTTGACAAGACGTTATAAACTTATTTTTCGACGATAAACTTTATTTTCAAATGCAAAAGTGGTATGGATATCATATGACTTTGCATGCACAACATTATTTCATGACTTATAATAGATCATATCATTCATAATAGGTTGCAGTTAGAGATGCTCATTTCAATTGTATCCACTTTTGCCATCATAATCATTGTATCGTGTTTTCATAGCCCCATTTTATTCAAGTTTATATTTCATTTCAAACCTACGGGGAGAATACATTGCACATCATTTTATTACGAGCCCAAGTATATCAAATTCATTTACATTGCTTAAGTTACCGCATTGCCATATTAATGTCCCTATTTCTTTATCATGACCGGTTAATTACGGAGTAAGCGAGGGTGAGTGAATAAATCTATTGTGGGTGACTCCTCCATCCGGGTTGGTAGTTCCAACTGGTCAAACGGATGCATTTTATTTAATATCAGAATGAGAGTTGTTTGGCAAACACTCTGCTAGGCGAACATCATAATCATCCACGGTGTCATGAGCTTATAGCAATTGTATCATTTTCATGTGGCATTTTTGTCATATATAACTTATACTTGTGGTAGTCGTACAAAACATTTACATAAACCTATGATTTCTCACCAACATTATTGTTGATCGTTTTAGTAATGTATTTTCAGGTATCTAAGGCATATACTTCATAGCATGCATAAGGACTTATCATAGACTCACGATGATGACGCGTCTCACTTGTATATTATGGCACTTTAAAACATCGTTTGGTTTGTAACAAACTTATTTCCGCAAATGTTGACTACCTTTTGGGACCTATCTTTTGTAAACTCTGAATTTTTAATATGACAAACGATGTGCTTTTAAAACGACACTCTAGGTCGTTCAATATAACTGTAACTGTGATGCTATGGCAGTCATCCCCCAGGTATTCCATTCCGCTGCAAAACAGGTAATTTGGGGGTGTGACAGAATCTCCTAAACGTATTTGTGGCTGCATAACAATAAAAACAATATAAAAAATATGGATCATATATATATAATAATCAAAAACATTTATACAATAACTTACAAAAACAATCAAATATAAATTAATCAATAAACAATATGGATCATATATATATAATAATCAGAAACATACCTTCTAAATCTCCTAAACGTCTTTGTGGCTGCAACATATATTTTGAATATATAAATTAATCAATAACAATATGGGAAAAAATAATCAATGACTTATAAACACAATATAGATCATATAATCCAAAACATACCTTCTGAATATCATAAACTCCGAATCTCTTAAACGTCTTTGTCGCTGCATAACAATACAAACAATATAAACAATATGGATCATATACATATAATAATCAAAAACATAACTTCTGAATCTCCTAAACTTTTAACATTACGAGGCTTCCCTCAACCCGTGCGATGCCCGGTCTAGTGGTTGAGGGGTCATGTTTTTATCCATAATGTTGTATATGATGGTATTTAGATACCTATTAGAGAATTTGCATTCTATTTATTATTTAGATGGCTAATAATGTTATTATTAGTTTAGTTTATATTATTTTTGTGGAATCTATACTTAGATGCCTAATAATGTTATAATTACTTTTGTATTTACATTACTTT
This sequence comes from Chrysanthemum makinoi, assembly GCA_910596185.1. Classification (NCBI taxonomy): domain Eukaryota; kingdom Viridiplantae; phylum Streptophyta; class Magnoliopsida; order Asterales; family Asteraceae; genus Chrysanthemum; species Chrysanthemum makinoi. The sequence goes on from OU343220.1 coordinate 138,144,012, forward strand.
ATTTTCATTAAAAGTTTTTATTAACATAGTCTTTTCATATGTAGTATTTTAATTTGAGTAAGTTACATAAGTGTTTTGTTTCTTATTTATTTGTGACTTTTGTTATTAGGAATTATATAACTATTTATACTCTTCAATGGCAAATTTTGAGTTGTTAGAGAATTTGATGAATATTTCAGGATCATCTAAATTGCATGATTGTATGCGTTTGTGGTTTGTACAACAGGCATGTGAAGATGATGCATTATATTATTTTATTTTCATTAAAAGTTTTTATTAATATAGTCTTTTCATATGTATTATTTTAATTTGAGTAAGTTACATAAGTGTTTTGTTGGTTATAATCAAATGGCAATCGTTGTTCCCAAAATCTTTTGTAGCATCTTTAAATTTATGTTTCCAAAATCTGAAGAATAGCCATAACTTTATAATCAAATGGCAATCGTTGTTCCCAATTTATATATTAGAATTTGATAATAGTTGCACATCCACCATGTATATATGGGTTAGCATGTTTGCATGGGCACCATTAAACTTACAAAAGCATATAAAAAAGCATATAAAAAATTACCTTGATCCTAATAATATACCACTCTTGTTTCTCAAGAACAAAATCATTAAACTTATGAGTCTCATCTTTACACAAATTCACAAACTCATCAACTTCTTTCACCACACTTTCATCACCGACACTCATTTTCTGTCGCTTATTTTCGTTGCTAAAATAAATCCTTTTCAATTGTTTCTTCAAATCTTTATACGACAGAAACTTGTCCCTCCATTCGGGTAGCATGTCATATATTAATCTCTGTAATACTTTTCTGAACTGCATCTTGTTGTAAGTTTTTGGTAATTTTCGTGATGAAGATTAAATAATGGTATGATGATGATGATTATATGAAGAGGGATTTTATAATGGATATAGTAATACTCCAAAGTTTTATTACATAACAATGAAATGATTGAGCAAATACTCTTCATTTCATTTCCAAACAACATCATCAAAATAACAACAAAAACAATGATCAAAATCATGCCTTACTACTCCAAGTGTAGGTATTAGTACAACACAAAGCAATATACAAAATCTAATCTGAACACGAACTTCACCAGCTTGTGGCGGTGCAACTTCCACATCTTCAATCACTAAAGGCTTAGCTTATTAGCCTCGTACGCAACAGCAGCTACACCCACAAACAAAACACAATCAGATGACGCTCATTAAATGTAGATTAAAGATACAAAAACAAATAAACGTTACCTTTGCATTTGATGACTTTTCCTTGAGTAGAAGACACTCCAAAATCTTGAGAAAAAAGCATAGCCTATCAAAATGTCAACACCAAAATAAGTACTTATTTACAAACAAATTCAATACAATAAGTTATAGATATCAAAAAAAAAAACAAAGCACATGCTACTAATCGTGATTGATTACGTATTATCACAGTATACACAAAATATATGATGATGATAATATAATATATACATTATTTCATCTATGAATTTAGCACATTAAATATACCTTGGCTTATAACTTCAGGTGTCCATAGCCACTGTCTTTTCTTGTTAGAAAAAGACTGTATTCCCGGACCCCACATGTGATCCATGAGTTATCAACTACCTTTATCTCCTCAGTCCCTGTCGCTTCATCAGTCTCTGTTGGCTCATCCACCTCGCTGTCGTAATTAAAGCAAGACGTCTCGAGTGCTCAATGCCTGATTCCTTCAAGGGTGTAACTGTAATATCCTTCACAATGGTCGCAACCTGATTTAGAGATGGGAGCTCCCCATCCTCCCTATTGTTTTCTATTTCTGCCTTTGAAGTATCGGGTTCATTAACCATCTCGACTTCTTGCGGAGCTTGAATCTTTTCTTCAATGGATGTAGTAGCTTTGTGTGAGGGCATAACTGTCCAACTCTGCAAATTGCATAGACGGTAATGTGAAAACCACGGTACGGTTTTACAATTCAAAGCAGGCCATTTAAGCTTTGCTAGCGAGTCAATCTGCTCCCTGTAAGCAACCAAACATTTCCAGATCTTCATCATGCAAGTCACTCGATAAAATAAGTCCCAGTAAATGCTACTATATATTTAGTCATAAAAGAACTCCAATAAAGTCATAACATTCAGTTATCTCAAGAGTTTTAACAAAATAACATATAAAGGCTCAGTCAAACTACATTGTGCTATCTGTTCTAATAGGTCTCCATAAATGTTTGACCTAGAACCATAAAAGTCACAACGTTTACATGAGTTAATTTTTTCACATGCATTATTAGCCGTGGCAATGATTTCATCGAAATATCATATATATGCATGCATGGTGATTAACAAAAAAACGTTGCAAAAATGCAATGAAAGATAACAACAAAGCGAAGGATAAAAAACTTATAAAATGTCAATATCATTTTCTCTATTCTAAAACTTCTTCACAACCATAGAACAGTGATCCTCCATGGAGGATGTTGTTGATGACGATCACGAAATGGCAAGAGAAATATCACATGCATGGTATTTATACATGAAGTTTTACAATTGACAATAAATGAGATGATTATTAAGAGTCATCCAAAAGTTCTAATAACTCCATGTTTCTTTGTATACCTCCCATGAAAACCATAGCCCTTTCGTGTGCCTACATTGAAGAAGACCTTTCATGCGTATGCATTCAATTCGCCATATTGATAAATCGATGTAATTTTGTGTGGCTTTAGATAGGTTGTACCGTACTTATGGTTGTGCACAACCCCCCTTGCACATTAAATTAAGGGGGATAAGCTTTAAGTAGTATAGATTATTTACTAATGGAATAGAATCAATACAAATAAACATTATACAATAACTTACAAAAACAATCATATATAAATTAATCAATAAACAATATGAATCATATATATATATAATAATCGAAAACATACCTTCCAAATCTCCTAAACGTCTTTGTGGCTATATGGATCATATAAATATACAATGATCAGAAACACACCTTTTAAATATCCTAAACGTTTTTGTGGCTGCAACATACATTCTGAATATCATGCAGAATCTACAAAACATCACAATAATACAAAAACAATTCAAACAATATAAACAATATGAATCATAGATATATAATAATCAAAAATATAACTTCTGAAACTCCTAAACGTCTTTGTGGATGCATATATAGCTTAAAGATTAGGATAAAATTTTATAGAATCACACATAGAATCAAATTGTTAACACACCCTAAATATAAGCCTATAATATATCACAATATATATTTTCCTAATATATCCTCATATAATTAAGGAGATAAATATGATCAAAAAAGTAAGAAACATTTATACCATTACAAAAACAGTCATGTATATAGATTATGATTTGGAGTATGTAACCAAAAGATTCATTAGCCTAATTGGTTTGGTTACTTGAGGCGTTTAAACATTATCAAACAAATGCAGGTTCGAACCTCACCAGTGTACATTTTTTGTATTAAAATCTAACATGCATAACAGATTAACACACTGCCAACGTGGCAATGACGTGGCATTACGTGGCATTTCGGGTATTTAATGACATCATGTGCATCCTGTTATATATATATTATAGATATATATATACTAGCCGGCAAAGCCCGCCCCAAGGCGGGCATGACTTGTGATGTTTTGCTATTTGAATTGCAAGTTTATTTTAGTTTACATTTTGTAATATTTTTTATGCACGGTGTTTTTTTAAAAATAAGAGTTTTTAGTTGGCAAAGATGACGTTTTTTGTATTTATGTTTCAATTTAGTTGGATGCATAACTATGGTTTGTTATTTTTAAGTTGTTGTCATTGTGTGCATGAGCAATAATAATCATAAACATACCAAATTATTATTAAATGCATTAACAACGAAGATGTATTTATAAATTTACATTAAAAAGCTTAATTATCAACTAAAAAGTGCTATAAAGATAATATCTTACTATCTATACTACTTATAAAGCATGCATATCCCCCTCCTAACTCCAATCCTACAACTTTAAGATTCAGCCATCCGACCCTTCGTCCGAGCTTAAATTTACACACACCAAACCAACATCCAATCCTAAAAAATTACCAAACCAACAAAACCTTATAAATCACCTTACAAACAAATACCTCACACATCTTCATCCTCATCTTCCCATCCCATTTACTTTTAAAAAAACACACACACAAAACACTATAATCTCCCAACTCACACCCAAACTCAAATACTCTCCCAACTCACACCCAAACAGAAATACACACACCCTCCTTCATCTTACTTTCTCACAAACCAAACCTTTAAAAAAACGCACACAAAACAACACATCTCCCACTCCAAAAAAAAAAACTCACACAAAATACTTGCTACCTTATTCGACCACCACCACCAAACCCCTCCACCGCCGCCGGACGTCACACCACTGGATCCACCGTCCCCGCTACCCCAGAAAGCAAACCATCATCGGACCACCACATAGCAGCTACAACCGAGAGGAGCCACCTCAACGAAACACCAAGTTTCGAGGTATTTTCGAGTTTTTTTTTCTTCATGAATCTATGTTTTATTAATCAAGTAAGGTTTTTCATATTTATTTTTGTTTATCTATGATCGCCTTTTGGCTCTTTTGCCGCCGCCCCGTTACCTCGCATCCTCCGGAAAAGCTTAATGTTGCTTTCACTGTTTTTGTTGCCGGAAAAATTGCTATTGCTGCCACAACTTTAATGGTATGTTTTAGTTTTATTGTTAATATTGTTACGTATAAAATTGATCATGTATTTATTGTTATAAATTTGTTAAGATTACATGGTTTTTCTTTGTATAACTTTTTCAGATTTAATATTAACAGTTTTTTTTTTTTCCTTTTTTCAGATGAGCTTGTGTTGCAGGAAAATTTGCTGCCGGAATATGTGCCCCCGCCACCGAACTTGCATTTGTTGCGTAAATGTGCTGGTTCTTTTTAAAGTTTGTAAAGGTAAGTTTTGTTATAAGGTTAGTAAATTATTTTAAAGTTTATTGTTTACTATAAACTTTGTTGGTAATTTGTTATAAAGTTTGTTGGTAAGTTGTAACTGTATGTAAATATATGTATTTTGAGTTTCTTGTAATGTTGTATTGTAATGCAATTTTGAGTTTGTTTTAATGTTCTTCAACTTTTAAAGGTATTTTTCTTTGACAGTTGTATTTAGATCCACGTTCCCCCCGGCTGCCGGAATATGCTATTTTCGCTTATGGGCCGCCGAAAATCTTATGAAGTTGCCGGAAATGTGGCTATTTTTTAAGCATCTATTTTCATGTTTTCTTATTCTTTTTATTAATATATATTTTTATTCATATTTTTTTTGTTTTATTAGGTAATATTTTGAAAAAATATATTGAAAAGAGATTTGCATGTGAACTTTGATGGGCTCGAGGCAAGTCAAAATCTTTTGAATTTATAGCTTTTGTTAAAAGTTGCCAAATACTTTCTCAATTTCAAGACATGAGTTCCAAATGTTGCTTAATATGACTTTTCGTTATTCAACCTTTATATAATTAGTTCAAAAAATTTTGTTCAAAAAAAAACCTTTATATATAATTAGTTACATATATCGGACTACAACTACTCATGAGGACTTGATAACTTACGATCTAATAGACATACGAAGGACACAATACATATGTACACACACAAGTGGGACACATAACAAATAGACATACATGTAACACAAAACAAAAAATGAATTACAACAACTTAAATTGTTGTGATTGTGGTTGTATACAAAACAAAAAATGACACACATTTAAAAAAGACACGAATTGCTTTGTGATTGTGGTAGTATATAGGAAAAAAAAATGACATTAAAAAAAGTCACGAATTGCTATATACTTCAAAGATGGTTGATTTTTTTTTGTTGGATGGCATTGAAAACTCAAATTAAGCGTTTTCTATTTAGGAAAAAAAAACAAGTTGAAGGATGGCATTGAACTGTTACACATTAGTAATTTTTAAAGTCATCACATAAAATATCCACCTTTATTGAAAAAGTTAAAGTTGTTGAAAGGGCATCTCGAGATGCTAGGCGATGTCATGGTCTCTTTTCAATGAAACACATAATTGTGTCTCCATTTGCACAGTATTAATTTTGGAAGTTTTTCTTCGTTCTAAACAATTTGAATGAAAAAGTTAAAGTTGTTGAAAGGGCATCTAGAAAAAGTTAAAGTTGGTCTCTTTTTCTTGAGTGAGCAACAAACTGGTCACAACTACATATTGTATATCGAAAACAATAAGTTCAACAAAAGTAAACCATGTCAAATTAATTTTGAAAGGTTTGGCCTTTCTAAAGTTTCGTAGTTTTTTCAAAAGGTTTCAATGTTTTAGAAATTAAATTTATGACTTTTTGTATTTTCAAAACAAGACTATTTAATGAAGTGATAGATTATAGCTAAATATAGTAGCTCTATTTTTTGAATTAATTTTATAAAAGCTGGGTTTTTTAAAATTAGCATAGCGATAAAATATTACGAGTAGCATGAAAAAAATGACTTATCATATGTCCTTCATGTTTAGAGTGTCGGGTATATTGATGTCATGGCCAAAAGTTGTGTCATTTCAACATTTTTTTATATAATACAACAATCCACTAATAAATTAAAAACACCATTTTTTCATGTACAAATGTTGTCATGAAAAAGTGGTGTCATGGGTCCACGATAACCCACTAAAACACAAATACAACACACATGGACAAAAGAAAAGAAACGCTCATGACGAGTTGGTATGTACCTCGAGGCACTAATGTACCAAAGCTCGACATATAATGTTCGTGCCGTTGTTGTGAGCTGGTGGGATGACGCCACCTTGTACCCGAGGCTCTTAATGAGGATGTCAAAAAGAAGAAAAAAGATGAATGATGAATATTGAATTATTCCTATATACTTCAACGTCTTCCACATAAAAAAAAGTTTCCATTATAACTTTTTAACCATTACAAATTTGAGATACTACCAGATTTGCACTTTCACAATTTGTTGTAAGCTATCCATTATAATTTTTAATCATAGTCCACTATTTTCAATTTGATTTATTATTTATTTATGAAAAAATGAAATGCATTACTCCAAAACAATATATATAACACAAGCAACATTAAAAAGAGATGGATATCCCAAACACCTTTTAAAGTGAAATATATTTCAACTTAAAACTAAGCTATAGAAAAAGCATTTCAAGCTAGCAAATTAGTTGAAGACTATATCAATCATACCATCAGAAAAATAGTTCTTCGGAAATGATTCTGTAACGTTGCAAGTACAAATTCTCGAAATTAAATTATTCGCCGCTTAGGTTTTGTCGAAGACTGGACACCGCTGCCGTGATTCCGTAACGCAAAGTACAAATTCTCGAAATTATGCCTTCAGAAAAAGTGCTCTTCGAAAAGATTCCCGAGCGATACATATACAATTTTTTGAAAAATTATTCGCCAAGAGAATTTTGTCGAAAACTAAACACCGCTAGGCGCGGGTACTTTGCTAGATACCACTGCCGCAAGACATGGCTACTCTGCTAGATACCGTTGCCGCTACGCGCGGACACTCGGCTAGAAACCGCTGCCGCTAGAAACCGATGCCGCTAGGCACGGGTACTCGCCTAGTCCCTTATAAAGCATGGATATTCACTTCCTAACTCCTAACCTAAATATTTAAAATTCAGCCACCCAAACCTACTCCCGAGCCTGGTGATTATAAAAACACCTAAAAAATTTAACACCCACCACATATTACACACACAAAAAACAAAACACTATTATCTTCTGCAAATAACCACCAAATTCCATCTTCCACACCTCGCCCTCACTGCCACAAAATTTTAACCTAAACCATCTGTTTTTGCCTGAACCACCTCATCCTCGCAGCCACACAAACCCCATAACAGGTTTTTTTTGTTAGTGTTTATTTATTTATCTATGTATTTTTTAATGGATTGACATTTTTTTTAGATCTAAACGTTTTCACGTTTTAGATCTAAATTTTTTAGATGTATGTATTATTTCATGCTCTTATAGTTTTACTAATTTTATTTTTACAGACTGGTTCTTGTGTCGCCGGAATCGTCTGTTGTTGCTTGTGTCGTTGGAATCGCCAGAAACCGCACCACCTTGCGGGATTTATTTGTATGTGTTTGATGTTTGCTTTTTACAACATTTTTTACAGATTGAGACTTCTGAACCTCCGACATATAAAAACCAAGCACATGACCGATAACAAACATTCACCTTCTCTATTTTTTACACACTCTCTCTCTAGCATAAATAGAAACACAAATTGTATCTTCTCTTAATCTCATATCTAAAACAAACAGGTATACAAACCAAAGGTATTTCATTTTTTTTACTTTCTCTTAGTTTATCCTCTGTTACTTTTTTTCATGAGGTGTTTGTATAATATTTGTGTTTCTTTAAGATTTGGAAGTTATGGATCTGTCTTTGATTTTCATGTTTGGTGTTTGGGGTAACGACGGTGTGCGAGTTTTTGATGGTTTTGTTAACGGTTTTCTTTTGTGAGAGATCTATCGATCTGAGTTTTTTTTGGACAACGGTTTACATAGGCAGCCATGATAGTGGTGGTGTCTTTGTGTTTTCGGTTCAGGGATCTGTTTTTAGACTTTGGTCGTGGTGGTTTTGAATGGTTTTTGTAGACTTTCAAGTCTGGTAAGGTAGCATTTTGAGTTCATATACTGAGTTAATCTTTTTTGATGCCTTTAGAGTTCAGATCTTTAAGCTTAACAGGTGGTGATGTTCAAGTGTTGGTCGAATCAGTGGCATTTTCAATTGTGTTTTGGGAGTTCTATTTAATGGTTTATTTTTTATTTGTTATCATACAAATATGAATGTTTAAAATTGGCTAATGATATTTTTGAGCTGATTAGTATATAACGGTTATTGAAAATTTGAAAAATAAAGGTTTCCTAACCAACTACTACATAAGTACGTATTATAGATTACAATTAATTTGTTGCAAAGACATAAAGAGTTTATATGGCTAAATTAAAATTTGGGTTTCATGTGACTAAGTTTGTGTCTCGAGCCTTAAGACCAAAATGTGGAAATCTCAAAACTTGAAATTGACTCAAAATATGAAATTTCTGATTTGAAACATTGTAGAAAAGATGAAATGTGTTTAGAGACTTGCAAAGTTAAGGATGACAAGAAAAAGGAGCCATGTGAATTAGTACAAAAGTGATTTGGCATCTCAGTTTTATGGCAGAAAGGGAACTCCTCGAGACACAAAAATTTAACTTTTGAGTTTTGACAATACTTTTAACAATATAATACTCCAATGTTTTTGTTAAAAAAAAACAAACTGAGGATGGCTTTCATTAATTTTTATTGGCATAAAATAAAAAAGTGAAATTATAAATTAACCAAATATACAAAAAGCAACCATGCACATAAATTAAACTAGAAAAATAATCATATGATCCAAAGTTTTTTTTCCTCGATAGAGTTTCAATGTGTTTGCTAAACAACAAATAATGTGTCAATCACTTAATGGTATCTACATGATATGGTCCTTACTTACGAGTCTTTTTACAATGAGATTTGAACTCAAAACTTTTAGGTTAATTGATCACTCACATACCGCTGGGCCGGCAAACATAAAAAATTCGTGTCGCGGTTGTTTATTTTTTGTCACTTAACGATTTATCGTTTTCAAAGTAATGCTTCATTTGATTTTTCAGTTTTTTGTGATCTTTGTTTAACCCACCCTATTCGCTTGTGTTGTATCTTAACTCAAAAGCCAAATGGCACTTATAGTGCAATTGTGTTTTTGTGGACTATCAAGTCACGTAAGTTAAAATACATAAATTAACACATGAAATAATAAAAAATATTTAACGTTACATATAAAATAACATAAATACACAATTTAACCTAGATCTTTCTTCGAAAATAAAACACAACTACACACAACAAAGTCTAACAACACACACAAAAATAATCTATTAATCTCTCATGTAGTTGTCGCCATAGTAATTCGCCTAACCAACAAAAGGAAGGACGAGCACACAAAAATTCTAAAAAAAAACAAACAATTGTTACCTCTTAATGACCTCGTGAATGCATAAAAAATCACAAACAAATTGACACAACCTCACTATTAGGCAAAAGGCTCAGGTACTCGCCTATACACCGCTGCCGCTAGGCGCGGGTACTTGACTAGTTATATAAAAAGGATACATATCTTAACATTTTGCCAAGTAACCATGTAATAGTAACAAACTATTTCACCATTCAAACTTTTAGTCATCTTTCATTTAATTGATATCCTCACTCTTTCTCACTCAAGTTTTCCTTCAACCTCATAATTTTCTCTTTCATTCAAGTTTTCCCTAAATCTCATGACTTCTTCAAGGTTAGTCTTCCTATTTCTGTTGCTTTTATACTTTTAAGTCTTCATACTTTGTGTATATGTGGTGAACCGGTGATGTGACATTGAACTTGTAGTGTCACAATGTCTTGAGCAGGAACAACTTGTCCGAACTCTGTTTTAATTTAGTTTGTTTCTCGTAGGTATTGTTGATGGTCAAGCTTTAAAGTCACCTAGCCGGTTTAGCAATAAAAATTTGATGGAGGAAAATGATGTCATGTAACTAACGTTTCTATATGTTGGTGATGAGTTTTTAAGATGTTAAACTTAAGTTAGTTTGTAGTGTGCTATACAGTTAGATTATTTCCATTGTATATATGGAAATGTTTATGTGGTTGATAAACTTGACATGAAGGTGTGATAGAGGAATCATGTGCTCTGTAATTATTCTTTGGTCAAATAAAATTACATTCTCATCAATAGTGAAAGAAAGAGATGAGTAGATAGTGATCGACCATCGTGTTGCTGATGGAGAACAAAAAAA
>OU343220.1:138155000-138252814 GCA_910596185.1 Chrysanthemum makinoi
GGCTTGGGTAACGGGTATGATTTATTTTGGGTTTTGGACTAGGGTTGTTTTGGGCTTGGGTTTAGATTTATATAATGGACTTTTAGATGTAATATCCATAAAATGATTTAAGGACCATTTATGTAAATTGCCAATTTAAAAGGACCAATGGTGTAATTTTGTGAAAGGTTAAGGGTGAAAATGGGTGATTTGGTAAAATGAGAGATGAAGGGTATATTGTGAAAATATAGGTAAGTTGAGGGTGAAAAGTGACAATATGGGAAAGTTGAAGGGTTGTTGTGTAAATTTGGAAAAATGATGGTGAAAGTGAGAAAAATCCCCGAACATGATCCACAACTCCGTAATTTGATCTTTTAAGCATCAAAGTCCCAGAAATAGCATCCCGGCATCGGCTTTTGCTCTCTTTTCTCTCTCGTGCTCGGTTTTCTTCGGTTTTGGCTTTCTTTTGTCTGTTTTGTCATATCCGTACCTGCACATGCATAAACTCAAGAAACACGTAAATATTAAGCATTAACGGCTCTTTCTTGGTTATTTTGGGTCTATATTTGAAAAGAAATGATATGTGTTTTTGCACATATCACTTGTAAATGACATGAGGAACATCAAAATGACCATGCCAAACATTCAGCGGAACTCAAAGTTTGTGAACAACATGAATCCCGAATGGCACAAGTTTGTCACCTCTGTGAAGCTAACCAAAGGATTGAAGAACACCAACTATGAGCAACAGTATGCCTTCCTTCACCAGAATGAGAGACATGCTTTGTTTTAGAAAAGGATTCTAGAACAGTTCAAAACCAACCAGGGAGAAACAAGTTCCTCAAATGACTCAACAGCCATTTACACAAATGTTGGTATTACTACCAAAGCTTCTCAAGTCATTCCTATGGGTGATGGTAATTATAAACTCATCCCTGATCCAGATATCAAGCCTCCAGACCCAAACACATTCATGGCAAACTTCATCAATCAACTGTCTCTCATGCTCAGTTAAAAACATGAACTCTCTCCCACACACCAACAATAACATCAGAACAGCATCCAATCCACACAATCAAGCAACTGTCAGGGATGGAAGGTTGTGGTGCCAACCAGTTCAAGAAGAAAGGCAGTATGAATAGGGAAGAGGTGGAGGTGGTAGAGGATATGTAGCAAATCAGAATCGTGGAAGGAATCAAAATCAAGGGCAAGCAAAGCCAGTCAAATGCTACAACCGTGGTGGTGAGGGACACATTAGAACTGCGACATCTCCAAACGCCCACAGAATGCGTAATACTTCAAAGACAAGATGTTACTCGTGCAAGCTCGTGGATAATGGTGCAAATTGGATGAAGAGGAGTTGTTGTTTCTTGCCGAGGGAAATGCCCGAACCTATGATGTCGATGTTGATGAACAACCAATTCAGATAGGTCATAATCATCAAAATGCATTTCAGCTGACCGTGATGCATTTGACTGATGTCGATGATGAACCCACGCCCAAACAATCTTCATGGCTAGCATCTCACCTATGGACTCTCCAAAGGTCTCTCCACCACAACAAGCTGGTCCATCCAAAGACAAAATCATTTCAGAGGTATTAAAACTATATAATGATGTTGATGAGCAAAAGATGCATAATAAAGTATACTGAAACTTATGAATCAGATATTGAATATGTGTGTAATAGTAATATTGTCCCATATGATCAATATGTGAAGCAAAGTGAAAGTGAGATTGTACCAAGTAATGCATCTTCGCACAATGATGATTATGTTTTTGATGAATACACCGCATGTGCCTCGATGATTCTCAAGTATCTCAACTAAATGCCTATAAGAACAAGTTGCTATTTATGAACAACGTGCTAAGTTTGAGTTGACCACCCGTGAGCAGGAAATGGATGACCAAATGCGCACAATTATTAGAAAAAGTAACTTTAGAGAAGAAGTATTAAAACAAGAGTTAAACTCCTTACAAGAAAAGCTTTCTAAAACCGCTAAGCAAAAACAAGAACTTCAAGAAAATGTTAAAATGCTTAAGCAAGAATTCAATGCTAAGGAATCAAAACTTTTGAATGATTTTTCCAATCTAAAAACTTTGAAAAACAAGCTTGAAAATAAGTTGTACGCATAAGGAATACCATTCAGACCGCTCACTTGATCACTAAGCATAGAGTCTTAAGCGATAAGCATAGCATTCCCCTTGTTGAGGAACCAAATCCTGAGGTTGTTAAAAAGGCTAGAGCTGACCATAATGTAATCTATGATGGTAATGAGATTCTTAAACCTAGACAAAACCTAGTTGCTGAGTGCATCGAGGAAGATAGAAAATTAGATGATGCATCTAGGGAGAAAATGAATAAGAAACTAGAAGATCCTGAATGTAAAGAGAATAACATTACGATCAAACCCCATGATTACAAGAAGGAAAATTATATTTCCTTGAACAAGTTTAAGCCTCAAACGTTGTTACACCCAACAAGTGTTCTCGAAAAGGGATTTAGATAAACAAAAGCAGAGAATCTTGTTGTAACAAACCCTCCCTTTAGAAAATGCTTCAAATGACTGTGTATCCTCCCCAATACCAATGCATTTAGTTCCTAGAACTAGTGCCACTAAAAGCAAGACCTTAATCAGTCAATATGTTATTTTTCAACTATTTGTTGATTTTGAGAAAACTTGTAAGAAAAGGATCACACCCACATCGATAATCAAGGGAAAGAGGTTTTGAGCAAACTAAAGAATGCTATTTAACCAGGTCATGCCTTTAAACAACTAAAAGGTCAATTTGAGAGTCTTAAAAGGGGATGGATTCAGATATTAAAGAAATGGAAAAGGAATTTGATGCAATGATAGTTGAGGTTAGTGACTATGAGCGAGAATTAAAATATAATGAGATTGAGAGGAAGAACTTGCATACCTTGAATGAGAATCTTATTTCTGAATGTGCTCAAAGATGTGTTTTACACTACTACAAATTGTTCTATTAATGCTTCTCAATTTCATGAATTATCTGTTGCTCTAAAAGTCTCCCATGATCGTGTCATTGAGCTTGAAAAACTAACTCTAAACTGCATGATAAAGTTGAATGATGATCACATGATAATTTGGTGAAACAATTTTCTAAATAGAAGTTGAGCATTTTGATTTACAATTAAAATATCAACATCTCAAAGAAAATGTTAAAACCTCAAATATCAAGACATCCTTGGATGCTCCCGAATTTGATGCGCTTTTGAAATTAGCAAACGTGATGAATGATTCAAGCTCATTGTAACACGATCGAAGTTGAAAGCCCAAATTTCAATTAAAGGGTGAAAAGAACAATGTGATCGCTCCCAAATGCCTCCTCCTTTAGATTCTAGTTTCTCAAACTTTTCATATTCAAAACTTAGTTAATGCTTTACAAAAGGAAAACGAGAGTTTTCTAGAAGAAAATGAAAAGGTTAAACGACACTTTAAAGAGTTATATGATTCAATGAAAGTCACTCGTGACAAAACAACAAAAAAATAACGCCTTTACCAAAAGAAATTGAGAATCTGAGAGTCAGAAAAAGGAAATGCCACTTGTTTTAATGAGAATGTTGCATCAAAGTCATCCTCGATCGCAAATATAATGCGGATCTTAAATACATTCCTCCTCATCTTAGGAATAATGAACCGTGTTTCATGACTATTGTGCTCACCTTAAGGATAGTCAATGTCTCGAGAGATTGTGGAAGAGGATTTCATTAACAAACCGCTTGATAGAGAAATTAGGTTTGCTTGCATTCGTGCCAAACGATCTCAAGAATCGCTAGAATGTTTAATTGCAACATGTCCTAAATCCTTAGGTGCAAAAGGTAAAGCCGTGATGCCTTGTTCTATGCCTAGTGCCAAGCATACAAACCATTCTATGCCCGGTTTTAAGAAAGTGAACACTAATGTGCCTTCAAGTAGTTCAGATCCCTGCACATCTAGTTCAGAATGCAAAAGTAGATCAACCAACTAATGTTCCCATAATCCCCTCTACAGGAGTAATCAGTGACATTAAAGCAAGGTGGTCAAAGCCTCCAAGCAATACCAAGCATGATAGGACCTCGCAAGCTAAGAATGTGCATTGGAAGAGAGTAGAAGATCACCCTAGGAATATTAAGTTTGAGTTGAATAAAACTAATCGTGTTGATTCTAGTATTAGCTTTAAGCTGCATCAGTAATTAATTCGAATTCGCTACTTTTGCAAAACCATGTAATGATGATTGCGGTTTTCTGTTACTAATCATGAATGTGGTGTGAATGATTTGTCTAATGCCGTAAATGCTCATAAAATTGTTAATGTTAAAATTGCTAAGAAGGCTAAAAGGCAAAGCGAAAGAATGTTAGAAAACAAAGGAAACCCACAGAAGGAAATTTAGTAATATAGGTTATCAATGGATACCTATCCATAAGGTTAATGAGTTTTGTCCTAAATTTTCCAAGTCAATGCCCACTAGAAAATGGATGCCTACTGGTAGAACTATTCCTTAAGAAGTGAACATACTTTGAATAGGTCAAATATGGACACTAGCACAAGATCTATTCTAATGATTCCATTTTTTACTTCATGTGGGTGTTCCAATCATCTGCACTAACCAAGTGGAACCCATTCTTGCATGGGGATCCCAATTATCAGCTTATCCATTCTTGTTCAGGTTCAACCGCAGATCGCTCAAATCGTTTCGGGTACTGGACTCGTGCTGTTCCAAGCATATGACTGAGACCGTCGCGCTCATGAACTTCGTGAGTAAATTCATCTGGACTGTTAGATTCGAACGATCATTTCTGCAATTATGGGTTATGGAGATTATGTTGTTGGTGATAGTGTTATCTCCGTGGTATATTATGTAGAAGGTCTTGGTCATAACTTATTTCTCTCGTTGGTCAATTTCTGGATTCTCGATCTAGAAGTAGCCTTCGAAAACATACTTGCTTCGTTAGAGAACTTGATGGTAAAGAACTTTAAGAGGAACGTGGTTCAAATCTATACACCATCTCTATCGAAGATATGATGAAGTCTTCCACCATTTCTTGTTGTCAAAGGCTTCAAAACAAAGTCATGGTTATGGCATCGCCGCCTCAATCACTTGAACTGCACCATCAATGATCTCTCTCCAAAGGACTTAGTTGTAGGTTTACCTAGACTAAAGTATGAAAAGGATCATCTTTGTTCAAGATGCCAATTGGGAAAAAGCAAGAAGTATGCCCACAAACCCAAACCTACAAACTCACATAAAAGTTCTTCATACAATTCACATGGACTTATGTGGACCCATGAGAGTGAATAATATTTGGGAAGAAATATGTGTTAGTTGTGGTTGATGATTCTCAATTCACCGGGTTAAGTTCTAAGGACAAAGGATGAAACCTGATATCATCATCAAACTTATCAAACAAATTCAGTGTTCGACTTAACAAAACTGTCAATCATCTCAATAGACAATGGAACTGAGTTTGTTAATAAACAACTTCGTGAATTTTATGAAAGTGTTGGAATCAGTCATCAAAGAAGTGTTCCACAAACTTCAAAGAACGGTGTAGTTGAAACACAAAATCAAACTCTTGTGGAAGCCGCAAGAACAATGCTGATTTACTCAAAGGTTCCAATGTTTCTCTGGGTTGAAGCCATTGCCACTGCATGCTACACTCAAAATCGATCCCTAATTCACACGCTCATGGAAAACTCCATATGAACTTGTCCACAATAGAAAACCTAATCTCTTATTCCTTTGTGTGTTTGGTGCATTGTGTTATCCAACTAATGAGGTCCAAGATTTAGGCAAACTTAAAGCTAAAGCAGACACTGGAGTTTTTGTAGGATATGCACCAAACAAGAAGGGTTACCGAATCTACAACAAGAGAACCTGAAATATCATGGAAACAATTCACGCTACGCTTGATGAGTCGACCGTCAAATGGCTCCGGACAAACCAGTTCGACCCGATCTCAACTTTCATCAAGTAATCCTATCAGTTCTACTCTCGTTCAAATCCCTCACCAAAGAACTCCTTATGTACCACCATCAGAAGATGATTTAAAGAAATTGTTTGATCCAATGTTTGATGAACACTATGAGCCAAATGCTAATGAAATGTCAATTCCATCATCGAGGTTACTCCTATCCTCACAATGAAGTCAACCCTTCGCTTCAATATCATTAAGTCAAGAAGCATGTTGCTGATCACTCGCCTCATCAACAAATCATCAATCATCAATGTACATCATGGAAATGTTTCGCACCCTTGATGAAGTTAATCCCTTTTTCCTCTCAAGATGCTCCATTGAAAACATATTTCTCAATCATCATCGAACCATCTTCATCGGAGACATCACCTGCGCATTGCCCTCAACAACAACCACACAAACACCTTAGAAAGTGGACACATGATCATCCATTGGACAACATCATTGGAAACCCTTCGTCAAAGATCCACACGTAAACAACTTGCAACCGATGCCTTATGGTGCTTCTTCAACTCCGACTCTCTAAGATCGAACCAAAAGATGTTAAACCGCTATGAATGAAGACAGTTGGTTCTATGCCATGCAAGAAGAAATTCATGAGTTTGATCGACTAGATGTATGGGAATTAGTACCGCTTCGATTGTGCTATGATTATTGCTCTAAAGTGGATCTTCAAAGTAAAACTTGATGAGCATGGTGATGTTTTAAAGAACAAGGCTCGATTGGTTGCAAAGGATACCGTCAAGAAGAGGGTATTGACTTTGAAGAATCATTTGCCTCTGCTCTTATCGAAGCAATCGAATCTTTTGGCTAATGCTGCAAGTAAGAACATGGTAGTATCATGGATGTAAAGACGGCTTTTCTTAACGGAGATCTAAAGAAGTCGATACGCCCAACCCGAAGGCTTTGTGAATCCAAAGCATCCTACTCACGCCTATCGCTTGAAGAATGCTCTTTATGGTTTGAAGCAAGCTCCAAGGGCATGGTATGATACGCTATCAAAGTTTCTTCTATCTACCGATTCAGAAAGGAGCAGTTGATCCAAATTGTTCACCAGAAAGTCAAGCAAACATTTAATTCACGTTCAAATATATGTTGATGATATTATTTTTTCCTCGACCGACCCCAATGAATGTGATCGCTTTTCAAATGAAATGGGTTCCAAATTTCAAATGTCAATGATGGGACAAATGTCATTTTTCTTGGGATTACAAATTTCACAAAGTCCCAGAGGCATTTTTATAAATCAATCTAAATATACAAATGAGATTTTAAAGAAATTTGGATTTGATTCTAGTGACCGCTGGACACTCCCATGATTGAGCCGCATTAAATGGATGAGGACCACTGTGGATCATGGTAGACCAAACCAAAAATCGAATGATCGGATCCTCGATGTACCTCACGTACCAGTAGACCGACATTCTGTTCACGCTTGCATGTGTGCTAGATATCAGGCTAAGCCTACCAAAAAAGCACCTTGAAGCGGTTAAACGGGTCTTTCGGTATCTCCAAGGAACCATCAATATGGGACTTTGTACCCGAAGGACACCGGTATGTCACTAAATGTTCTATGCATGCTGATCATGCAGATGTCAAGATACACGCCGAAGTACGCCCGAGGTGCTCGTTTTGGGTGATAAGCTTGTGAGATGCTCTTCAAAGAAGCAAATGAGTACTTCTATTTCCTCTACAGAGGCTGTATACATAGCCATGTCATCTTGTTGTGCTCAAATCCTATGGATGAGATCCCAATTATCTGACTATGGCTTTGAATTCAAAAAAATCCCTCTGTAATCATGGATAAAGTGCTATTTTCTCTCATGCAACAACGTACAACACTCTAGAGCAAAGCACATCGACATTTGACATCATTTCATCGTGAACAAGTAGAAAACGGTGTGGTGGAACTTTATTTTGTGAGGACTAATACCGCTTAGCGTATCTTCACCAAAGCTCTTCCTAGAGAACCTTTTGAGTTTATCCTCCCACGACTTGGTCTAAAGAGTCTTCAACCGGAAACACTTAAACGCCTTCAAGAGGAAGAAGAGGAGTAAAGGTCTTTTCTTCATCCTATCTTTGTATATATTCATTCAAAAACCAAAATACAAAATTATAAAACCAACAAAAAGCAAAGAGAAAAAAAATATAAATCTTTCAAAAACCCATAAAAATTAGAAAATCTTGAAAAATTCCAAAAATATTGTTATTTTGTCATGTTTTTCTTATTCGATATCATCTAGGATTTGTTGACATTCAAAGAATGACATGGGTCTTTAGATGTTCTTCTAATGTACATAGTTTTGTTTAAAAAAAAAATTTGGGAGAAAGTGAAAACTATGGTTTATTGTCATTGTGCAAGAACCCGCTTTTTCAAAGAAAGAACAGAGCCATGCTTTATCTTATCTTTTCAAAACTCATGCTCTGATTCCTTAAAACAATTACTTACCATCTAATGAAAACTAATTGCTTTGTTAAATAACTCAAACTCTATTTTTGAAAATCATCTGAACTTAACGTTTGTCAAAATATCTATCTCTCAATCAACAACTTATGTCATTGATTGAGGGGAGAATGATTTCAATTAAATCAAAAGGTTGTTCGACATACAATTGTTTTCAAAAAGATATTCATGCATGTTTAATCAATGGAGTGTAAAGTTTCAAAATCCGATCCTCATCGCTAAAATGTTTTCATAATCAAGTCACAATTCTCCTACAAAGCTTTCAAAATCAATTTAAATCTACAGAGATCACAAATCTCAAATGATTTGAAAATTGTGATCGGGGGAGAATTTGTGATTTAAATTGGATTTAAACTGATAATTTGATAAATGGTTTAATAAGTGTTTAGCAAGCTTTCCTCCCCACATGTGCCAAACGATTTCAAATTTTCCATGCACATGTTGATGGGGAGCATCTATTTTAATGCTCAAAGAATTGAAACGTGATTGATTTATATCTAAGTGCAGATTCCTTCTAATATGTGCAAAACTCTTTCAAACCTCGAGGCACATATTGAGGGGGAGCAAATTTATGAAAACCTCATCCTTCCTTAATATGCTTTATCTACTTGATTTGATCAGGGAAGTGATGTTGATATTTTTTAGAAAATGGTAATCAAAGAAGTTAATTCTTCCTTTTGCCTCCGTGTGCCAAAATGATTTCAAATACATAAGGCACATGTTGAGGGGGGAGCTTTTCCAAAATTATCAAAAACAATTCGTACAAAATGCTTGATATTATATCACAAGTATCCGATTGATTTTAAATGGTTTTCGATTGGTTCCAATGGCAGATAAACAATACCAAATAGACCGACCAAATTTACTTTATGTATGGTGATATAAGGATGATAAGGTTAGGTATTTGTTCCCATGATCCGTCAGAACCGATGTGTAGGATCGATATATTTATTGTGTTTGATGATTCGGGTGGTCTTGGATGATGGAAATACATATTAGCCATTTAGAGAGAGAAAGTGAGAGATGGGTGTTTGCTAGAGACTTGGTTCTCAAATGTGAAAAGGTTAGATTGAATAAGAGCACCACCCCTTCCATGGATGGAAGGGTATTTATAGTTACAAACATTACCACCTCCTATCGCCTGTGGATCAGTATACAAAGGGGTAAGACACTGCCCTTCCTCCACGGTGTTACTCAAAAAATATTCACGCCAATGACTAACTAATTAACTATTAAATAACGTGAAATAACGACAAATCTACGAGCTAACATGCTAGATATTATTTGGGGTGACCGACACTTTAACATGGAATTTCCAATTCCTAACAATCTCCCAATAAGGGAGGTCACCCCATGAAATACATTTTGCTTCCAAGCATTCTATCTTTGACTTCGTTCTTGAGCTCAGAGACTTGAATTCTTCATTTCTCGCAATCTTTGTGCTTAGTAGCTTTCTTCAAAGTCCGACACATTGTACTTCAAGGAGGCCTTTAACTGATCCACATCTTTGGATCTTCGAGATTCATTGAGATCATCACCACAAGAAATCTCTGGATCACCTTTTTTTGTGTTGCCATCATGTGAAGTTGTGACTTTTGGACCGACATGCTCACACTTTTGAATCATGACATCTTTCCATCGGAGTAGCGGAAGCCTTATCGTTCATGATATTTCAGCAAAGCGAAGCGTAAGCATAGTATGAAATATCTGAGCCGTGTTATGTAGATATGCACCACCATGATTTCTTCAAATTAAGTGTGATGCCGTGAGCATGCGCTTTGGATTGACTCCTCAATTCGACAACTGCAACCGTCCAAGAGTACCTGCAAACAACAGTTAGCAATAAAACACACGAAAGTGTCTTTGATCACTTTCGTTGAATTGAGGTACACGCCCACGGTTCCCCGTTGATCAGTACAAGTATTGGCTCAGGATCGTAGGATTCCTAAGAATCTCCTTGACAGGTTTCGCAAATGCCTAGCCGTTCTCAAACCGGAACGTCTCAAAGAAGACAACACGGAGTGAGTGAACCAAAGAATTGAGATTCACTGATTGATGAAAAATTGATTTGAAAACAATCGTGTATTGCTTGAAGAAAGAGTTTTGCAATACGACGAAGGTTTTATGAGAAAGATCAATTTTCAATCAAAATACTTTTTGTATTTAAAAGAGTACACATTCGACGTGCTAGAGAAAAAGAAGAGATTCAAGACATCGAACGGTTTTCCCAAAAGTATTTTTCAATCAGAGATACTTTTTGTGTTTGAAATATGAATACACATTCGACGTGCTAGAGAAAAGAAGGTTTGCACATCGAACGGTTTTTCCAAAAGTATTCGTCAATTCCATTCCTGGACCAAGGTTGATTCAAGAGTGAATCGCCCCATCGTTTCTATCCAGTTGTCACAAGTTTGATCTTTAGAAAAGATCTCACATGCCACCTACCAAGAGCTTGTTTGATGTTGGCTCTAGAAGGCTTTCCATCTTCATCGTGAATATTTTACATATCACTCGGATGTTCTGGCAATACCACAAGGATAATGCGTAGGACTCTTAATATATTCTTACTTTCCACATTGTGTGAAACAAAAAGTCTTCATTAATTTTGTGTCC
The DNA here is from genome assembly GCA_910596185.1 of Chrysanthemum makinoi. Lineage (NCBI taxonomy): Eukaryota > Viridiplantae > Streptophyta > Magnoliopsida > Asterales > Asteraceae > Chrysanthemum > Chrysanthemum makinoi. Next base: position 138,166,037 of record OU343220.1, read on the forward strand.
TAATGAGATATTGTGGATGATCTCTTGGCTCTAGACTCAATAGTGCACATTTGGTTCCTATGCCAGAGACTAGGGAGAGGGTCTCCTTCTTCAATATCAACAATCTCTAAGAGAAAGTCGATAGATTATGTTGGTTCCCCGTGAGAATGAAACAAGTCCTTTTAAGAGGAACTTGAGTAGCTTGGGAAGTTTTGTGCAGTGCGTCACTGGGTCCATGACGTCTTGTCTTCAATACCGGTGTTACCTTAGTAACCACCAATAGCATATGTATTGAACCCGCCGCCTCTAAGGTTGAATTATTGGAGGGCTATTTCTTTTCACCCTTTTCTCATTCATTTCTTTTCATTCTTCAACCCCTTCAGTGCTTACCGAGACTTCATAACTAGAACCTTGTTGGGTTTATTCCAAAGACTAGCTCAGTCTCACCAAGACTCTTCCCATATATCATTTTTCTCCTTTTTTCATCATACCTAAGGACTCTACACTATCTAGTGGATTGTCCTAGGGTAGATCCCTCCGGCTCTGGCGGGATCGTGGGAACAAATACCTAACCTAACCATCCTTATAACTCCATGCATAAAGTAAAATGGTCGGTCTTTTGGTACAGTTCATTCTTTCATAAACCAATTGAAAATCATTTGGAAAGACAATCAAGGTACTTGTGATACGAGATCAAAGCATTTTGTACCTTAATAGTTTTGATCATTTAGAAATGCTCCCCTCAACATGTGCATATGATTTTGAAATTGTTTAGCACATGGAGGCAAGAGTTCTTTGAAATATTTTCTTGATCACAATTTTCATAGAAAAGCCAATTCATAGAAAGCCATTGATTTTCTTGGTAAATTATCTCCCTCAATATGTGCATAGGATATTTGAAATCATTTTATCACATAGAGGCAAGAGTTCTTTTGAAGCACATCCACAATCACAAAAGCCATTAAGAAAACCATTTGAAAACTCAATCAAGGTACTTTATTTATAAATACTTTAAAAGTTTTTGTACCTCGATAGTTATACTTCCCCTCAATATGTGCTTCGAGATTCGAAAGCGTTTAGCACATATGAGAGCAAACAGCACAATTGAATCAATAACGATCACCTTTTATCAAATTTCATTATTAAATCACAAATTCTCCCCCGATCAAAAATATCAAACCCTTTGAGATTTTGGATCCCAAGTGATTTAATAAGGTTTAGAAAACATGGGAGAATATGGCCCTTAAATACTCATCTTGTATTTGGATAAATCCTCCTCCTCAACATGTGCATTGTGTATTTGAAATCGTTTGGCACATGGAGGCAGGAGTGCCTTTAAAGGACTAAAACCAATTCCATAAAAACAGATTTGAGATTTAAATCACGATCTCTCCCTTGATCAAAAATATCAAACCATTTGAGATTTGTGATCCCATCTGATTTAAATCATTTAGAAAAATTTTAGGGAAAGACGTGGCAAGATTTAATTTTGAAAAATGATTAATAAGGAACAGAGTTAGACATTAAAGATTGTTAGTGTCAGGTATGATAGTTTTATGAGATCTTTAAGTAAAATAAAACAATTTCACAATCAAACAAGAACAGAAAAAAATTTCATTTTGAAAGACCTTGATTCAAAAGAAAAATCATACCATGACATAACGTTAAATCTTTAGATCACCACTTATTATCGTACAAAACGGAACTTTAGTGAAGAAATATCGTTTGAAAATATTTTATTTTAAATCACTCTCCCCCTCAATCCATGACAGAAGTCAATAATTGAGTGACTTAGGTTTTGATAAAAAGAAGTCCGGTGATTTTCAAAATTTAGTTCAATTTATTTTCAAAACAATATTTTTCCATTTTCAAAAACAATTTAATCAAATTATTCAAAATTGTTTAAAAATGGTATCCTGCACAAATATGCGTTAGGTGGTTGAGAAGCTTTTGTTGTTGTTGCTGTAAGGCAGGAAGAAAACCGTCTGCAGATGCGCGGAGACTCTTTTTCTTCGTTGCATTTTTTTATGCCAACTGAGGTTCAATTAAGCTCCGTTTCTTCATTTGATGATGAAGAAAACCATCTGCTGATGCAGTGAGACCTCTTACGTTGCATTTATGTCAACTCTCCATAGAAGTCCAATTAAGCTCCGTTTCTTCATATGTCAACCCAAGATATAGTTACCCTTTCCTTTCGGCATCCAATCATCTTCAATTGTGGGATCCGGATCGGAACATTCTTAAATACCAATATACCTGCATACGCTAGTGAACACACATACAAATATATGGTGGTCGACATCACCCAAACAAAAATCGACTAATAAAAGTCAATTCAACATATCAATCAGATCATATAAGGCATGGGAATAATGTTCATCAATCTATAATCATCTAAACCTAACAATCATATCCTAGAAACCTAGTCCTTCAACATAGGCAATTATCATTTTTAATAAAGCACGTAGGATAATTAAGAAAGCCCGTTAGATGATGTAAATTTGAAAAATATTCATCCCCTCAACCAATGACTCATTTTCTTGAAAAGTTTTAAAAGCGCCAAGTCATTGATTGAGTTTTTGTAATTTTAAGAAAACTTGATTCTGATTGATTTACAAGAAACTCATTTACCACCAATTTTTTAAAACAACAAATATTTTTCTGAAGAATTTTAGACGGAAAAACATTTGTGTAGGAACAGCAGCCTTTTGACATACTTTCCTTGTTTTGTTTTAGGATAAGTGCACCTAAATATTTGAAAATAGGTTTAGCGCAAAGACTTCCCTTTCTTGAAGAACGGGTTGCTATCTGAAATAATAGCAAACCATGGTTCAAGCACGGGTTACAGTCTGAAATAACTGTAAGCCATAGTTTAAGCCCGGGTTACAGTCTGAAATAACTGTAAGCCATTTGATTTATGACATGTTTAGAAAAGAATATATACACCTCCTGCTCGAACTTCATTTATGGTCCCGTGCCATTATTGAATGACATTTCTAAGACCGTAGATGTTATCGATACCAGAAGACATGTCTTTGAAGAACAATATTTTTGGAATTTTTCAATTTTTTTGATTTTTATGGGCTTTTGTAGATTTTATATTTTTCTATTTTTTTTTGTTGGTTTTATAATTTTCTATTTTGTTTTTGATAAATATTTACAAAGATAGATTAGATGATATGGCTTAAGAAGATAGGAGTCATCATCTCTTAAACATTCACCACCAAAGCTTCCAAGGCTCTTGTATCGAAGAAAGAAATTGAACCATCTGAAAGTGAGACTTTGGCGCTTCCCCAAACCGAAAATCCTTTGATGAGCAGATTTCAAGCTCTATTTCAAGATTGTCTTAGCCAGGTGCACAGAAAAGCACACCATTTAACATAAATCCCGCTGCTCCTTTTAAGAACGATAATCGAGATTCTCCGTTCGGGGTTATATCATCAAAATAGATCGGCAACGTATCATCCCACTCAATAATAATCTTCTCACATTTCAAAACCACTGAAGTCTGAAGCAATCCATTCCAAAAAGGTGTCAAGAAACCACTTCCCCCGAGTAGTTGAAATGATGCAGCCCGTCTCTTAGAATAGAGCTCAAGAGCCCGAATACACAAGTAGATTTCCAAAGAATAAATGATACAACCACCCAATGCACATTTATCTTTCCTGATGATTGTGTATGAAGCTCAAGAACCCGAAGTACTCAAATGCCTCCTCATTTGTGTGCCTCTTTTATCTTCAGAAACTTTCTATTACATCACTTCCCCCACGTCGTTGGAATAATAACACTAAAAGCCTTGATGAGTAAAACCTTGAGTTTCTCTGAGGTCATGACATTTGTTTTCCCGGGATATCTTTAATCACTTAGAAGTATTAAGTTCATCAAGTTTACTCACCATGAGTCAAACCTTGAGTTTCTCTGCGGTAATAACATTTGTCTTTCCGGGATATCTTCAATCACATAGAAGAATTAAGTTCATCAAGTTTACTCGCTTTGTGTTTAGAAGTGTGTCTCCTTTTCCCCTTGCTAGTTTTGACACTTCAGAATCAGCAACATTGTATAAGCCCAAATACTTGAAATCGTTATGAGAAGATCGCTTGAAGTCTTTGTGAGAATCAACATGCTGAATAACTCTCTCTGACTATTTTTATCAACCCTTATGTAGACAATTTGAAGTGACTACTGAAGAAGAAAACCCGATATACCATACTTGAAACTGAAGTCAACTTCCCCACATTTGTATCTTAAGCTTGCACCTAATGATGGAAGAACGGTGTCGAGAATTTATGCTTCAAGAAAATCTCTAAGTACTCACTACCCAGACAAAGTATAAGACATTAACACCTCTTGCGATTATCCACACCGTCATATGCGTGACACTCGAAAGTAAAACAAAGTAACTCCTAATAGTGATAGTTAACCGTGTCTTCAACCATCCATCCCGACCGCTGGTAACTAGATAAACCAAGTCTTCAACTCAAATTCTTAAGCCCGAGCAAGTTATCAAATAAGAACACGCCTTTGTGAAAGTCAACTTCAATCTCAAATAAGTGATAAATGATTAACTCCTAAGTAATCAACTTGTGTCAAATGTCCAACACATTACAATAGTCAATATCAACGCCTCGAGGAGTCACTGCTAAAGAATGTGAGCAAGTCTAATTGGGGATTGAATCTGACTTATAACTCTCTCCCAATTAGTGCTCTCCCTAAACCGACAATCTGCTTGATAAATGCCCGCATTAAGAAGAAGTCTTTAGATCGTTAAATGCAACTCGCCTTTAGTCTTCTAACATGTAGCGTAAAATGTAGAACAGACTATAAACTCGACCTTCTTCAAGATTGTGCAGTTGGGGAATAGATAGTTAACATCTTCAACTCACACCAAAAGCATCCCACCAAAAGGCATCCCAATTAACTTACATCTTGCAAATCCCCTTAACTAAAATCCCTCCCAATCAAACAAGAACAGAAAGATGTTCATCAAGGAAATCAATCAAATCGTGCCGCAAATCGAACACACAAGATGGTAACACCAAACTACCAATCACATCAAACAAGAACAGAGATTGTTCGGAATCATCATGTTGATGTGCACGTGAAGCATTAACTAGAAGCACTTTGTCAATAAACTCATATCAGCTTGTGAAGATGTCAACCAACAGCTCTTAGAAGAGAAAAACTCCATGTGAAGATGACCCGATAAGAAGAAGCTCAGTTCTTACATGAGTTTAGAGCCGTATGACCATTTATATTCTCAAATATCAATCAACAATGCAAAAAATTCACACTTTTTCTCCCCATCAAGAATTGCATACGGAGATGCCATTCTTGACTAAATAAGTGAAATCATCCAAAAGTATTCTATTCACACTTCTCCCCAGCAAAATTAGCACATGATGTCGCCATCGTCATTATAGTTGAGCAAGTGGAATAAGAAAACAATCAATGGTAGCCCGGTTCACTTGATGACTGAAGCGCATGGAAAAAGTATGAAGCATGTTGATGAGAATGGTCATAAATAAGAAGATTTCTCTTCTTCTGAAGATAAAGCGCACTGAAACGTACACTTTTCGTTTCTTTAGAGAACGAGGCATGAACTGAAGTGTTCATACGTCATTATGTTGAAGTACGAGGCCTGAACTGATGTGAACAGACGTCATAAGAAGATTTCTCTTCTTTCCAAGATAAAGCGCACTGAGACGTACACTTTTCTTTTCTTTAGAGAACGAGGCTTGAACTGTTGTGTTCAAACGTCATAAGAAGATTTCTTTTCTTCATAAGATAAAGCGCACTGAGACGTACACTTTTCTTTTCTTTGGAGTACGAGGCATGAACTGTTGTGTTCATACGTCATAAGAAGATTTCTCTTTTCATCATCTCTTGGCAAACTTATAATCAACCCCATTATCAGTCAGTAGGCTCTTTGTCGTGACAGCTAATGGAGAAAACCCAATATGATGAATTTGACCCTGAAGTAAACTAACCCGAACTCGTGACTTAAACTTGCACATATGTAACAAAGAGCGGTGCCGAGAATTCATGCTCCATTGAATCTCTAAGTACTCTATACTCTTCAACCAACCAACCATCAAGTAATAGACGACATTACCTCTTGAAAATCCACAATTGAATGTGACACTTAGCACTACAACGTAACTCCTTAAAGTGATAGTTATTTTTGTGGTAAAAGAGCCCAATTCCCAGAAAAAAATAAACTCCTAAAAATAACTAGATTTCCAGGTCTTCGTTTTGGATAATAAGCTCGAACAAGGATCATGAAGAATCTTCATCCATCCATCCCCGATACCTTCGGATACTAAGTACACTCGCCCGTGATAATTCACTTCAACCTCAAATAAATAATAGTGAATTAACTCCGTTGTCACATCTTCTCGTTAAAAGCTCAAATCTAGCCTCCTTTGACGTTTTAAGTGAACTTTGATAATGGTTTTCATCCCGACCATGGTTAAAGCACATAACCCCGTAAAACCATGTAATAACCAAACTGCCATGACGAATATCCAAACACACACCCAATTCATGAAGTACACCCTTTTATCCCTTCTTTGAAGCAGAAATCGTAGCACCAACATCAGAAAATATCCCGAAATACACTTTCCTTTTCTCCAGGATGGTTCCATCAATACGGGGATTTTACAACTCTATGGTTTAAACCGAAAAATAGTTTCTTTCTCGGGATTTTACAAAACCAAGAATAAACCGTAAGATAGATCCGAAAATGCACTTTACTTTTACCAGGATGTTTCCATTGTCACGGGATTTTACAAGTCTATGATTTAAACCGAGAAATAAGTTCTTTCGCGGGATTTTACAAAATCAAGACAAAACCGTAAACAATGTCAGCTTGAATGCGTTATGACAACTTTGGTTTCGGTGAATGTCTGTTTTAGGGGAACATGCAGCGGTTCATCAACGGTTCATAATCCAACATCAACATTATCATCAACCATCCAATCAACACTTTGGTAAACACATCATTCACGCATTCTGTTGGCTATTGTAGTGACAACATGGCGAAGTAAACCCGATATGCCAAACTTGAGAATGAAGAACTTCCCCAGATTTGTTACTTAAACTTGTACTAATCCTTGTGAAGAAGAAACGGTGTACCCAATGTACAAAACCTATTGACATATCCTCAACTGCGTGAGGCACCGTAGTGATAGTTACGTTGTGGATTAAGCGAGAAAGAATCACAACCGTAATTAAATAGCCAAGTCTTTATCACCCTTTATAAATGCCCAGACAAGTCATCTTCGCGGAAGAATAGAAAGAAAGAAGACGAAATAAGTAAACGCGCCCGGAAAACCTCACTTCAAATTCAAATAGGAAATACCGTCCAAACAACTCCGTAGTCACCCTAGTTCCAATAGAAATTCAAGCCGTAACAAAATATTCTTTGTGAAAATGCATAAACCAAAGTATCAAACCTTATAGCACCATAAGTCTCATCATCAAATCACTTCGATAAATCTCATAATCAAGTCACAGTACATCCAAATCTCACCAAATCTCATATCATCAAAACACATGTATACCATCCAAATTTGAGAAGCCCAGCTGATAACCCTATATCTTGCAACTCCTGCCAACGAATGAGATAGCAACACAAAGCCCAAATTCATTCTTAAAATCAAACTCGGTTCGTTAGATAAGCTGCAAGATGTCTTCACAAATTATTCAAGTAGGCTCAAGTACAAATTTCAACACCTAGCTTGAGGGATATGATGCATCAAAAAATTACAAGTCGCACTAATATTCATATAATATCCGATCCAAACATAACATTCGAAACACAAATCCCATGAGTATCCTTTTGACGCACATATCCTTAACGATACAAATATCATTTACTATCTGTTAGGCCCCACATTTGTGATCTTGGTCCATAATATTGATCACATGATCACATGATATATCGTTATATATTAAATACCACGAAGTTAACCCACGTGATATATTTGAAAAGTCAGATTTAAGATCTTAAACACATGATCACAAGATATATCTTGAGCTTTCAATAATCATTTGACCCCAACATTAAGATTTGGTCCATTGGCCCAACGAAGTACCTGATCCAACTCTCAACATATATGCACCAACTTATGAGGCCCATGTCCAATCCAGTAACAAATATAAGAGTAATATACGGTCCAACATATGATGCTTCATCCCAAATCCCTATTTGTATGATACAACCAGTATATAATAATCACACAATGACTTTGACCTAAACCTAATCACAAATATTACGCCTCATTCACCTAATATTTCTCCCACATCTTCCCCCATTTCTCTCATCCCACCAAACGCAGTATCCCAAAAAAATTATATCACACTAACAACTCATACTTCTAATCATAATCAAGAAGTTTTGGAGATACATGATCCTAGGATGGGTCTCAAGTATTCAAGATTAATAATAACACGGCCTTTAAACCACCGAATGAGAAAGCCACAGGGTTGGCTTGAGACACATGAATCATCTTAGCCACAGGGATGGTTTTGAGATGATGTTATCACCTTCATCATTACGACCTAATCACAAGGTAGGTAACTTATCTTAGTTTGATTTTTAGTTTTCTAGTTTTGAGTAAAAACTGAACCAAAGTCTTGATTTAACAAGTCTGTTAACATCAATTCTTTAAGTTCAAATATAATGAAGAACATTTGATCAATGATGATATGATTTATTCGTGTTTCAGACTCTTGAAGTCTTGATGTTTCTTAAAAGAACCACGAATCATGAAAAAAAAACTGAGATCAAGTAGTCATTTTGTTGCTTATGTTTCGAGTCTTGGAAATGAATGAGAGTTGGATATGTTTCGAGTCTTGGTACTGGATTGTGGTAGCGTGGATGTGTTAATACTGATGTGTTGTTATGGACTGATGATGTTTATAATATAACTGAGGTCACAATTGAGTCGTGGTATAAGGAAAAAAGTCTTGAGGTCGTTTCTTCTTCATCCTTTCTATTACAGTCAAGTCATTAAGTCTTTAGAGTCAAGTCGCTAGGTCAATAAAGTCAAGTCGCTAAACAATTTCATAACAACTCGCCAAGCCGTTTAGACCTTACAAGTCGCTATTGACTCAATAGTCAATAGTCAAGTCGCTACCATGAGTCTTTAATAAAAGTCACTACCTATTTCAAAACAAGTCGCTACCCACTTTTACAAAGCAAGTCGCTACGACTTGTTAAATAACAAGTCGCCAGGACATCTTTTAACCAAGTCGCTACTTAGCTTTTGACGTAACTCGCTACCAAGACTTTTGACATTTTATGATGAGTTTTCCGACCTGTTTTCCGACCATATTCATACTAAACCCAGAAATCTGCATATAACTGTTTTTGACCCATGTTTGACCACGTATAGACTTCACAGATTTGGACAAATAATCAAAACCGTCACCGGTGCATGATAACTTAAGTATGTTTGGACCATAAACTGACACAAGTGAAGAGACATATATGAATACATGGATAAAGCATGAGACTTTTTGGACCAAAATAGATGCAAACCATGTGAACACTCTTAACCACAAGTATACACGACAAAACACTTACACAAACATATGACGAACCAGTTAAAACAAAAACGAATGTTAAGTTTTTATTTATTTCGACCACAAAAAGATTTGAAACAGTGAACAACATGAATCAAAACAAACCACAAACAACAACCATGGTACGGACCACACAAATCAAAGATAACACAAAAAGCTTGGCTCTTGATACCAATTGTAGGATCGATATATTTTTTGTGTTTGATGATTCGGGTGGTCTTGGATGATGGAAATACATATTAGCCATTTAGAGAGAGAAAGTAGAGAGATGGGTGTTTCTTGCTAGAGACTTGGTTCTCAAATGTGAAAGGTTAGATTGAATGAGAAGCACCACCCCTTCCATGGATGGAAGGGGTATTTATAGTTACAAACATAACGACCTCCTATCGGCCTGTGGATCAGGTATACAGTGGGTAAAGACCCGTCCTTCCTCCATGGTGTTACTCTAAACTATTCTACGCTACTGATTAACTAATTAACTATTAAATAACGTAAAAAACGACAAATCTACGAGCTAACATATGCTAGACCATTATTGGGGTGACCGACACTTTAACATGGAATTTCCAATTCCTAACACGAAGGGATCTACCCAGGGACAATCCACTATATAGTGTAGAAGTCCTTAGGTTTGATGAAAAAAAGGAGAAAAGTGAGATATGGGAAGAGTGCGGACTGAGACTGAGCTAGTACTGAAATAAACCCAACAAGGTTCTAGTTATGAAGTGTTGGTAAGCACTGAAGGGGTTGAAGAATGAAAAACAAAATGAAATGAGAAAAAGGGTGAAAAGAATTAGCCCTCCGTTAATTCAACCTTAGGGCAGAAACCGGGTTCAATTAATATGCTACTGGTGGTTACCATGGTAACACTGGTATTGAAGACAAGACGTCATGGACCCAGTGACGCACTGCACTACAACTTCCCAAGCTACTCAAGTTCCTCTTAAAAGGACTTGTTTCATTCTCACGGGGAACCGACATTATCTATCAACTTTCTCGTAGAGTTTGTTAATATTGAAGAAGGAGACCCTCTCCCTAGTCTCCGGCATAGGAACCAAATGTGCACTATTGAGTCTAGAGCCACGAGATCATCAAATAAATCTCCATAGGACACTGTCAATGAAGACTCTCTGTTTCACACAATGTGGAAAGAGAGATTATATCTTATGAGTCCTACGCATTATCCTTGTGGTATTGCCGTGAACATCTCGTGATATTTAAACATATTCACAATGAAGATGGAAAGCCTTCTGGAGCCAACATCAAACAAGCTCCTGGTGGGTGGCATGTGAAATCTATCAAATAGATCAACCATGTGACAACTGAACATAAACAATGGGGAGATTCAATTTCTTGAATCAATCCCGTTCAGTTATGGATTGACGGATACCTTTGAAAAACCGGTCGTTGTGCTTAAAAACCCTTTCCTTTAGGACATCGACTGTGTACTCATATTTCAAAATAAAAGGTGTTTTATGATTGTTTCTTCTTTAAAACCTTCGTTGTATTGCAAAAACAATTTCTATTGTGTGGTACACGATTGTTTTTCAAATATCTTTTCATCAATCAGTGAATCTCAATTCGCTGGTTCACTCAATTCGTTGTCTTTGAGACGTTCCGGTTTGAGAACAACCATAGAGCAAAATGCGAAAACCCTATTAAGGAAATTCTTTTGAAATTATAACGATCACAAAGTGCAGATTTGTAATCGATCAATGGGGAACCGTGGGCCGTGTACCTCAATTCAACGAAAGTGATCAAAGACACTTTTCGCGGCGCTTTATTGCTAATCGTTGTATGCAGGTACGCCCGACGTGTGCACCGATCGTAATGAAGCGGTCCAATCCACAAATGCATGCTCACACAACACATTCATTTGTAAAGAAATCATGATTAAGGGCATCAATGACTCTGATATTTTCACTCCATGCTTCTGCTACGCTACTGCCAGTATCATGAATCAATGAAACCTTCCGCTACTCTGATGAGAAGAAATCATGATCCAGAATGTGAGCATGTCGGTCCAAATGTCACAAAATCACATAATACCAACACCACAATGGATGAGTCAGAGATTTATGATTGCTGATGATCTCAAAGCTGGCTCAAAACTCATTATCACGTGGATCAGATAAAGACCTCCACTTGGATTAACCAAACATGCAATAATGAAGAATCGATGACTACGAGCTTTAGAGCAAAGAACTTTAACAAGAATCCAAGAACAATTTTAATGTAATATCTGTTTGTATTCAATGTATTTTTGAGGTGACCTCCTTAGGGGAGATTGTTAGGATTTAGAAAATCCAGCATTAAAGACTCGTACACCTCAAGTATAGGTAATCGTTAGAAAGCTCGTGAGGCTTAGATTGTTTAATGTTAAGTTGTATTTAGTTAAGTAACACAGCTGAGGACCGGATGGGTTTTACCAATGTATGCCTCGATCCACGTACCCGTAGGCGATTTATGTAAGAACAATAAATACTCTCTACCTCCCAAGGTAGAGAGTTGGAGCTCATAATAATATTTTCATTTTCTCTCACTAAGTTCCCAAACCTCTAACTCTTTGTCTCTCTAAAACTTCTAGTATTCGCCTATCTTGGTTATGGTCTAGTGTGTTTATGAAATCCAATATTCTACAGGAAGTAACAGTCCCTGTTGCTGATCTTCGCACTATTCTTCTGCTACCAGTTATACCTCCAGCTGAATATGTTAGGACTCCCAATGAGATGGAGGTTATGGATTTCTTGGTCGACATATGGTATGATGAAGAATCTGGAGTTATTTCTGCACATTCCAGAGTTGACGTCAAGAAAATCCCACAACCATGGAGAACTCTTTATCTAATGATCACCAAATCAGTCTCGGGAAGAGACAACAGTCATGAACACCCGAAGCTGATGCATGTGTAAACATTCTGGGGAACGGTCTATGTGAATCACATAGACTATGAAAGCCTCATCTTGGAGGACATGATGCAACATCTCAGGAAACCAGGCTCCAAGGTTCCTTTCGTCCACTACACAAAGTTACTAATTCACAACCTTCTCGGTCCTAAGAGACTGAACGGTCCCAACATGCACTCAATGCTAGAGGAGCCTACATTAATCTCAATCAGGTTCAAAGGAACAACCACTCGCAAACAAGGACTGGATCTCCCTGCATGCCTACTGATTGATGCAATCAAAGATCTTCCATCTTACAGACTCTACAGGGAAGCACTGATTGCTAGAAAAGTTGGTTTCATGGATGAGAAAACTACTTTAGCGGTTAAGACAAGGGCCAAGAAAGCTGGAAGTTCTACAAGTTCTATAAAATCTAAGAAAAAGAAAATCAGCAGAAAGATCAGGAGGAAACTTCCCACCAACATCATCAAACCAGAACCTGGACCTGTGCAAACATCACTCTTTGATGACGATTCAGAGACATACGTTTTTAAGGGGTCATTTAAGCCCTTAGTTGCCCACTTTTATATCCGTTACTGCTTAATTTCGTTTCTTTTCACTTTTTAGGTCTTTTGGAAGCAAAATGCTGGAATGATGCATATTTGGACGAAAAGGAGTGAATATATGAAGAAAATGGCAAAGTCAAGATCGAAGACACTCAAGCTGCTGGAATTGCACCTGACGGCATCCCAATCAAAGGGCGACGCCGTCCCTTTATACGAATTAAAATCTCTGACGGCTTAGTAGACTTTTTGCTAAAATACACCTGACGGCGTCAGGCTTTGAAGAGGAAGGGCATCACGAAGACTTTTCATCTTAGACAGCCTAGATCCAGAATCAGACGACGTCACTACTGAAGCCCGACGGCGTCACAACTACAACGTGATGCCATCCCAACGAGTACTTGGCCAAGACGACAACCCTAATGACGGCGATCTGACGGCGTCCCACCTATAAGGCGAGGCCGTCCCAAGTGTAAAATTATATATAGAAATCAAATTTTCAGAATTTTAGGAGGTAGACTTCTGGAGTAAAAACCCTAAAAATTTGTAGTCCGACTTGGATAGTATCTTAGGGTTCTCAAACCCTATTTTACATCAAGATAAGTGTTTTACTTCATTGATTTCATTATGTCTTCCATTGAATGTGTGTATGCTTGCGTGTTTAGCATGTCCGGCTAAATTTCTTGTGTGTTTGCTTAGATCTATGAAACCTAGTTATTGATTATTGATCTGTTGTCTCTTATCTTAATTGTAATTGGCTTAGGAGTGCGATTAGACCATCGTTGTGTTTAAATGCTTGAGTAATCTTTGTGAACCTTAGTTTATGAATCACTTAGCGGCTTTGTAGTCTAAATATCCATAGATAACCCTTAAAGTTAGCTTATGAATCATAGAGAATTTCGTAGGCAATAACCTTAAGGTAGTCTCAAAGAGTTAGGGAAAAAGGCTCACCCTACGACCTTAGAAAACACAACGCGTTAAGAATAAGGACGTGAAAATTCAACCATCAATAAAAGATAACTAGGGAGTAATAGTATCTAGGTAGACACATTTTTAATCATCATACATGCACACATAAAAAAGACATAGACTACCCATAGTTTTGATAATTAGAATAGTAGAGTAATCGGTAGAAGTACCACCTCCCAAATCCAAACTCCGAGTCTTTACGCTTAGCTTTATAAAAAATATAAAAAGATAAAAAATAATCTTCCTGAACCTCAACCTTTGCGTAGTACACTTCTCACTAGAATTCCTATTCCCGAGGCTTACCCAATACTACACTACAACAATTAGGTTCATTGCCTAGGGTGTTGAAAAACTTGCTCGACGAAAAGGAAGTTCCTTTGACCCCGAACGCGCCTTGTACACGTATCAAGTTTTTGGTTCCGCTACCGGGGAATAGAATAGCTAGTTAGATTTTTATCTCGTTTAGTTTCCCTTGCTTGATTCCTATCAAGTAAGATGTTTTCTCATTTTTTAGCTTCCTTGTAGTCTATCCCCCTTCTTCGTGACTTTGTTAGTAATCCCATAACTTTTCATCATGGAAGGTGATAACCCGCCACCACATCCTCCACTTCCCATCGACCCACCAATCATTGACCAGCCAAGAGGCCGTAGTCTTGGTGAATACTCTACACCAAGCCACCAAGGCTATAGGAACACCATTGAGCTCCCCGATCAAGCTCAAACTACGGCCCTACCAGCAAAGTGGCCGTACTCTTGGTGAATACTCTACACCAAGCCACCAAGGCTATAGGAACACCATTGAGCTCCCCGATCAAGCTCAAACTACGGCCCTGCGATCCGACACCATCCGGTTGGTGCAAAACGGATGTGCATTCCATGGACTTCGTTCCGAAGAACTTAATCAGCATCTCTAGGACTTCCTTAAAATCGTTGATTCCATCGACCTTGATGCTACCACACGGGAGACCATGCGCTTGCGTCTCTTCCAATTCTCTCTACGGGACCAAGATAGTAATTGGCTTGAGCGACTTCCGCCGGATCCATCTCAAGTTGGGATGATCTCACTACTCGTTTCCTTTCCCAAATTTTCCCACCGGGGAGAACTACTAAACTTAGGAATGAAATCTTGATGTTCCAAACACGTCAAGGTGAATCTCTCTGGTGGGAATTGATCTTTGGCTTCAAGTCCAAATCTTTTATGATCATGTCAACTTCTCAACTAAGCAATCCATCGACCAAGCGGCCGATGGCAAACTTAGTGATCTTACCGCGGAAGAATTGTGGGGTACAATAGAGGACCTTGCCCTCTATGACAACGAAAGTTTGAATGACCCCCGTGAGTTACCTAAAACCGTCAAGGCAATCTTCTTGCCTCCTATTGACTCACAAACTTCCAATCGTAGGATGCTCGAGCTTGAAGATCAAGTCAAATTCCTAATGAGCTCCTACGAGAATCCTAAGTCTTCGCACCAAGTGAGCAAAATCACTCTACCTTGTGAGTTATGTAGTGGTCCCGATGACACTCGTGATTGCACAATACTCCCTAAACAAGCTTTTGTGGACTACGCCTCCACACGTACCGACAGAGCGGGAGAGAAGTGGTACACTTTTAAGCCTGAGCAAAACAACTTAGGAAATTCCTACAACCCCTCATGGAAAAATCACCCTAACCTTAGGTGGAGCCAAAACCCAAACATGCCCCAAAACTCATCTAGTCCACCCAATAGGTCCAACCCTCCAAATACCGGGAATTCCACTAGTATTGATGTTGGAATCGCTCCTAACTCGTAAATGGAACGACATTGACGGGATTACATTTTCTATCCTTGTTAGCTAAAACACATGGGCTTGTTATGTCATATAGCCATAGTTGTAAGTGTTTAGCTATAAATACCCTCCTAGACTTTCCTAGGAGGGTGAGACTCTTTTGTGTAACCTTTCATTTTCCTTATCAATAAACACTAGTTTCTCCCTTCTCTCCCTAGTTTCTCTCACTAACTTGAAGATGGTGTTCTTCCATCTTCCAAGACCTCCTGATTCACCAAATCTTCCATAAAAACGATCCTAACATTGGTATCAGAGAGCAAGTTCGGATTTTATCATGGGTTTATTTTTGGTGTTTTTTTTATCTTGTCAAAATTCGATCTTGTAAAATCTGTTTTAACAAAGTCTCAACCTTTCACATTTGTTTGTTAGTTGTTAACAGATTTCTTACAAGTTATGTATTTTTGGTCAAAAAAGGTCTATATTTCTTCGCATATCTGTTTTATGTCATCATAATGTTTAGACTTATTTTTTGTCCATCTCGTGAATATGTGGTCAATGGTCAAACTGGTCTAATTATGTGTGGTCAAACAGTCTAATGACGTGTTCTATGCATCTTTTCTGGGTTTATGAATCTGGACGGATTTTTAGTTGGAATACATCGCCGGAAAAAGTCAACAAAGGGTCAAAACCCTATTTCTACGCCTAAGGAGCCATCTTCAGAGATATTTACGCATAACTGTGAAGTTATGCGTAAGAGCAGTTACGCGTAAGGTTTTTACGCATAAGCTTACGCTTACTCATAAGCTTTATGCATAAGACCAAGTTTACACATAAGACCATGTTACGCGTAAGGTTTGTCTACGCATAAGGTTTTATTACGCGTAAAAACAGAAGATAAGATGAAAGATATATGCATAAACAGATTAAGACCTCGACCACAAACAAACCAAAATACCAAACTCAATACCAATATACCAAAACTGCATCAACAACCAAAATGATTAATTACGAATTAGATAATCTAGTTCGTAAATACCACGACCTCAACACCATCTATACTTGTCTTGGCTAAATTCAAAACGTTAAGACTTTTAAGTCTACAAATATCACAGCCTTGATTCATATCCTAAGACTCTATCAAACCCTCACATACACTTCCCAACTCTCAATCAATCATTCAACAAGTTTCAATCAAAACAAAGACTTAAAATGAATCCCAGTTTCGTTTCTTTCATGTACTTCAAAAGTCAATAGATCTCAATGATCATACATACAAAAAACGAAATCACCACTGATCCATATCTTGTGATATTATCCGAATTTAAAGATATGAATATAACAAGTATGTTATTTCATTTCTTTGATTCGTTTAAATGAACAACAAATCGTGAACACAAAGAAACATAACAACCTACCTGAGACCATACTAGATCTTGAAGCCGTTTGCCGTTCGTTGGTTCAAAGATTAGAGAAAAAAATTTAAAAGGGTTTTATTTGTGTTTCATTCATGCATTGATGTAAGGCACAAAATGGTTTGTGTTTGATTAATGTTGACATACTTAAGATGGGGGAGGACTGTTTTTCTTTTTCAATTAGGGTTAAGGTGGTTTGCTGAGTTTGTTGGGGGGGGCGTGTGTTTTATCAAGGGTAATTAGGGTTAAGATTGGTGATTATAAGATGTATTATATAGTCACATTTGTTAGGGTTTGTGTTTGTATTTGTAACTGGATTGGTACATCATTTTTGGGCATATTATTAGTTCAAACGAAAAGTTAGTTGAGCTCCTAATGTATTGGGTTAATTGCTTTTCGTATTGGGCTGGATCCTGCAGTAATGGATTTTGAGCTGTGATGGGTGATGGCTGGTGATGTTATAGGGGAATACAATTTTGCACTAAATTGGTTATGAGGCTTATAAAATTCATAAGTTAAATTTGAGACTTAAGTCAAACTTTTTTATAAATTTGATTTATAGGATTAACTTTGGCTTATGTATAATAAGAGTGGTATTTTGGTATTACAAATATTTCACGAGGATACAATTTTTTTGACAAGATCGGGAAACCATTATCAAATTCATTAAAACCGTTAATGAAGGCTAGTTTTGAGCGTTTAACCGCAAGATGTGATTACGGAGTTAATTCTTTATTATTTATTTGAGGATGAAGTGGGATATCACGGATGCGTGTACTTAGTATCTGAAGATATCGGGGTTGGTGCATGATTCTTCGAGATCCTTTTTTGAGCTTTAACCGTTACAAATGACAAAGACTTGAGTTGTATTATCAAGCGACTTGTCAGTATAAGCGATTTCTTAATTGGAGCGACTTGTCTGTTTTGAGCAATTTGTTGGCTGAAGCGACTTGTCACTTTGAGCGATTTGTCTCTTGAGATTTAGTGTTTTCTTCGTGTTACGTTTTACGGTTTTCTCTTGATTTAGTAAAATCCGTGAAAGAATCTATTTCCCATTTTAATCAAAGAGTCTTAAAATCCCGTAGAATCAGTAATCATGTCTACCAACGTACCTACTATCATCTCTTCTGTTGCTGAAGACGTTCAAGCTGCTGGATCCGATACTCATCCACCTATGCTAGACAGAACTGATTATGACTCATGGGCTCAACGAATTAGGTTGTATTGCTTGGGTAAAGAAAATGGGGTTAACATTCTCAAATCAATTGATGAAGGATCGTTCCAAGTTGAGACTACCAGAGACATACTTGAAATGCTGTCGATGGCTAAGTGACATTAGGATTGGATAGACCAAAGACATATGATGAACTTACTGATAAGGAGAAAAAGAGATACGATGCTGATATTGGGGCTTCAAGCATTGTACTTCAGGATCTACCAAAGGACATCTACAAGTTAATTAATCACAACGCTGAAGCCAAAGCAGTTTGGGACAATGTCAAGATGCTTCTCTCAGGTTCTGAATTGACCAAAGAAGACAGAGAGTCTCAACTGTATGATGATTTTGAGAATTTTAAGATGAACCCTGGGGAAAGTGTCACTGAATACTATGTGAGGTTCCACAAACTAGTGAATGACATGAGGAATATCAAGATGACCATGCCAAATATTCAGCTCAATTCAAAGTTTGTGAACAACATGAATCCCAAATGGCACAAATTTGTCACTTCTGTCAAGCTAACCGAAGGATTGAGACACACCAACTATGAGCAATTGTATGCCTACTTACTTCAGAATGAGAAGCATGCTATGTTTGAACGAATGATCTTAGAGAAGTTCAAGTCCAATTCTTGTGATGCAAGTTCGTCAAATGATTCAACAACATTTTACACTAATGTAGGAATAACCACCAAAGCATCACAAGTCATACCAACGGGTAATGGTAACCACAAGCTCATTCCAGATCCATCATTTAAGCCTCCAGATCCAAACACATTCATGGAAAATTTCATCAATCAACTTCGCTCTTATGGTTAGTCAAAATATGAATCCCACTGCACACACCAACAATAACCTCAGAACAACATCCAATCCTCATAATCAAGCTACTGTTAGAGATGGTAAGGTAGTGGTGCAGAATGTGCAAGGAAGACGAAATGAACTAGGGATGGCTGGAGCAAGTTATGGTAATTCTGGAGTAGGTGGAGGTTATGTGGCTAATCAGAATCGTGGAAGGAATGTAACTGAAGGACAAGGGAAACCGATCAAGTGCTATAACTGTGGTGGTGAAGGACATATTGCAAGGAACTGCACTGTAACACCCCAACCCGACAAGGGTAAAGATATCACAAATACGGTTTCATATCAGAACCTTAAGTACTATACAATAGCGGAAGCCTTTACAAAACTTACAAAAGAAAAATATAAATAACTTAATAATCAAAATAAATCTAAGATCCCTATTTCAAATCTTACTCTCATATCTACTCTCAACCCAGATCAGCTATCCCATAAGCTCATCTTGAATGCTTAATACCTGCCGCAGGAAAAGAAAATGCGGCTGAGCTTACAAAGCCCAGTGAACAGATATAACAAAACAAAAGCTAAAACAGAACAAGATACAAACAATGAATTCACAACGAAATAAGATTGACGAATCATTGAGGATTCCGCGGAAGCACAAATATACAGAAATCCGAAAGAAACAAATGACAGATAAGAACAACACATAGCACATTAATAACACAAACACAAATACATCAAGGAAATAGCGTACATATAAGCCAAACGAAAAGTCTAAAGGTTATCGGAAACAATTTCTAGAAAGTAAACATGGCATTCATACAAGTCAATTAATCTACATTTACCACACTTAATTCAATATTGTAGCAGCGGAAATAGCAGTCAAATCATGGCAGTCACACATGCAAATAGAAAACATAGTAGGAAAACTATAACGAATAAGCAAAAGACATAGCATAGCAATTAACAAATTATCAAAACAGATATCATAATTAAAACATTTCCTAAACCAAAACTTAATATAAACAGAGGCTAAACATGGCAGATCAAACATAAGAAGATAGATACCCTAACGGATAGGCAAAGTTCACCGATTAACCTAACAATCGTACTTACTAAACTTTCGAATACTCACTTTCACACTAGCATTCATCTCACGATCAATGAATTCACATAACGATAAACTAACATAACATCGGATGACAACATACCTAATCATATTTAAACATTATTAATCATATCCTAGCATAGTAGACGGTAGTCACTTAAACATACAAAAGCATAACCACATATAATAACATATAATAAGCCTAGCACATAATTATAAACACTTGAACATACCGAATCAAAATCGAATACTTAATACGAAATAATGATAAAGATTTAGTTAACTACCACGAGCCCAAAACATATCATATCAGAAATATCTTCCTTATTCAGAAGGTAACCTCATAAACTAATTGGAGTAGCTAGCTCCCGGAATTTTGTGAAGACGCGATTGCAATACCGACATCATTCACCGTAAACATATCGATAACATATCGATCTAGGATGCATCCATACGCTCCAACAGACGGATAGTGGCCATACTATCAATAAACAGATAACGAAAGGGACGTGGCGAACATCACTCTACTGCCTAGAGTCATGTCGAGGTGCATCACGACACGGACATGGAACCCCCATGACTAGTGAAAATATTGGCTCGGGTGTCAACTAACTTAGGTCAAACAGATTGTCATAAATGACACAGATCATAATCAAACACAAAGTTCAACAGATAACATATCAGATAATTCATATCATAAGGTTCATGTTCAAAGGTTCGAAGTCGAAGTTAATGTCGTAGTCACATATCATACTTTCATAATCAAAATTTCATAACCAAATGTTCACAATTCAGAAGTTCATAATCAAATATAGCAAGGTTCAACAAATGTGCATATCAAAGTCTTTCTAACATAACGTTCAAGTCAGATATTGCATGATTCAATAAAACATGTGTTTCAAACAAGCAACAGATCAAACAATCAGAAAGGGTTCATAGCAATGGCATAGGAAACCCTAATAATTGAAATAGAAAAGCTAACAAAAGAAAACGTCATAAGGAACCTTTATGAAAAGGTCGTAATATCTGTACTTAACGCAAATGAGAGGAAAGCAAACGAATGAGTGAATCACGAAGATATAACGTCGCGTCTCCTTCAACGAATCTACACGGATTATGATTTATTTAATACTTATTAGCATCATTATAGTTATAACGGATTCATCGCATTAACATTCTTAGAGTTGTAAGTATATTCCTATTCTCAGTGACGGACGGAATTACAACATTTTAGAGTCTTAATCATTAACTAGCCAAACTTATAGGTTACAAATGATATATGGTAAACTTAAGGGTTTAATATGATAATTATCTTATTTGAGGGATTATATAATCATCATACAAGGTATAGGGTTTACAATGTCAAGAACGGATTTTAAGACTCTCTTTCAAAAACAGTTTACACAAGCTTTTATATCTTTTATGAAAGACCAAGACTCCCATGTAACATTGCTCGAACACAAACTTAATGAGACCATGCATACAATACTTTTAATTCATGACACTTAGTTTCTTACATAAAATCACAACTCGTATGCGCATAAACACACTTAGTACTAGCTCATTATATACTTAATCAATGGTTATTAATGACCCCAAACTTACTATTTTCACATGAAATAACGAATCAACACACACAGCTTAAAACCCTAATCGACTCATAATCATGACCTAGGGTTTCTCTCAAACTTTTAGCACCATATTAAATACACATTAAATTGACATGTTACAGATTTTAATGACTTATCACCTTGACCTAGAACGTGTGAAAAACAAACCGAAGATAACTCAAAACCCATGCCTACATTTACACTAGTAACTCACACCACCTTGACTTATATAAATCATGTTAACGAGACCAAAGTTTACCCGTTTCCCTTGCTTCAATATATACGCTCACACATGCAAACTCCAACTTACCCTACGTTGTTTCCCGACTCACAAACAAGTCGACACACACATACAAACACTTAATTACTTTTCTCACACGACACGTTAACTCTTGTTCCAAACATGCATGCAAACCGACTCATAACCAAAACCACAACATCGCTACATACTACCCACATAAAATCATACGAGGCTCTAACCATTTAAACCCTAATCGAACCCTAACTCCATGCGTCGACTTATGTTTGTGAAACCCCGACTTGTGATTTTATGTGGTACGGTTAAATTTCAAAACTCATTCAGAATTTACATATGCATGCGTCGACCTCATATAAATATAGCATCATATTCATGATTTTATGTGACGACGAGTATGTTACTTATTATGCGGTTCATGTTACACAAGGTTTTTAACGCACGACCCTTATTCACTCGCATGGCGACTCGACATGTTTCACAGGTTTAAAGTTAGTATAAGTTGCACGTAGAAAAGTTGGGACGAGGGAGTCGCTTACCTTAGCGCTCGGACAGAAAACACCACGCCCCACCACGTCTCACAGCTGCAGTCGAACGGAAAGAAAAGAAGAAAAAGAGCAGAAGCTTTTTGTGCCGTGACTTTTGAGAAACTAGGGTTTCATGTGAAGGGATTTGTGTTGTATTTATACTAATCGACCCAAGGTGGGTTTTGTGTGGTATTCGGCTCAAACAAGGAAAAGAAAAACGACCCGTGGGCTCGAGCTTGGGCTTGGCCGAACTTCCATATGCATGGTTTAATATCTTCTTTGTGAAATTCGACACATGAAACATTATGAGCGTGGATTTACTTTGTATCAAAAGTCGAATTCTATATCATGCACGTTAAGTCTTGATATCATTTATAAGTTAGATTGAATTTCATTTAATGAGTGTTGATTTATTTTACGTATTTTATAAATGTTAATTTTGAGGGTAAAATAGTTTTTTAACACGTTTTATATTTTTAGGGTTTTACAACTCTTCCCTTCTAAAAGAAAATTTCGGTCCTAAAAATTGAACCGATGGAACGAACGTAAAACTAATCGGATTTCGTAATTTCAAAGAATACAAAGAAACGCCAAGCTTATCCTAGAACAAACGGATTCTTATCGAATCTTCAAACTCATACTTTCGGAATCAAATCAATAATCAAATACGTATAACAGACAATCATATACTTATCAAAGTAATGGCAGAAAACAGATGAGATGCAGAAAGTCAAACAACACGCTCTAACTTATTCAGATATCTAATGATGAGAACAAACATATACATAGACATAACGAATCCTAACGGTCTCACTAGTCGCAGATAGTCAAACTAAAAGGATCTAGGGTTCCTCAAACACTTCCCGAAATATCCTATGATCACAATAAGGGTACGTCATATAATGTAAGTATTATCACGTTGATCAGGCGTCATAATACCAGCATCACATGAGTATACCATCATGATGGTCATACTTTATTTCAAGCTGTGATTAAGCAACATCATCAATAGAATCGAATAGGGAACGAAACTTATTAGAACTAACGGAAACTTAACGAATCTATCAGAAAAGAAACAACAAACAGCAACTATACCTTCAAAATTTTGCTTTATTCGTACTAATCAAACAAATTGCAGAATTGTCATAAGATGAAACTTCCAAAACAAAACTTAATAATCAAAGATTCAATCATCTAAATGAAAAACAAAAGAACCTAAACTCAAAATCCAATGTCAGAAACTTCTAATAAAGAGGACAACTAATCATGAGCTAATTTCTATTCTTGTATCGGATTAAACCTACTAGTAGCCATAGACTCTAAATCCGAGTCCACCTCGTATTGTTCCTCATGTTCTTCTTCTTCCTCTTCTTCCTCACTTATCCATCCGTTCCTATTTCCTTCAAGGCGCTATGTAATAGGCGACTAGCAAAGTCACTTCTCCGATTCCTCTCTTCTTCCGGCACACGATCTACAAAAGCATACAAGTCGCGACTCCTAGTCCAAACTACTCATCCATCTTCCAAGAACTCGGGACATCTTTCATGATACCTAGTGGTGAAGCCTTGGTTGTCAACGACTTTAGTCTCGTACTCCTCTACTATTCTTCCGTCTACGCTCTCTAAGGTTAGCTTCTCCTCAATTGTGCATGGCCACATACTAGCCGGAACTTGTATCCTCCTATTGGTCCGCTTTGCTCCACCAATCCTCTTGCAGCCCTTAACAATAACAACAGTCCACTTCTTCCTCTCCCTAGGTTGCCTAGTCGGTTCCTCGCTGTCCTATCAGGTGAACTAGAACGACGAGGGGTAACCATCTAAAAGAATAATCAACTATTAGTAAAATCTAAGTACGATAGTGGACGCAAAGAAAGTACGCAGAAGGGAAAATCCTAAATCTACCCAATCCTCACAGGTCATAGCCTAAGCTCTAAGGGTCCTAAAACCTGTCTCTAATACCATAAATTGTAACACCCCAACCCGACAAGGGTAAAGATATCACAAATACGGTTTCATATCAGAACCTTAAGTACTATACAATAGCGGAAGCCTTTACAAAACTTACAAAAGAAAAATATAAATAACTTAATAATCAAAATAAATCTAAGGTCCCTATTTCAAATCTTGCTCTCATCTCTACTCTCAACCCGCATCGCTATCCCATAAGCTCATCTTGAATGCTTAATACCTGCCGCAGGAAAAGAAAATGCGGCCGAGCTTACAAAGCCCAAAGGAACAGATATAACAAAACAAAAGCTAAAATGAACAAGATACAAACAACGAATTCACAACGAAATAAGATTGACGAATCATTGAGGATTCTGCGGAAGCACAAATATACAGAAATCCGAAAGAAACAAATGACAGATAAGAACAACACATAGCACATTAATAACACAAACACAAACACATCAAGGAAATAGAGTACATATAAGCCAAACGAAAAGTCTAAAGGTTATCGGTAAAAATTTCTAGAAAGTAAACATGGCATTCATACAAGTCAATTAATCTACATTTACCACACTTAATTCAATATTGTAGCAGCGGAAATAGCAGTCAAATCATGGCAGTCACACATGCAAATAGAAAACATAGTAGGAAAACTATAATGAATAAGCAAAAGACATAGCATAGCAATTAACAAATTATCAAAACAGATATCATAATTAAAACATTTCCTAAACCAAAACTTAATATAAACAGAGGCTAAACATGGCAGATCAAACATAAGAAGATAGATACCCTAACGGATAGGAAAAGTTCACCAGATTAACTGAACAATCGTACTTACTAAACTTTCAGGATACTCACTTTCACACTAGCGCATTCATCTCACAGATCAATGAATTCACATAACGATAAACTAACATAACATCGGATGACAACATACGAATCATATTTAAACATATTAATCATATCCTAGCATAGTAGACGGTAGTCACTTAAACATACAAAAGCATAACCACATATAATAACATATAATAAGCCTAGCACATAATTATAAACACTTGAACATATCGAATCAAAATCGAATACTTAATACGAAATAACAGATAAAGATTTAGTTAACTACCACGAGCCCGTAACATATCATATCGAAATATCTTCCTTATTCATAAGGTAACCTCATAAACTAATTGGAGTAGCTAGCTCCCAGAATTTTGTGAAGACGCCAGTATTGCACCACCGACATCATTCACCGAAAACATATCGATAACAGATCGATCTAGGATGCATCCACACGCCCCAACAGACGGATAGTGGCCATACTATCAATAAACAGATAACGGAAAAGGACGCTGTGTAACATCACTCTATCGCTCTAGAGTCATGTCGAGGTGCATCACTCCGACACGGACATGGAACCCCAATGACTAGTAAAAATATTGGCTCGGGTGTCAACTAACTTAGGTCAAACAGATTGTCATAAATGACACAGATCATAATCAAACACAAAGTTCAACAGATAACATATCAGATAATTCATATCATAAGGTTCATGTTCAAAGGTTCAAGTCGGTTAATGTCGTAGTCACATGTCATACTTTCATAATCAGAATTTCATAACCAAATGTTCACAATTCAGAAGTTCATAATCAAATATAGCAAGGTTC
Organism: Chrysanthemum makinoi; assembly: GCA_910596185.1. Classification (NCBI taxonomy): domain Eukaryota; kingdom Viridiplantae; phylum Streptophyta; class Magnoliopsida; order Asterales; family Asteraceae; genus Chrysanthemum; species Chrysanthemum makinoi. The sequence goes on from OU343220.1 coordinate 138,192,336, forward strand.
AACAAATGTGCATATCAAAGTCTTTCTAACATAACGTTCAAGTCAGATATTGCATGATTCAATAAAACAGGTGTTTCAAACAAGCAACACATCAAACAATCAGAAAGGGTTCACAACAATGGCATAGGAAACCCTAATAATTGAAATAGAAAAGCTAACGAAAAGAAAACGTCATAAGGAACCTTTACTGAAAAGGTCAGAATATATGTACCTTAACGCAAATGAGAGGAAAGCAAACGAATGAGTGAATCACGAAGATATAACGTCGCGTCTCCTTCAACGAATCTATACGGATTATGATTTATTTAATACTTATTAGCATCATTAAAGTTATAACGGATTCATCGCATTAACATTCTTAGAGTTGTAAGTATATTCCTATTCTCAGTGACGGACGGAATTACAACATTTTAGAGTCTTAATCATTAACTAGCCAAACTTATAGGTTACAAATGATATATGGTAAACTTAAGGGTTTAATATGATAATTATCTTATTTGAGGGATTATATAATCATCATACAAGGTATAGGGTTTACAATGTCAAGAACGGATTTTAAGACTCTCTTTCAAAAACAGTTTACACAAGCTTTTATATCTTTTATGAAAGACCAAGACTCCCATGTAACATTGCTCGAACACAAACTTAATGAGACCATGCATACAATACTTTTAATTCATGACACTTAGTTTCTTACATAAAATCACAACTCGTATGCTGCATAAACACACTTAGTACTAGCTCATTATATACTTAATCAATGGTTATTAATGACCCCAAACTTACTATTTTCACATGAAATAACGAATCAACACACACAGCTTAAAACCCTAATCGACTCATAATCATGACCTAAGGTTTCTCTCAAACTTTTAGCACCATATTAAATACACATTAAATTGACATGTTACAGATTTTAATGACTTATCACCTTGACCTAGAACGTGTGAAAAACAAACCGAAGATAACTCAAAACCCATGCCTACATTTACACTAGTAACTCACACCACCTTGACTTATATAAATCATGTTAACGAGACCAAAGTTTACCCGTTCCCTTGCTTCAATATACGCCACACATGCAAACCCCAACTTACCCTACGTTGTTTCCCGACTCACAAACAAGTCGACACACACATACAAACACTTAATTACTTTTCTCACACGACACGTTAACTCTTGTTCCAAACATGCATGCAAACCGACTCATAACCAAAACCACAACATCGCTACATACTACCCACATAAAATCATACGAGGCTCTAACCTTTTAAACCCTAATCGATCCCTAACTCCATGCGTCGACTTATGTTTGTGAAACCCCGACTTGTGATTTTATGTGGTACGGTTAAATTTCAAAACTCATTTAGAATTTACATAAGCATGCGTCGACCTCATATAAATATAGCATCATATTCATGATTTTATGTGACGACGAGTATGTTACTTATTATGCGGTTCATGTTACACAAAGTTTTTAACGCACGACCCTTATTCACTCGCATGGCGACTCGACATGTTTCAAAGGTTTAAAGTTAGTATAAGTTGCACGTAGAAAAGTTGGGACGAGGGAGTCGCTTACCTTAGCGGGGCTCGGACAGAAAACACCACGCCCCACCACGTCTCACAGCTGCAGTCGAACGGAAAGAAAAGAAGAAAAAGAGAAGAAGCTTTTGGTGCCGTGACTTTTGAGAAACTAGGGTTTCATGTGAAGGGATTTGTGTTGTATTTATACTAATCGACCCAAGGTGGGTTTTGTGTGGTATTCGGCTCAAACAAGGAAAAGAAAAACGACCCATGGGCTTGAGCTTGGGCTTGGCCGAACTTCCATATGCATGGTTTAATATCTTCTTTGTGAAATTCGACACATGAAACATTATGAGCGTGGCTTTACTTTGTATCAAAAGTCGAATTATATATCATGCACGTTAAGTCTTGATATCATTTATAAGTTAGATTGAATTTCATTTAATGAGTGTTGATTTATTTTACGTATTTTATAAATGTTAATTTTGAGGGTAAAATAGTCTTTTAACACGTTTTATATTTTTAGGGTTTTACATGCACATCACCAAAACGTCCACAAAACGCAGAGTATTTCAGGGACAAGATGCTTCTGGTACAAGCTCAAGATAATGGAGCTGTTTTGGATGAAGAAGAGTTGCTATTTCTTGCTGAGGGAAATGCCAAAACATATGATGCAGATGTGGATGAGCAGCCAGTGCAAGGAACTGGTCACAATCATCCAAATACGTTTCAAGTTGCTGACAGATGCATTTGACTCTATTGTCGATGATGAACCTACTGCCCAGACAATCTTCATGGCTAGCATTTCACCAATGGTCTCTCCAAAATTCTCATCACCACAACAGGCAGGTCCATCCAAAGATTCAATCATTTCAGAGGTATTAAAACTATACGATGATGTTGATGTGCAAAAGATACACAACAAAGTACAATCAACTGAAATTATTGAATCAGATATTGAAAATATGGGTAATAGCAATGTTGTCCCATATGATCAATATGTGAAACAAAATGAAAGTGAAATTGTACCAAGTAATGCATCTTCTGCAGTCAATGATAACTATGCTCTTGATGAATTTACTGCATGTGATCCTGATGATTCTATAATTTCTGAACTAAATGCCTATAAGGACCAAGTTGCCATTTATGAACAACATGCTAAGTTCGAATTGACCACCCGTGAGCAGGAGACGGATAACCAAATACGCACAGTTATTAGAAAAAGTAATTTTAGAGAAGAAATGTTAAAAAAGAGTTAAATTTCTTACAAGAAAAACTTACAAAAACTGTTAAGCAAAAGCAAGAACTTCAAGAAAATGTTAAAGTGCTTAAACAAGAATTTAATGCTAAGGAATCAAAACTTTTGAATGAATTTTCCAATGTAAAAACGTTGAAAAACAAACTTGAAAACAAATTGTACGCAAGGAACACCATTCAGATCTGCTTCACATGATCACTAAGCACAGAGTCTTAAGCGATAAGCATAGTATTCCTCTTGTAGAGGAGCCAAATCCCAAGTACTGTAAAAAGGCTAAAGCTTACCATAAGATTGCTTATGATGGTAATGAGATCCTCAAGCCTAGGCAAACACCATCATGTATTGGAAGTACGGAAGAGGATATAAAATTAGAAGATGCCTCTAGGGAGAAAATGGATAAGAAGCTAAAAGATCCTCAGTGTAAAAAGCAAAACATAACGGTCAAACCCCATGATTACACTAAAGAAAATTGGATTTCCTTGAACAAGTTTAAGCCTCAAACTCAATTAACCTCAGAACAAGTTTTTTGGAAAAAAGACATGGATAAGCAAAAAGCAAATGTACTTGTTGAAACAAACACTCCCCTTAGGAAAGTGCCTCCAACCACTATGTATCCTCCGAATACACCAATGCATTTAGTTCCTAGAACTGTTCCCACTAAGAGCAAGACCTTAATCAGCCAGTATGTTGTTTATCAACTATTCGTTGATTTTGAGAAGACATGTAAGAAGAGAATCACACCTACATGGATAACTGAAGGGGAAAAGGGGTTTTGAGCAAACTAAAGAATGCTATTTAACTGAGGTCATGCCTTTCTTTAAACAATTAAAAAATCAATTTGAGTGTCTTCAAAAGGGATAGACTCAGAGATTAAATAAATGGAAAAGGAATTTGATGAAATGATAGTTGAGGTCAATAATTATGAACGGGAACTCAAATATAATGAAATTGAAAGGAAGAATCTGCATATCTTAAATGAGAACTTGATATCGAGTTGTATGGCTCAAGATGTGTTTTATACTGTTACTAAGTATTCTATTACTGCTTCTCAATTTCACGAATTATCTGTTGCTTTGAAAGTTTCCCATGATCGTGTCATTGAGCTTGAAAACAAAAACTCAAAACTAAATGAGAAAATTGACCAAGATGATCACGATAACTTGGTAAAACATTTTTCTAAGCTGGAAGTTGAACATTTTGATTTGCAACTAAAATATCAGCATCTCAAAGAAAATGTTAAAACCTCAAACATCAAGATATCCTCTGATGTTACAAAGTTTGATGCAGTTTTTGAAATAAACAAACGTGACGAACATATTCGAGCTCACAAACGCCTCCTCCTTTAGATTCTTAATTAAAGGGTGAAAAGAACAATGTAACTGGCTCCCAAACGCCTCCTCCTTTAGATTCTCAATTTTCTCAAAACTTTCATCTTCAAAACATCATTAACGTATTACAACAAGAAAATGAGAGTTTTCTAGAAGAAAATGAAAAGGTCAAACGACACTTCAAAGAGTTATACGATTCAATGAAAGTCACCCGTGACAAGAACAATGAAAAATAACTTCAAGTACAAAAGGAAATTGAGAATCAAGAGTCGTGTAAAAGGGAAAATGCCACTTGTCTTTAATGAGAATGTTGCATCAAAGGCATCTGCAGATTCTAAGTATACTGTGACTGTTGAATACGTTCCTCCTCATCTTAGAAATAACGAACTTGTGTTTCATGACTATTTCTATCACCTTAAGGATAGTCTAGAATGTCTCCGTGAGATTGTAGAAGAGGATCGCCTAAATAAGCCACTTGATAGTGAAATTAGATATGCATGCGTATATGCCAAATGATCTATGGAGCTGTTAGCATGTTTAAGAGCAACATGCCCTAAATCCTTAGGTGAGAAAGATAAAGCTGTGATGCCTTGTTCTATGCCTAGTGCTAAGTATGCAACCCATTCTATGCCTTATTCTATGCCGAAAGTCAAGCATGTGAGCTTTGATGTGCCTATAAGTACTTCAGATCCCAACACTTCTAGATCAGGAATGCAAAAAGTAGCAAAACCAACTAATGTTCCCATAATTCCCTACAGAGTAATCAGTGGTACAAAAGCAAGCGGGTCAAAGCCTCCAGGTAATACAAAGCAAGATAGGACCTCTAAGCTAAGAGTGATCAGTGGAGGAAAGTAGAAGACCACCCTAGGAACTTTAAGTTTGAATTGAATAAAATGAATCGTGTTGATTCTAGTATTAGCTATAAGCGCATCTAATTAATTCAATTCGCTACTATTTGCAAAACATGTAATGAATGCTTGATTTCGGGTATTAATCATGAATGTGTTGTGAATGAGTTGAGTAATATCAAAAAATCATGTGAAAATGGTTAACACTAGCAAACAAGATAAAAAGGTAAGAAGACCAAGGAGGAAGAGGACTAGAAAACATTGGAAACCAACAGGAAGAAAATTTAGTAATGTAGGTTATCATTGGATACCCACGTCGTAAATTCAATCATAATGAGTTGTGCCCTAAATTATCTGGATCAATTTCCATTAGGAAATGGATGCCCATTGGTAGAACTATACCTTTAAGAAGTGAACATACTTTGAATAGATCTACTGTTTCTATTAGCCCGACATCTACCTCTAATGATTTTATTGATTCTGTTTCTGATGTAGATGTTCCAATCTTGTTTTCTAACCAAGTGGAACCCATTCTTGCATGGGGATCCCAATTATCCAGTTATCCATTCTTGTCTGTGTTCAACTGCAGGTCGCTCAAATCGCTTCGTGGTACTTGGACTCAGTGCTGTTCCAAGCATATGACTGAGACCGCCATGCTCATGAACTTCGTGAGTAAATTCATTGGGACTCAAGTAGATTCGGGAACGACCATTTTGGTGCAATTATGGGTTATGGAGACTATGTTGTTGGTAATAGTGTAATTCCAGGTATATTATGTTGAAGGTCTTGGTCATAACCTATTTTCTCGTTGGTCAATTCTCGGATTCCGATCTAGAGGTGGCTTTTAGAAAACATATTTGTTTCGTTAGAGAACTTGATGGTGTGGAACTTTTAAGAGGAACACGTGGTACAAACCTATACACCATCTCTAACGAAGATATGATGAAGTCTTCTCCAATCTGCATGTTGTCAAAGGCTTCGAAAACAAAGTCATGGTTATGGCATCGTCGTCTCAATCAATTGAACTTCGGCACCATTAATGATCTTCCGAAAGGACCTAGTATGAGGCTTACCCAGATTAAAGTATGAAAAAGATCATCTTTGTTCAGCATGCCAATTGGGAAAAAGCAGGAAATATGCCCACAAACCCAAACCCGCAAACTCAGTTATGGAAGTTCTTCATACTCTTCATATGGATTTGTGCGGACCTATGAGAGTGCAAATGATAAATGGGAAGAAATATGTATTAGTCATTGTTGATGACTACCCTCAATTTACTTGGGTTAAGATTTTTAGGACAAAGGATGAAACTCCAGATGTCATCATCAAACTTATCAAACAGCTGCATGTTCGACTTAACAAGACTGTTAGAATTATTCGAACAAACAATGGAACTGAGTTTGTTAACAAAGACCTAAGTCAATTTTATGAAAGCATTGGAATCAGTCATCAGAGAAGTGTTCTACGTACGCCTCAACAGAACGGTGTAGTTGAAAGACGAAATCGGACCCTTATTGAAGCTGCAAGAACAATGCTAATTTACTCAATTGCCACTGCTTGCTACACCCAAAATCGTTCCCTCATACACACCACTCATGGAAAACCTCCATACGAACTTGTCCATAAAAGAAAACCTGATCTCTCCTACTTTCGTGTATTCGGTGCTTTGTGCTATCCAACGAATGATGGTCAAGATTTAGGTAAATTAAGAGCTAAGGCGGGCATTGGAGTTTTTGTGGGTTATGCACCAAACAAGAAAGGTTACCGAATCTACAACAAAAAACTCGAGATATCATGAAAACTATTCACGTCACGTTCGATGAGTCAGAGGGCAAATGGCTCCAGGACAAGCAAGTTCTGGACCCGCATCATGATAAGGTTTTAAAATGTACCTTTTTGAGGGGTCGTTTAAGCCCTTATTTGATCACTTTTGTATCCGTTATTACTTAATATCGTTCCTTTTCACTTTTTAGGTCTCTTGAAGGCAAAATGCTGGAATGACACTTATTCGGACGAAAAGGCGCGAATATACGAAGAAAATGGCCAAATTCAAGAATCAAGAAACTCAGGCTGCTGGAACTGAAAGGGACGGCGTCAGGTTCTAAGTGTGACGCCGTCGTGCATATTTTGTGATGGCTCAGTAGCCAAATTGCTATTTTACACTTGACGGCGTCAGGTTTTAAAGAGTAGGGCGTCACAACTCATACGTCCTAGATTCAGATCCTGACGGCGTCAAAAGATGAAGCCGACAACGTCACAACTATAAGGTGACGCCGTCACAAGTCGCAACATGCGCCGAACTAGCCGACATCGCTTTTGGCCATAACTTTTGCATACGAACTCGTATTTAGGTGATTCAAAAGCCCACGCACCAGAATCGATAAAATCTACAGTTTGTTGAAAAATGGTCGCGACGCCGTCATTTTTAGGTGTGACGCCGTCACTTTTGCCGATAGAAAATCTCGCCTATAAATATAACATTATAACTTCACATTTTGTAGGCTCTAAACCCTAACTCCGATTCCAGGGTTTAGATAGGTGTTTTTCCAAAAACTTTGAAGGTTTCAATCACTCCAAAAACATCTTGTAATGGTTTGTTGATTATATCTTAATCCATATATTCAATTTATCCTTATGTCTATCCTATGTTTGATTGATTGTGTGTATGCTTGCATGTTCCCCATGTCCGGCTAATTTACTTGTGTGTTTGCTTAGGGAATATGAAACTTAATTATTGAACATTGATTGGTTGTCTCTTATTTTAATTTTTAATGATCTAGTAATGCGATAGGTCATCCGTTGTGTAGTTAATGCTTGATTAATCTTTGTGAACCTTAGTCTATAATACCTAGAGTTGTTGTAGGCTAAACCATCCAAAGAGTACCTTAGAGTTAAAGTTTATAAATCCTAGAGATTTTGTAGGCGATGCCCTTTGGTCGTTTCAAAGAGTTAGGGATAAACGCATACCCTACGACCTTAGACACACAACGCGATTAAGAATAAGGACATGACAATTCATCCATCAATAGGAGATAATTAAGGAGTAATAAAACCTAAGTAAACACATCTTTAAATCATCATACGAGCACACAATAATTAGACACAGACTACATACACCACTAGATTAGATAATTAGATAAGTAGAGTAATTGTTAGAAATACCAACCCCCAAATCCAAACCCCAAGATTCGTACCTTTCCATTCCTAAAACAAATAAAAAAAGATAAAAAATAATCATCCCTCACCTTTAGACTTAAATCGACATACACTTCAGCCTAACGACACTATTCCCCTAGAGAACGATATCAATACCCGTGGATTACCCTAATACTACACTACAACGATTAGGTTCACTGCCTAGGGTGTTGACTCAACCACGCGTGCAAGTAGCGTATCAAGTTTTTACTGCCGGGGAATAGTTGTTGTTTAGGCTTGATTTATATCTCGTTTAGGTCTACTCACAAGATTCCTATCAAGTGAGATGTTTTCTTTTTATTAGCTTCCTTGTAGTCTATCCCCCTTCTTTGTGTTTGTTTTCGTAAAACCCTTTTCATTTGTCGCTATGGCAAGTGAAGCTGCATTTAAATCATTAACAAATGAGGAACAATTGAATTTTGCAGATTGGATTGCTTTTTATTGTTCTAATGAATTTGTGAGTGAACTTAGAGATATCCAAAAGGAGACGGGTGTAAGGTTGGATGTATTTGATAATTTTTGTGCTTGTGTGGCTTCTATTCAACGATCATTGTTAGAATCAACTCCTTTTAGTGAGACCCTCTAGAAACTTTTTGAGAAAAGCCTCCTAAGCATAAACCATCAGTTTTCATAACTCGAGGAAATGGATAAGGAGGATTTATCCAACCTTAGGCATCATGATCAAAAAGACCTAGTTTTTAAGAACATGGAACCTAAAACCGAACAAGATTGTGAGACGGTTATAGTTGAATTGCCTAGTTGCATGCGTGGGATAGATTACAAAACATATGACACGCGTGAGGAATCCTTTAGGAAAATAGAACATAGTGATCAAATTTTTGAGAATGATTCTTATGAATCGGACCAAGAATTTGAATTGGCTAAAGAAGGATTTGAGATACTTAGGAGTGTATTTGGGTTAGATCATAGTAAAACACATGATGAACTTTTAGGAGATCTAGATATAATGGAGAGTGAGGTGGAAACTCCAAGCCCACAAGCCCTACCATCACTTGAGGAACACACATCACCTATAACTTACCCGGGAGAAGTAGAAGAGACTATAGGAACCCCGATTGATATAGAACCTTTGGACCAAACGCCACTAGAGAATGTAGGTTTAGATGCTTGTTGTTATGACCTCTCTCTTAGTCCTAGGGAAGTTCCTAATTTTGATAAAACGGAGCCTCAACCAAAAACCTTACCTAATTTTCCGTCTTTAGATGTGAATCTTGGAATTGAATTAGGCCCCAATCCACCCATCAAAATAAATAGTCCGGGTAGTTGCTTGATAAAGGTGGTAGACTCTAGGCCATGTAGAGTGGAAGCTAATATAGGAGTAACCCATGACCTTACACACTTATATCACCCATTCATGGTTGATAACAAGAAACATTATGGGTTTAAACCGGTTTATTAGGTCAAGATGGATCCTTAACTAAGAATCTTTTGAAGTTGATAGAAGATGATCCATTTTTAGAGAGAGAGATTTGATTCACCCGCTACACCAATAGACTTAGGTAAGGTTATAATGAATGAAGCACACTCCTTTGAGCATATAAATCACCCATCACCCTCTCCTCACGTAGCAAATTTCCACCCTAAGGGTGTGTATCGCTACTATCACCGCGACTTAAGCTTAAGTGTAGGGAAAACCTCCGCTTTATCCGTTAAATAAGGGTAGAGTCGTCAAGGACTCAACAAAAACAAGCGCTTCTTGGGAGGCAACCCATGTATATTTGTTTTTCATTTTTATTTGTGTGTCGTATATCTTTTATTAATTGTTTATTCCCATGTTTGAATTTGTAAAAATGCTTTATTTTGTCTTTAACCTCGTCTTAATTACATATAAAGGTATTTTATATAAGGGATAAGTGTAGGGAGGATTACGCACGTTTTCAAAAGAAACGTGAACATGAGAATTACAATAATTTAAAAGATATAGATGTGTGTTTGTTCGAGTCAAATGCTTGTATCGAGTCATAATGGATGTTTTGAAGGAAATTTTTCCAGATTCTAAAGATAAAAATTTTCCAGAATTTTTTCTAGAAAATCGCAGCACCGCTTTCTGTCAGGATAACCTTACGGCGTCAGGTCGCAACCGACGGCGCCGAGGGAGCAGTAAACTGCTACTACTTTTTCTCGTTTCTCGAGCTACTTATAAATTTTTGGAATTTTCCGTGTCTTAATTTTCCAAAAAAATATGCAAACATCCATTCCACAAGCATTATATCTTATTTAAGTCTGGAATTACATCTTGTTGTGATTTTCTTTGTTCGGTTTGATGCTTTGGGTTGTCTGTTATCTTCAAGTGTGCAGGTTTTATTTATCAAGAAGAAGATACATAAGATTGGATGGAGCTTTTCACGCATAACATTCCTCTTGAAGAAAGATTTAACCACTACTTCACACGGATCCTACCGAGCTAATCAGGGGAGTATTAGTTTCTTTCGTTTTTAATTACCTTCCATTATCATAACTTTGATACTTTCGGGGAACATTGAGGACAATGTTCGCTTAATGTAGGGAGGGAGAATAAAACGGGAACTTTGAAACTATGCTTATCCTTGATTATTTGCTTTGTCCAATTGCATTTGTGTAATAAACCATGAGAAAATGTTGGTTAGGGTAATTTTGGCACCAAATTTAAAATTTTTCATGACATATAGGAGTGGGCCATTAGTCTTAATAAAGCGTCTCATGGATAGGAAGTTATATGACTAGCACAAAAACCCTTTACCACTTAAATTCCACCCAAAATGTGAGGATCGCCCTTAGATTAGTAGGAATTAAAGCATTCATCTTTAATGCTTAGTGTGTGAACCGGTAGTATAATAGATTCTAGAACTTGTTTTGTGATGCATTCCGAGATCGCTAGTAAGACTACACTTGTGTAGTTAGGAATAACTAGATGATAAGAGGCATTAGGATAACCCTTGTTTAATACCCGTAATATAATTACTTCTTCCACATCGGTTGAGTAATTCTCCCACACCTTTGCGTTGTACTCATTTTTAGTACACGATACCCCTAGTTAACCCCTCAGAGCCTATCCTTTTCGCGGTTCTCGTGATGTTTCGTTTTTTCGGAATATCAATGAAGAGCATTGTTTACACCCCACCCTCAAATGTACACCAAAATCGCCTTAGCCTACCTTGTATGCACTCACTTTTAGTGCATTATTGTTATCACCCTAAAAACCCTTAGTTCAATTATCTAGTTGCTTGCATAAGTTTCTAAGTCGAGTCATATCCTTTGTATACAGTTTTGGGACGATTGGGACTCACGGGAAAATTTAAAGTTTATGAAATGACGGGAAGGGAACGTTAAATTGAAATTCCCTTTATTTGCGTAATAATGTACTCCAAGTGTTTTAATCTTTTCAATTCGGGTCAAATTAGTGTTAGAGTAATAAAAACTCAAGTGTAGGGATGTGCCTATAAATCCCTATCATTTTAATGTTACCGTAAAGGATGGTAGAGTAAAAGTGTAAAAAAAAAAAAAAAAAAAAAAAAAAAAAAAAACGAAGAAAAAAAATAGAAAAAGAGAAAAAGAAAAAAGAATAGAGTGTTAAAAAAAATACGGGCTACCATCTTACATCTATCTTTAATTTATGTTTGTTTGTTTCAGTTATCTAGAGTCTAGAGTGTCGAGTCTTGGCTTAGCAACGCCATTCTTCGCATGCTTGCAACATAAAGATTTTTGACTTGCCACCACTAAATAGCCTATCCCACCAAACCCTTTGTTTCCCTACCGTAAGCCTAACATTACAACCCTTTAAAAGACCTCTTTGATAGTCTTTCTTAGGTGCTTACGCCAAAGCGATGGAGGTTTGATCTAGTCTCAAGCCTATGGTAATCTATGTACTAGGACCGGTTAATAAGTGTTTATCTTCCATTTCCAACTTGTTATATTTCATATACACCCGAGAGATGTGAGTATCCAAACACCCCATGTGAGGTGCTAGTATGTAATTTTCGTGCTTGTTATGACTTTTGCGGGGCTTATATGTGTTGTGGATTGTTCTAAACCAATGCTTCATGACCCCTAACTTATAAATTAATTGGTTTAAACCACATTTGCTTGAGGACAAGCAAATACCAAGTGTAGGGATATTTGATAAGGTTTTAAAATGTACCTTTTTGAGGGGTCGTTTAAGCCCTTATATGATCACTTTTGTATCCGTTATTACTTCATATCGTTCCTTTTCCCTTTTCAGGTCTCTTGAAGGCAAAATGCTGGAATGACACTTATTCGGACGAAAAGGCGCGAATATACGAAGAAAATGGCCAAAGTCAAGAATCAAGACACTCACGCTGCTGGAACTGAAAGGGACGGTGTCAGGTTCTAAGTGTGACGCCGTCGTGCATATTTTGTGACGGCTCAGTAGCCAAATTGCTATTTTACACTTGACGGCGTCATGTTTTAAAGAGTAGGGCGTCACAATTCAGACGGGTTGTAGATTCAGATCCCGACGGCGTCCGAAGATGAAGCCGACGGCGTCACAACCATAAGGTGACGCCGTCACAAGCTGCAACATGCGCGAAGTAGCTGATACTGTTTTGGCCATAACGTTTGCATACGAACTCGGATTTAGGTGATTCAAAAGCCCACGTGACCGGAACGAGAAAATCTACAGTTTCGTGAAAAAATGGTCGTGACGCCATCACTCTTTAGGTGTGATTTCGTCACTCTTTGCCGACAGAAAATATGCCTATAAATATAATATTATAACTTCACTTTTTGTAGGCTCTAAACCCTAACTCCAATTCCAGGGTTTAGATAGGTGTTTTTCCAGAAACTTTGATGGTTTCAATCACTCTAAAAACATCTTGTAATGGTTTGTTGATTATATCTTAATCCATATATTCAATTTATCATTATGTCTATCCTATGTTTGAATGATTGTGTGTATGCTTGCATGTTCCCCATGTCCGGCTAATTTACTTGTGTGTTTGCTTAGGGAATATGAAACTTAATTATTGAACATTGATTGGTTGTATCTTATCTTAATTGTTAATGATCTAGTAATGCAATAGGTCATCCATTGTGTAGTTAATGATTGATTAATCTTTGTGAACCTTAGTCTATAATACCTAGAGTTGTTGTAGGCTAAACCATCCAAAGAGTACCTTAGAGTTAAAGTTTATAAATCCTAGAGATTTTGTAGGCGATGCCCTTTTGTAGTTTCAAAGAGTTAGGGATAAACGCATACCCTACGACCTTAGACACACAACGCGATTAAGAATAAGGACGTGACAATTCATCCATCAATAGGAGATAATTAAGGAGTAATAAAACCTAAGTAAACACATCTTTAAATCATCATACGAGCACACAAAAATTAGACATAGACTACATACACCACTAGATTAGATAATTAGATAAGTAGAGTAATTGGTAGAAATACCAACCCCCAAATCCAAACCCCAAGATTCATACCTTTCCATTCCTAAAAAAACATAGAAAAAGATAAAAAAAATAATCATCCCTCACCTTTAGACTTAAATCGACATACACTTCAGCCTAACGACACTATTCCCCTAGAGAACGATATCAATACCCGTGGCTTACCCTAATACTACACTACAACGATTAGGTTCACTGCCTAGGGTGTTGAAAAACTTGCTCGACGAAAAGGAAGTTCCTTTGACCCCGAACGACACGTGTAGCTTTATCACATCACAACCTTCATTAAGTTGTCCCGTTAGTTCTTCTCTTGTACAAAATCCCTCACGAGCAGTTCCATATGTACCTCCTTCTGAAGAAGATTTGAAGAAATTATTTGATCCAATGTTTGATGAATACTTTGAATCCCATGACAACATCTGCTTTACTACTTCATCAGAGGCTGCTCCTAATCCGGTTAACACAGTCAATCCATCCATCTCTGTGTCATTATCTCAAGAAGCGCCTACTGCAGATCATTCTTCATCATCCTCAAGTGTTCAATCTTCAAGCGTACATAATGGTAATGTTATTGCCGTCACAGATGAAGAAAACCCTTTTGCCACTCCAGAAGATGCACTGTTTGAAAACATTTTTGCCCCTGATCCATCATCTGAACCATCCTCATCAGGGGAAAACAACTCAGCTACTTCTGTTCTACAACTACAACCACACGAGCATTTCAGAAAATGGACACACGATCATCCGTTGGATAATATCATAGGGAATCCCTCTCATCCGGTATCCACTTGTAAACAACTTGCAACAGATGTCTTATGGTGCTTCTTCAATTCCATACTGTTAAAAGTCGAACCAAAAGATGTCAAAACCGCAATGTCTGAGGACAGTTGGTTCAATGCAATGCTGGTAGAAATTCATGAGTTTGACCGACTTGATGTTTGGGAATTAGTACCAGCTCCTGAGTGTGCTATGATCATTGCTCTCAAATGGATCTTCAAAGTGAAACTTGATGAGCATGGGGATGTATTAAAGAACAAGGCAAGACTTGTTGCAAAAGGATATCGCCAAGAGGAGGGTATTGAATTTGAGGAATCATTTGCTCCAGTTGCACGTATCGAGGCAATTAGAATCTTCTTAGCTAATGTTGCTAGTAAGAACATGGTGGTTTATCAAATGGACGTAAAAACTGCCTTTCTTAATGGAGATCTGAAAGAAATCGTGTATGTCAGTCAACCGGAAGGTTTTGTGGATCTAGAACATCCTACTCATGTCTATCGCTTAAAGAAGGCTCTTTATGGTCATAAACTAGCTCCAAGGGCATGGTATGATACATTGTCAAAGTTTCTCTTATCTACTGGATTCAGCAATGAGCAGTGGATCCCACATTGTTCACCAGAAAGTCAGGCAAACATTTAATCCATGTTCAAATCTATGTAGATGATATTATTTTTGCCTCGACCGACCCTAATGAATGTGACCGTTTTTCAAATGAAATGGGTTCCAAATTTCAAATGTCTATGATGGGACAAATGTCATTTTTCTTGGGATTACAAATTTCACAAAGTCCAGGAGGCATTTTTATCAATCAATCTAAATATGCTAATGAAATTTTAAAGAAATTTGGATTTGACACTTGTGACACCCTTGACACTCCATGGTAGAGCGTACCAAACTAGATGAGGACCACTCAGGGATCATGGTTGATCAAACAAAATATCGAAGTATGATTGGATCCCTGATGTACCTCACCAAAGACCTGATATTCTGTTCAATGTATGCATGTGTGCTAGATACCAGGCTAAGCCTACCAAAAAGCACCTTGTAGCGGTTAAGCGAGTCTTTCGATATCTCCAAGGAACCATTAACATGGGACTTTGGTATCCGAAGGACACCAACATGTCATTAACAGCATATGCAGATGCAGACCATGTAGGGTGTCAAGATACACGTCGAAGCACATCAGGTGGTGCTCAATTCTTGGGAGAAAAACTTGTAAGCTGGTCTTCTAAGAAACAAATGAGTACATCGATATCCTCTACAGAGGCAGAATACATAGCCATGTCATCCTGTTGTGCTCAAATCCTATGGATGAGATCCCAACTATCTGACTATGGCTTTGACTTCAATAAAATTCCTCTGTATTGTGATAACAAAAGTGCCATTGCTCTCTCCTGCAACAACGTTCAACATTCTAGAGCAAAGCACATCAACATTCGACATCATTTTATCCGGGAACAAGTGGAAAAATGTGTGGTAGAACTTTATTTTGTGAGAACTGAATATCAGCTGGCAGACATCTTCACTAAAGCACTTCCTAGAGAACGTTTCGAGTTTATTCTTCCACGTCTAGGATTAAAGAGTCTTCAACCTGAGACACTCAAATGTCTTCAAGAGAAAGAAGAGGAGTAAAGACATCTCTTCATCTATTCTATGTACATATTTTCTTAAAAACAAAAAAAATAGAAAAATATAAAAACTTCAAAAATCCATGAAAATTTGAAAAACTCGAAAAATTCCAAAAATATTGTCATTTTTGTCATGTTTTTCTTGATTCGATAACATCTAAGGACTTTGAGTTGTCAGTCAAAGAATGGCATGGGTCTTTAGATGAAGTTCGAATGTATATAAGTTTTAAAAAAATTGAGAGAAAGATAAACAGTGGTTTATTGTCATTTCAGGCAATAACCCGGTTTTTAAAAGAAAGAACAGAGCCATGCTTTATCTTACTTTTCAAATCTCATGCTCTGATTCCAAAAAACAAATGTTTGTCACCAAAAAGACAAATGTTTCCTTCACAAATATTTTTCCTTCTACAAATTCTTCTGAAAAATATTTGTCATCTAATGAAAACTACATAGCTTTGAAAAATAACTCGGACTCAATTTTTGAAAATCATCTAGACATGTCATTTGTCAAAATATCTATCTCTCAATCAACAACTTATGTCATTGATTGAGGGGGAGAATGATTTCAACTAAATCAAAAAGTTATTTGTCAAACAACTGCAATGTCTTATACAATTGGTTCAAGACCTTGGGAAATGTTATGTTTCATAAGATACTTAAGCATGCTTGAACATTGGAGTTTAAAGTCTCAAAATCTGATCCTTATCAGTTACAATGTTTTTTTCAAAATCAAGTCACTATTCTCCTCAAAAGTTTTCAAAATTCATTTAAATCAATAGAGATCACAAATCTCAAAGGATTTGAAAATTGGATATAAACTGATAATTCGATAAATGGTTTTGAAACGTTATAACAAGCTCTCCTCCCTACATGTGCCAAACGATTTCAAGATTTCCATGCACATGTTAAGGGGGAGCATCTATATCAAACCAAAAAGGATTGAAACGTGATTGATTTGTCTCTAAGTGCAAGTTCTCCCTAATATGTGCAAAACGCTTTTCGAATCTCGATGCACATATTGAGGGGGAGAAACTTTTAGAGAACTACATCTTTTCCCAAAAATATCTTTATCAAAGTATTTAAAATACTAATTTTGATCGGGAAAGTGATGTCGATATTTTTAGAAAATGTAAATCAAAGAAGTGAATTCTTAATTCTCAATCTGAGATTTTCAAGTCCTCTTGCCTCCATGTGCCAAAGCAATTTCAAACATACAATGCACATGTTGAGGGGAGCTTCTTCTGGAATATCAAAAACAATTCAAATACAAAATACTTTGATCACAGATCACAAGTACCTGGATTGATTATTCAAACGGTTTTCAAATGGTTTCAATGGCAGAAGAACAATACCAAAAGGATCGACCAAATTTATTTTATGCATGGAGATATAAGGATAGTGAGGTTAGGTATTCGTTCCCACGATCCCGCCAGAGCCGGAGGGATCTACCCAGGGACAATCCACTAGATAGTGTAGAAGTCCTTAGGTATGATGAAAAAAATGGAGAAATGTGAGAAATGGGAAGAGTGCGGACTGAGATAGAGCTAGAACTGGAATAAACCCAACAAGGTTCTAGTTATGAAGTCTCGGTAAGCACTGAAAGGGTTGAAGAATGAAAAAGAAATAAAATGAGAAAAGGGTGAAAATAAATAGCCCTCCATTTATTCAACCTTAGGGCAGAAACCGGGTTTAATACATATGCTACTGGTAGTTACTAAGGTAACACCGGTATTGAAGACACGACGTCATGGACCCAGTGACGCACCGCACTACAACTTCCTAAGCTACTCAAGTTCCTCTTAAAAGGACTTGTTTCATTCTCATGGAGAACCTACATTATCTATCGACTTTCTCTTAGAGATTGTTGATATTGAAGAAGGAGACCCTCTCCCTAGTCTCCGGCATAGGAACCAAATGTGCACTATTGAGTCTAGAGCCAGGAGACCATCAATATCTCTCTAGGACACAATCAATGAAGACTCACTGTTTCACACAATGTGGAAAGTGAGATTATATCTTAAGAGTCCTACGCATTATCCTTGTGGTATTGCCAGAACATCTGAGTGATATGTAAAATACTCACAATGAAGATGGAAATCCTTCTAGAGCCAACATCAAACAAGCTCTTGGTAAGTAACATGTGAGATCTATCTAATAGATCAAACTTGTGACAACTAGATAGAAATGATGGAGAGATTCAATATTGAATCAACCTTGGTCCAGGAAATGGATTGACAGATACCTTTGAAAAACCAGTCATTGTGCTTAAAACTCCTTTCTCTAGCACATCGACTGTGTATTAATATTTCAAAATAAAAAGTGTTTATGATTGATAATTGATTCTCCTTAAAAGCTTCGTTGTATTGCAAAACACGTTATATTAAGCAGTACACGATTGTTTTTCAAATCACTTTTCAACAATCAGTGAATCTCAATTCGCTGGTTCACTCACTCTGTATTGTCCTCTTTGAGACGCTCCGGTTTGAGAACAGTTAGAGCAGCTGCGAAACCCTATCAAGGAGATTTTTAGGAATTCTACCTGATCACAGGCAGTACTTGTACGGATCAACGGGGAACCGTGGGTCGTGTACCTCAATTCAACGAAAGTGATCAAAGACACTTTCGTGCGCTTTATTGCTAACTGTTGTATGCAGGTACACCCAACGTTTACAGCTGATCAGAATTGAGAGGTCAATCCATAGCCGCATGCTCACACAACACATTCATTTGTAAAGAAATCATGATAAGTGCATCAACGTCTATGATATTTACAATCCATGCTTCTGCTACGCTGCTGCAAATATCATGAATCAACTAAAGCTTCCGCTACTCGGATGAGAAGAAATCATGATCACGAATGTGAGCATGTCGGTCCAATGTCACAGCATCACATAATGTCAACACTACAAAGGAAGAGTCAGAGATTCATGGTAGCTGATGATCTCAAAGCTGGCTCAAAACTCATCATCACGTGGATCATTTAAATACCTCAACTTGGATTAACCAAACATGCAAAACATGAAGAATCAAAGACTACAGGCTACTGTGCAAAGAACTTAATCAAGAATCCTAGAACAATCAAATGGAATATTTGTTTGTATTCATTGTAAGTTGAGGTGACCTCCCTTAGGGGGAGATTGTTAGGATTTAGAAAATCCAGTTGTTAAAGTGTCGCTCACCTCAAGTATATGTAATCGTTAGAAAGCTCGTAGTCGTAGTTATTTAATGTTAGTTAGTATTTAGTTAAGTAACACCGTGGAGGACGGACGGGTCTTTACCCACTGTATGCCTGATCCACAACCCGTAGGAGGCGTATTTTGTAAGATACTATAAATACCCTCTACCTCCCAAGGTAGAGGGTTGGAGCTCATAATAAGATTTTTCTTTCTCTCACTAAGCTTCCTAAACCTCTAAACTTTCTCTCTCTAAAATCTTAAGCCATACGCCCCATTTATGCTATGGTTTGATGTGTTTGTGAAATCCAATATGTTACACAAGTAGAGAAGTCTTATCAGCAATTGACTCTCACATGATATTTATGGTACTTCACAATTGTTCGATTACTTGGACATACATGGTTTCGCTGTCTACAATTCATCATCAACATACATGGTTTATGATTCTGATTCATTGAAAACATCGGGGAGAAGAGAGTATAGGTGTTCATTGCTTCTTTGATATTTTTGGTTTTCTTTAGAAAACCCGTTTCCCTTCATGAATTTCTTCAATAAGGGGGAAGAAATGAGACGATCTGTGGTGCAAATTTCTCAAGTTGGTGTTATCGTCTCACTTTCACAGAGTTATCGTGCGTGAAGTTACCTAAATATGATGTTGTGATGCCTCACACAAGGTCATTTTATCAAGTAATTGCAGATTCACAGGTTACTATTATTCCGATAGACCGCAACATTCAGGGGGAAGTTGTTACATTTCGTCTTTCGTGGTTTGTTTGGTGTGAAGCATCTACATACGTGAGAAGATCTTGTTGATTTCTTGCATGTTACCCCCGAATGGATTTTCCGTAACAAGTCAGATTTACCTTGTGTGGTTTACTGCTCATCTACAAATTCCGCTGCGTACTAAAAATTTCAAAAGTTAGAAGAAATGTCTACTACATCAAAGTTTCGAATCAGCAAGACGGTTGTCGTATTGGGGAAGCTGATTCAGAAACTTCACCCAAAAAGAAGTGTACGGAGAAGCTGCTAAAGACATGCATCATGAATTGGGGGGAAGTTAATCCAATTTATCCATATTACATCATTTGCCTACAAGTAAAGAAAACGGTTCTCAAGTCAAGGTACCAGAAGAAGACAAAGAGCGTAAACTTTCATCATCCTCAAGACTCGAAGAGCTTATGAAGACCTTTCTTTATTTGTTTTCTATATATGTAGTAAATGTTGTAAGTAATCCCTTATGTCGTCCCATTTGGGGAAGATTGTTGGAATCGCTCCTAAGTCGTAAATGGATCGACATTGACGGGATTACATTTTCTATCCTTGTTAGCTAAAACACATGGGCTTGTTATGTCATATAGCCATAGTTGTAAGTGTTTAGCTATAAATACCCTCCTAGACTTTCCTAGGAGGGTGAGACTCTTTTGTGTAACCTTTCATTTTCCTTATCAATAAACACTAGTTTCTCCCTTCTCTCTCTAGTTTCTCTCACTAACTTGAAGATGGTGTTCTTCCATCTTCCAAGACCTCCCGATTCACCAAATCTTCCATAAAAACGATCCTAACAATTGAGGCAATGGTGTCTAGGTTTATGTCATCTCAAGAGGCTCGATTGACTAAGCTTGAAGTCAATTTCAAGCAACGACAAGGCGAGATGACAACCAAGCTCGACGCCCTCTTAAAAGCCTTCAATGACCGGGAAATTGGAGCACTCCCGAGTGACACTATAAAGAACCCAAAATTAAATTCGTTTTCATCGACTTCATGTTCTTGCTCACCTTGGGAGAGTGCATATCCATGCCCTTCACACCCGAAAGTTCACCCGGTCAACGCCATCAACACGGGTTCCAAGCAATCCCTCATGAGGTACCAAGGACCCGAACCGTTGGTCCAACCAACTCTTGAGAAACCCGTCAACCAAGAACCAAAACCTAATCTAGAAGAGGTGTACAAGGAACTCCACCAAGAAAAACCGATTCTTGAAGTCTTGACTCATGCGCCTTATTATAATGCATTAAAACAAAAATATTAGAAAGAACTTAAATTAGGAGAATGTGGGTCCGCATTTGTACAAAATAAGTTACCTAAGAAGACTGATGATCTCGGGCTATTCATTCTTCCGTGTAGGCTTGGAAATTCCAAACCTTTCGACACTTTAGCCGACTTAGGATCAAGCATCAATCTTCTTTCGTTTTCCCTCCATAGAAACCTTAACCTAGGTAATATAGAACCAACATAACCCATCTTAGGTCTAGCGGAAGGAAGTATGGCGTATCCGGTAGCGATAATAAAAGACATGGTAGTACACGTAGGTCAATTGACTCTTTTGGCAGATTTCCATGTGCTAGACATGAATAAAGACCCGACATGCCCATTGTTAGTAGGAAGAGGATTCTTAGCTACCGCTAGTGCCATAATTGATTGTAAGATGTCTAAGATAGTGGTAGGAGAAGGGAGTGCTAGGTCAATTTATGATGTCAAGAAGCATATGGAAATCTGATCCAAGTGTAGTTGAGTCATATATAATTTTACCACCGATTTTACGCGAAGGTTTCGTCTATTTTCTTAAAGTGTGCAGGTTTTATTTATCAAGAAGAAGAAACATAATATTGGATGAAGCTTATCACGTGTACATTCTTCTTGGGAAAGAATTTAACCACTACTTCACACGGATCCTACCGAGCTAATCAGGGGAGTACTAGTTTCTTTTTCTTTTAATTACCTTCCATTATCATAACATTGATACTTTCGGGGAACATTGGGGACAATGTTGAGTTTAAGTATAGGGAGAGAGAATAAAACGGGAACTTTGAAACTCTGCTTATCATTGAATATTTGTCTTGTCCTATTTCATTTGTGTAATAAGCTATGAGAAATATTTGTTTGGGCAATTTTAGCGCCAAATTTAAAAAATTTCATGACATGTACGAGTGGGAATACTAGCACAAAAACCGTTTACCACTCAAATTCCACCCCAAAAATGTGAGGTTCGCCCCTAGATCTATAGGAATTAAAGCATTCACCTTTAATGCTTCGAGAGTGTACCGGTAGTCTAATAGATTCTAGAACTTGTTTTGTAATGCATTCCGAGATTGCTAGTGAGACTACACTTGTGTAGTTAGGAATGATTAAATGATAAGAGGCATTAGGATAACCCTTGTTTGATACCCGTCTTATAATTACTTCTTCCACACCGGTAGAGTAATTACCCCACACCCTTGTGATGTACTCATCTTTAGTAAACGATACCCCTAGTTAAACCACTCAGAGCCTATCCTTTTCGCGGTTCTCGTGGTGTTTCGGTTTTCCAGAATATCAATGAAGAGCATTGTTTACAATCCACCCCCAAATGTACACCTAAATCGCCTTAGCCTACCTTGTATGCACTCACCTTTAGTGCATTATTGTTATCATACTAAACCCTTAGTTCAATTATCTAGGTACTTGCATGGTTGCTAAGTCGAGTCATATCTTTTGTACACAGTTTTGGGATGACTGGGACTCATGGGTAAAAGTAATATTTTATGGAGTGACGGGAAAGAACGTTAACTTCAAATTCCCTTTATTTACGTAATTAAATACTCTAAGTGTTTTGATCTTTTCAAATCGGCTCAAATTAGTGTTAGAGTAATAAAAACTGAAGTGTAGGGATGCTCCTATAAATCCTTTATATTTTGATGTTATCATAGAGGATGGTAGAGTAAAAGTGTAAGAAAAAAAAAAAAAAAAAAAAAAAAAAAAAAAAAAAAAAAAAAAACGAGCTGCCGTCCTACATCTATCTTTATATTTATGTTTTTCTGTTTCAAGTTATATAGAGTTTAGTTAGTCGAGTCTTAGCTTAGCAACGCCATTCTTTTCATGCTTGTAACATAAGATTTTTGACTTGCCACCACTAAATCGCCTATCCATCAAACCCTTTGTTTCCCTACCGTAAGCCTAACATTACAACCCTTTTAAAGACCTCTTAGATAGTTGTTCCTAGGTGCTTACGCCAAAGCGGTGGAGGTTTGAGCTAGTCTCAAGTCTATTGTAATCTATGTACTATGACCAGGTAATGAGTGTTTATCTTCTATTTTCATTTACTATATTTCATATACACCCAAGAGATGAGAGAATCCAAACACCCCTTGTGAGGTGCTAGTATATTCTGTGCTTGTTATGACTATTTCGGTGCTTTTACTTTTTGTGAATTAAGTTAAACCAATGCTTCATGCCCCCTAACTTATAAATTGATTGGCCAAAAGCACATTTGCTTGAGGACAAGCAAATACCAAGTGTAGGGATGTTTGATAAGGATTTAAAACGTGCATTTTTAGGGGGTCATTTAAGCCCTTAATTGCCCACTTTTATATCCGTTACTGCTTAATTTCATTCCTAGTCACTTTTTAAGTCTCTTGGAAGCAAAATGCTGGAATGATGCATATTTGGACGAAAAGGAGTGAATATATGAAGAAAATGGCAAAGTCAAGATCGAAGACACTCAAGCTGCTGGAATTGCACCTGACGGCATCCCAATCAAAGGGCGACGCCGTCCCTTTATACGAATTAAAATCTCTGACGGCTCAGTAGACTTTTTGCTAAAATACACCTGACGGCGTCAGGCTTTGAAGAGGAAGGGCGCCAGAAAGACTTTTCATCTCAGACGGCCTAGATCTAGAATCAGCGACGTCACTACTGAAGCCCAACGACGTCAAAACTACAACATGATGCCGTCCCAACGATTACTTGGCCAAGACGACAACCCTAATGACGGTGACCTGACGGCGTCCCACCTATAAGGCAACGACGTCGCAGGTTTAAAATTATATATATAAATTGAATTTTCAGAATTTTAGGAGGTAGACTTGTGGAGTAAAAACCCTAAACATTTGTAGTCCGACTTGGATAGTATCTTAGGATTCTCAAACCTTATTTTACATCAAGATAAGTGTTCTACTTCATTGATTTCATTATGTCTTCCATTGAATGTGTGTATGCTTGTGTGTTTAACATGTCCGGCTAAATTTCTTGTGTGTTTGCTTAGATCTATGAAACCTAGTTATTGATTATTGATTGTTTGTCACTTATGTTAATTGTAATTGGCTTAGGAGTGCGATTAGACCATTGTTGTGTTTAAATTCTTGAATAATCTTTGTGAACCTTGGTTTATGAATCACTTAGCGGATTTGTAGTCTAAACATCCATAGATAACCCTTAAAGTTAGCTTGTGAATCATAGAGAATTTCATAGGCAATAACCTTAAGGTAGTCTCAAAGAGTTACGGAAAAAGGCACACCCCATGACCTTATAAAACACAACGCGTTAAGAATAAGGACGTGACAATTCAACCATCAATAAAAGATAATTATGGAGTAATAGTATCTAGGTACACACATTTTTAATCATCATACGAGCACACATCAAAAAGACATAGACTACCCATATTTTAGATAACTAGAATAGTAGAGTAATCGGTAGAAGTACCACCCCCCTAATCCAAACCTCGAGATTTTACCCTTAGCTTTCTAAAAAATATAAAAAGATAAAAAATAATCTTCCTCAACCTCAACCTTAGCGTAGTACACTTCTCACTAGCATTCCTATTCCCCTAGAGAACGATATCAATACCCGAGGCTTACCCAATACTACACTACAACGATTAGGTTTACTGCATAGGGTGTTGAAAAACTTGCTCGACGAAAAGGAAGTTCATTTGACCCATAATGCGCCTTGTACGCGCATCAGCTGCCTTCTCGATTAATCGACCCGAAGGGCCTGGTGGTTCCAGCGGTGGTGCTCCACTCACTACAAAACCCGTTACTGATCTGATTAATCAACCCGGTAAGGGTACGGGTGACATCACCACACCTGCTGATACGCTTACACAGCACGTTCGGGGTCAAAGGAACTTCCTTTTCGTCGAGCAAGTTTTTCAACACCCTAGGCAGTGAAACTAATCGTTGTAGTGTAGTATTAGGGTAAGCCACGGGTATTGATATCGTTCTCTAGGGGAATAGGAATGCTAGTGAGAAGTTACTACGCTAAGGTAGGGGTTGAGAAAGATAATTTTTTATCTTTTTTATATTTTTTAGGAAATGGAAAGGTACGAATCTCGGGGTTTGGATTTGGGGGTTGTTATTTCTACCGATTACTCTACTATTACCTAATTATCTAATTAACTAATGCTAGGGGTAGTCTATGTCTGTTGTTGTGTGCTCGTATGATGATTAAAATGCGTTTACTTAGTTTTTATTACTCCCTAGTTATCTCCTATTGATGGTTAATTGTCACGTCCTTATTCTTAACGCGTTGTGTTTCTAAGGTCGTAGGGTATGCGTTTATCCCTAACTTTTTGAAGCTACCAAAGGTTAATGACTACGAAATCTCTAGGATTCATAAACTTAACACTAAGGTATTCTTTGGATGTTTAGCCTACAATTCCACTAGTAATTATATGCTAAGGTTCAACAAAGATTAATCAAGCATTAATAGCACAACGAATGACCTATCGCAATACTAGGTCAATAACAATTAAGATAAGAGACAACCAATCAATATTTAATAACTAGGTTTCATATTCCCTAAGCCAAACACACAAATAAATTAGCCGGACATGGAGAACATGCAAGCATACACATAATCAATTGAAGAAATAATTGAATTAATGAAGTAAAACACTTATCTTGATGCAAGATAGGGTATGGAACCCTAAAATACTGTACAAGACAGCCTTGGTTTGGTTTAGGTTTTTACTCCACAAAACTACACACTGAAAACTAAAAAATTCGGATTCAATATATAGTGTTACAAACTGCGACGGCGTCACTCTTTAATTGTGACGCTGTCGGGTCGCCGTCATTAGGTTTTCGTCTTGGCCACGTTATCATTGTGACGGCGTCACCTTATGCCCGTGACGCCGTCTCTTTCAGTCTCTGACGTCGTCTGGATCAAATTTAGGCCGTCTGAGCTGCGACATCCTACTCTTTTAAAACCTGATGTCGTCACTTGTAAATAAGCAATTTAGCTACTGAGTCGTCACAAAACTTGTGACGACGGCGTCACAAGTAGAACCTGACGCCGTTCCCTTTCAATTCAGCAGCTTGAGTGTCTCGATTCTTGACTTTGGCAATTTTCTTCGTATATTCGCGCCTTTTCGTCCGAATAAGTGTCATTCCAGCAATTTGCCTTCAAGAGACCTAAAAAGTGAAAAGGAACAAAATTAAGTAGTAACGGATACAAAAGTGATCAATTAAGGGCTTAAATGACCCCTCAAAAAGGTACCTTTTAAATCCTTATCAAATATCTCTACACTTGGTATTTGCTTGTCCTCAAGCAAATGTGATTTTAGCCAATTGATTTATAAATTAGGGGTCATGAAGCATTAGTTTAGAACGATCCACAACACATATGAGCCTCGCAAAAGTCATAACAAGCACGGAAATTACATACTAGCACCTCACATGCGATGTTTAGATACTCACATCTCTCGGGTGTATATGAAATATAACAAGTTGGAAATGGAAGATAAACACTCATTAACCGGTCCTAGTACATAGATTACCATAAGCTTGAGACTAGATCAAACCTCCATCGCTTTGGTGTAAGCACCTAGGAAAGACTATCCAAGAGGTATTTTAAAGGGTTGTAATGTTAGGCTTACGGTAGGGAAACAAAGGGTTTGGTGGGATAGGCGATTTAGTGGTGGCAAGTCAAAAATCTTTATGTTACAAGCATGCGAAGAATGGCGTTGCTAAGCCAAGACTCGACACTCTAAACTCTAGATAACTGAAATAAACAAACATAAATTTAAAGATAGGCCTTTTTTTTACACTTTATTTTTTTCTATATTTTTTTTCAATTTTTTTTTTCATACACTTTTACTCTACCATCCTCTATGATAACATCAAAATAATAGGGATTTATAGGCACATCCCTGCACTTGAGTTTTTATTATTCTAACACTAATTTGAGCTGAATTGAAAAGATCAAAACACTTGGAGTACATTATTATGCAAATAAAGGGAATTTGAATTTAACGTTCCCTTCCCGTCATTTCATAAAATTTAACTTTTCCCATGAGTCCCAATCATCCCAAAACTGTGTACAAAGGATATGACTCGACTTAATAACTTATGCAAGCAACTAGATAATTGAACTATGGGTTTAGTGTGATAACAATAATGCACCAAAAGTGAGTGCATACAAGGTAGGCACAGGCGATTTGGGTGTACATTTGGGGGTGGATTGTAAACAATGCTCTTCATTGATATTCCGGAAAACCGAAACATCACGAGAACTGCGAAAAGGATAGGCTCTGAGGGGTTAACTAGGGGTATCGTGTACTAAAGATGAGTACAACGCAAGGG
This sequence comes from Chrysanthemum makinoi, assembly GCA_910596185.1. NCBI lineage: Eukaryota > Viridiplantae > Streptophyta > Magnoliopsida > Asterales > Asteraceae > Chrysanthemum > Chrysanthemum makinoi. The sequence continues at coordinate 138,219,824 of OU343220.1, forward strand.
TGTGGGGGAATTACTCAACCGATGTAGAAGAAGTAATTATATTACGGGTATCAAACAAGGGTTATTCTAATGCCTCTTATCATTTAGTTATTCCTAGCTACACAAGTGTAGTCTTACTAGCGATCTCGGAATGCATCACAAAACAAGTCCTAGAATCTATTATACTACCGGTTCACACTCGAAGCATTAAAGATGAATGCTTTAATTCCTACAAATCTAAGGGCGATCCTCACATTTTGGGTGGAATTTAAGTAGTAAAGGGTTTTTGTGCTAGTCATATAATTTCCTATCCATGAGACACTTTATTAAGACTAATGGCCCACTCCTATATGTCATGAAAAAATTTAAATTTGGTGCCAAGATTACCCTAACCGATATTTTCATGGTTTATTACACAAATAAAATTGGACAAAGCAAATAATCAAGGATAAGCATAGTTTCAAAGTTCCCGTTTTATTTTCCCTCCCTACACTTAAACTGAACATTGTCCCCAATGTTTCCCGAAAGTATCAAAGTAATGATAATGGAAGGTAATTACAAATGAAAGAAACTAGTACTCCCCTGATTAGCTTGGTAGGATCCGTGTGAAGTGGTGGTTACATCGTTCTTCAAGAAGAATGTTTGCATGAAAAGCTCCTTCTCATCTTATGTATCTTCTTCTTGATAAATTAAACCTGCACACTTGAAGAAAACAAACGAAACCTTCGCGTAAAATTGGCGGTAACAATATATATATGACTCTACTAAACTAGGATATAATGCTTGTGGAATGGATGTTTACAGATTTTTTGGAAAATTAAGACCTGGAAAAATTCCAAAAATTTATAAGTAGCTCAGAAAACGAGAAAAAGTAATAAGCTGTTTCTGCTCCTCCTAACGCCGTCAGGTTATCCTGACAGAAACTGGTCTGCGATTTTCTAGAAAAAATTATGGAACATTTTTATCTTTAAAATATGGAAAAATTTCCTGCAAAACATCCATTATGACTCGATACAAGCATTTGACTCGAACAAACACACATGTATATCTATCTTTTCAATAATCGTAATTCTCATGTTCACGTTCTTTTAAAAACGTGTGTAATCTTCCCTACACTTATCCCTTTTGTAAAATACCTTTATATGTAATTAAGACGAGGTTAAAGACAAAATAAAGCATTTTCACAAATTCAAACATGAGAACATACAATAATGAAAAGATATATGACACACAAATAAAAATGAAAAACAAATAACACATGGGTTGCCTCCCAAGAAGCGCTTCTTTTTGTTTGAGTCACGAGCTTGACTCTACCCTTAATTAACGGATAAAGGGCAAGTTTTTTCTACACTTAAGCTTAAGTGCGGGTGATAGTAGCGATACACACCCTTAGGGTGGAAATTTGCTACGTGAGGAGAGGGTGATGGGTGATTTATATGCTCAAAGGGGTGTGCTCCATTCATTATAACCTTACCTAATTTTATGGGTGTAGCGGGTGAATCAATTCTATCTCCTAGAAATGGATCATCTTCTGTCAACTTCAAGAGATTCTTAGTTAAGGATCCATCTTGACCTAATAAACACGGTTTAAACCCATAATGTTTTTTTTATCAACCATGAATGGGTGATGTAAGTGTGTAAGGTCATGGGTTACTCCGATATTAGCTTCCACTCTACATGTCCTAGAGTCCACTACCTTTATCAAGCAACTACCCGGACTATTTATTTTGATGGGTGGATTGGGGCCTAATTCAATTCCTAGATTCACATCTAAAGATGGAAAATTGGGTAAGGTTTTTGGTTGAGGCTCCGGTTCATCAAAACTAGGAACTTCCCTAAGACTAAGAGAGAGGTCATGACAACAAGCATCTAAACCTACATTCTCTAGTGGCATTTGGTCCAAGGGTTCTATATCAATCGGGGTTCCTATAGTCTCTTCTACTTCTTCCGGGTAAGTTATAGGCGATGTGTGTTCCTCAAGTGATGGTAGGGCTTGTGGGCTTGGAGTTTCCACCTCATTCTCCATTATATCTAGATCTCCTAAATCTTCATCACGTGTTTTAGTATGATCTAACCCAAATACACTCCTAAGTATCTTAAATCCTTCTTTAGCTATTTCAAATTCTTGGTCCGATTCATAAGAATCACTCTCAAAAATTTGATTAATATGTTCTATTTGCCTAAAGGATTCTTCATGCGTGTCATATGTTTTGAAATCTATCCCACACATGCAAATAGGTGGTTCAACTCTAACCATCTCACAATCTTGTTCGGGTTTAGGTTCCATGTTCTTAAAAACTAGGTCTTTTTGATCATGGTGCCTAAGATCATTCAACTGATGGTTTATGCTTAGGAGGCTTTTCTCAAAAAATTTTCCAGATGGTCTCACTAAAAGGAGTTGATTCTAACAATGATCGTTGAATAGAAGCCACACAAGCGCAAAATTTATCAAATCCATCCAACCTTACACCCGTCTCCTTTTGGATATCTCTAAGATCACTCACAAATTCATTAGAACAATAAAAAACAATCCAACTTGCGAAATTCAATTGTTCCTCATTTGTTAATGATTCAAATGCAACTTCACTTGCAATAGCGACAATTGAAAAGGGTTTTACGAACACAAATACAAAGAAGGGTGATAGACTACAAGAAAGCTAAAAATTGAGAAAAAAAGCTTACTTGATAGGAATCAAGCAAGGAAACCTAAACGAGATAGACTCCTAACTAGCTATTCTATTCCCCGGCAGCGGCGCCAAAAACTTGATACGCTTACACAGCGCGTTCGGGGTCAAAGGAACTTCCTTTTCGTCGAGCAAGTTTTTCAACACCCTAGGCAGTGAACCTAATCGTTGTAGTGTAGTGTTAGGGTAAGCCACAGATATTGATATCGTTCTATAGGGGAATAGGAATGCTAGTGAGAAGTTACTACGCTAAGGTTGGTGTTGAGGAAGATTATTTTTTATCTTTTTTATATTTTTTAGGAAATGGAAAGGTACGAATCTCGGGGTTTGGATTTGGGGGTTGGTATTTCTACCAATTACTCTACTATTATCTAATTATCTAATTAACTAATGCTAGGGGTAGTCTATGTCTGTTGTTGTGTGCTCGTATGATGATTAAAAATGTGTTTACTTAGGTTTTATTACTCCCTAGTTATCTCCTATTGATGGTTGAATTAACGCGTCCTTATTCTTAAGGCGTTGTGTTTCTAAGGTCGTAGGGTATGCGTTTATCCCTAACTCTATGAAGCTACCAAAGGTTAATGACTACGAAATCTCTAGGATTCATAAACTTAACACTAAGGTATTCTTTGGATGTTTAGCCTACAATTCCACTAGTAATTATATGCTAAGGTTCAACAAAGATTAATCAAGCATTAATAGCACAACGAATGACCTATCGGAATACTATGTCAATCACAATTAAGATAGGAGACAACCAATCAATATTCAATAACTAGGTTTCATATTACCTAAGCAAACACATAAGTAAATTAGCTGGACATGGAGAACATGCAAGCATACACACAATCAATTGAAGACATAATTGAATTAATGAAGTAAAACACTTATCTTGATGTATGATAGGGTATGGAACCCTAAAATACTGTACAAGACTGCCTTGGTTCAGTTTAGGTTTTTACTCCACAAAACTACACAATGAAAACTGAAAAATTCAGATTTTATATATAGTGTTACAAACTGCGACGGCGTCACTCTTTAATTGTGACGCCGTCGGGTCGCCGTCTTTAGGTTTTCTTCTTGGCCACGTTATCATTGTGACGGCGTCACCTTATGCCTGTGACGCCGTCTCCTTCAGTCTCTGACGTCGTCTGGATCAAATCTAGGCCGTCTGAGCTGCGATGTCCTTCTCTTTTAAAACCTGATGCCGTCACTTGTAAATAAGCAATTTGGCTATTGAGTCGTCACAAAACTTGTTCCGACGGCATCACAAGTAGAACCTGACACCGTCCCCTTTCAATTCAGCAGCTTGAGTGTCTCGATTCTTGACTTTGGCAATTTTCTTCGTATATTCGCGCCTTTTCGTCCGAATAAGTGTCATTCCAGCAATTTTATGAAAGCATTGGAATCAGTCATCAAAGAAGTGTTCTACGTACGCCTCAACAGAACGGTGTAGTTGAAAGACGAAATCGGACCCTTGTTGAAGCTGCAAGAACAATGCTAATTTAATCAAAGGTTTCAATGTTTCTTTGGGCTGAAGCCATTGCCACTGCTTGCTACACCCAAAATCGTTCCCTCATACACACCACTCATGGAAAAACTCCATACGAACTTGTCCATAAATGGAAACCTGATCTCTCCTACCTTCGTGTATTCGGTGCTTTGTGCTATCCAATGAATGACGGTCAAGATTTTGGTAAATTAAGAGCTAAGGCGGACATTGGAGTTTTTGTGGGTTATGCTCCAAACAAGAAGGGTTACCGAATCAACAACAAAAGAACTCGAGATATCATGGAAACTATTCACGTCACGTTCGATGAGCTGTCTGGGCAAATGGCTCCAGGACAAGAAAGTTCTGGACCCGCATCACAACCTTCATTAAGTTGTCCCATTAGTTCTTCTCTTGTACAAAATCCCTCACCAGCAGTTCCATATGTACCTCCTTCTGAAGAAGATTTGAAGAAATTGTTTGATCCAATGTTTGATGAATGCTTTGAATCCCATGACAACATCCACTCTACTACTTCATCAGAGGCTGCTCCTAATCCGGTTAACACAGTCAATCCATCCATCTCTGTGTCATTATCTCACGAAGCGCCTACTGCAGATCATTCTTCATCATCCTCAAGTGTTTAATCTTCAAGCGTACATAATGGTAATGTTACTGCCGTCACAGATGAAGAAAACCCTTTTGCCACTCCAGAAGATGCACCGTTTGAAAACATTTTTGCCCTTGATCCATCATCTGAACCATCCTCATCAGGGGAAAACAACTCAGCTACTTCTGTTCTACAACTACAACCACACGAGCATTTCAGAAAATGGACACATGATCATCCGTTGGATAATATCATAGGGAATCCCTCTCGTCCGGTATCCACTTGTAAACAACTTGCAACAGATTCCTTATGGTGCTTCTTCAATTCCATACTGTCAAAATTCGAACCAAAAGATGTCAAAACCGCAATGTCTGAGGACAGTTGGTTCAATGCAATGCAGGAAGAAATTCATGAGTTTGACCGACTTGATGTTTGGGAATTAGTACCAGCTCCTGAGTGTGCTATGATCATTGCTCTCAAATGGATCTTCAAAGTGAAACTTGATAAGCATGGGGATGTATTAAAGAACAAGGCAAGACTTGTTGCAAAAGGATATCGCCAAGAGGAGGGTATTGACTTTGAGGAATCATTTGCTCTAGTTGCACGTATCGAGGCAATCAGAATATTCTTAGCTAATGCTGCTAGTAAGAACATGGTTGTAACACCCTCAAAATCGGGTTTTAGCGGAAGCATACAAGTTTTGGGTGCTACTAATTGGTATCACAAGACAAGGATAGAACAACGGGTTTATATTAAGAAAAATCATTTATTCATTATAAACAAAGTTTACAATAAAATTTGATGCGGAAATAGGCCCAAAATAAATAAGCGGTCCCCAAATACAAATATCGATCGTCTATGACCATGCCTTGCCATTGCCCAAGCGCCTTCGAAAGTAAACAATCGCCTCAATACCTGAGAATACACGCTAAAAGTGTCAACACGAGGTTGGTGAGTTCATAGGTTTTCATAAAAGTATTGCGAGTTCAAAAGATCCTTTCGATCATTGTGGCGCCCACAATGTCGCGAAAACAAGGTTTACCTTTAAGCAAAAGAATAGAAAAGTGGACCACAAGGTTTTCAAGTGCAAATCAATTCTCATAAACGAATCAAATTTAACCGAGGCATACCCTGCCTAATTCGAAGTATCAAAATATTTATCCGTAAAATAGCTCATAAACAACCACTTGGACCATATCAAAAATAAATCAAACACTACAACGAATATAGTGTCATGCAAGCTTAACTATTACGCAGGCTAAGTCATGAAACCATCACTAGATAGCACGAGCCGTGACTATCTCTAAACACACTAACAATCGACATGTTATACGTCATGGCAAGTTGGTGCATCCACAAATCCAAGTAAAGTCCTTGGCAAGTTGGGCAACCAAAGTCCAGACGGGGTGGCCATTCCCAATAGATCTATCCATAACATTCGCACCATCCTGAGCCAGGATGTAACAATTCATAACAACGCTTGGGTTTCTAACCTTAACCTAACACGTAATAGCTCACAAAAACATTTTCAGGTCCAATCAAAATAATTCAAGCACTTGTGTCCACATAAAACATATTTAAACCAAATCACGCATTTCATCAAACCAAGTAACAATCATTTATTCAAATAAATCGAGCATTTGCATTTAATAAAAAACGAGCATGTATTCTCCCCCAAAACAGTTTAAAAATAAGTAAAAGTAGGGGCCATGAACTCACCTCGATACGAAGCAACGCAAGAATCACAACTAACAAAACTGGCATCAAAGAGCAAGCACAACCAAATCATGAAGGAAGGCACGTCGGTATCCAAAGAGTATAAGTACGAAGGTACTACATCGTCACGACCTAATAGTATACGTATCATCTCAAAATACGTCTCAAAGCGTAAAATAATATAATATCCGAAAGACAACGTGTCTTAGTTTTCGTGGAATACTCGTGTCAAACGTTTCCAAAAATCCATTATCAATATCTCAAAAATTTAGTTTTAACGTTTCGTGTGGTGGTAAGAAAACATAGACTCGACATACAACTCAGGCCAAAAATATACTAAAATGTAACTCACGCCAAACTTAACTCACGCTAAGGCATAATGTATATCCAATACATTATAAGGAGTAGTCAATAAGTATTGACCAAGACTCAACTCGAGTAGACAACAACCAAGAAGAAGTCGGGGAACTAAAGACACATAACTATACTAAGAAGTAACTCAATCGGTAAGTTTCGGTGTTTACCCATAATCCCCGAATAGCTTGCATAAAAACAAATATATTTCATAAACAATGATAAGTTTGAATTTGTAATTCAACAATAGAGGTTTTACCATTTAAAAGAACACTTACTAAGATTCTTGGTGGGTTCTATGAAAATAAAAGAGATTTGAATTTTAAAAATACCAATTTAAAAATGTTCTTATAAATTTCGGCATGATGCCTTCATTTATAGAATATTCTCAAGTCGTCGTGACTTTAATAAAATATATTTTTCAAAGTAATATTTCCCGACCATTTACTAGAAAACCAGTAACGAGTATTCATTGATTATTAGACAATTTTTCCTTATTGATCGTTGCGAATCAAATATATTAAATTCATAGTGAGTCTAATATATTGTATTCGTTTTGTCCAATACGTCCAATTTGTCCAACGTTTAATAAATATCTCATGTCCAATAATTATCGATTCATAATTTTTATTTCGTATATGTCCAATGTCAATTCACAATCCGATAAGTATCCGTATTATTCAACGTCAATGTCACATTCCAACAATTACCGAAACATACCAAATATCACGATGTCAAAACAAAAATAGATCACGTTAGTTCGATGTCCGTATCCGATATATATATTAAACATTTTACTTAAAAACTACTCACACCAGTATTTTGTTTAGTGGGTTTCGACTCATTTAACAAAACACACCTTCAATGGGCTTAAGCCCGTAGATTTATATACAACACAGACCAAGCACTTACATGTAGAAACTTTAACACAAACTCACCCTTTTGTGGGTTGTGTTTGACCGATCCAAGCAAGGTAAATAACACACCAGGTATGGTGTCTCGTTAGCCAATACGAACAAGCACTCGCAACTCAGGCCAACACCCTACGTGGATGTGGCTAGACCGAGACCAAGCAATACACACGACCACCCTTGTGGTGACTTTAGAGTCAATTCAGTAATAGAAATATAACCACACAACCCTTATTTAACTTGTTATTCACACGTATACACAAACACGGTGGTTACACATGACTGATTACTCAATAAGCTGGTAGTTTAGCTCGAACCAACGCAAGATTTATACTACTCCGAGACACAAACTGGTTACTTTCCAACGCAATACCCAAGGCAAACAAGACCATAATAACATGGTTTGGTATATGAGAGATAATATCCAAGTCGCGACACACGAAAATCAACTTACTAACCAAGACTAAGACCAACAATTTAGTAATAAGTTTCAATATCAAAATTGTAACCAATTCCAAGGAAATGAAAAAGATAAGCAGTACACTTTTTTTTTTATAACTAATTCGAGACAACACCAGGTAAGTAAAGGAAACCAAATTCAAACCTAGATCGGTTTAACCCAAACCGACTTAACATAACACAAAATCAATCCGAGGCAACTAGAGACAAACCATGAATCATGTGGGTTTCCACATTTGACCAAGAACCAGAGAACTAAACAAATGCCCATAGAGGTGTTTTCTTACCACACGAATCAAATGACCAAAATGTTTTAGTCTGAGTTGACTCGACTCACTGAGTCAACTCAACTCGGTTTCAAAACAATGATTCTTAGATTTACACCATACTTGTTTCAACTAAAAAAATAATTTTAACAACATTTCTAACTCCACGAAACATCAAACAACACGAGTCACAATACCATTCGTTTATGAGAGAAATCAATCGAGGTGGTTATGGGTTTTCTGCTTACCATGTGACGAGGGAGAAAGAAAGACAATATGGAAGAGACGACAGGGGGCGGTGAGAGGACAGAACACGAGCAACCTTGAATTACAGCTCCAAAATGCGTACAAGATATCTTGGATCGCTTAGTTCATCCAAAAAGTATGATGGGTAGGCAGCGGCAGAGGCGCTGGAGTTTGGCCGGAACCAGTGGAGCGGCGCCTGAAGTTTGAGAGGAGGAGGTGGGTTATAAAACCCTAAACTTTAATAACTCTTTCTTTTTATAGGGGGACTAAGGACGAGTTTTTTGCAATACACCTTGTCACCTTAGGGACCAAACATGTATTGCGGGGCAATTATAGCACAGGGACCGAAATTTAAACTTTCTCAATCCTTTGTAAAATAGTCGTTCGGGGATCATTTGGGCTAGCAACCGTCCATTTTAAATTACAAAAATTACGCCATCGCATTAAGAATAATTTTCCAATAAGAATGAGTATTCGCACGAATAGTTATCGCACATAAAATAATGAACAAATCAAATTGATTTATGTGCTTACGGTTGTGCCGGTATGCGTTAAGTGCAAATTTCACATTTCATGAGACAGCTTTCTCGTTTTCTTGTCAAACGGGCTTAGAAAAGTCAGTAAATGATGAACAAACATAATTCCTTGAAAAATGAGTATCTGGAAGAGTGTGAGTTGTCACAGACTTCCCTCCTTAACAGAATCGCGTCCTCGCGATTCAATTCGAGTTATCCGTTAGAATTGAAAAGAGATATAGTTACTTTCTCATGATTCCATTTTCACATTCTCACGCGAATTCGAGATATTTCTTAGAGTTTTCACCGATCAGTAAAATAGGAAAATGACTTTGCTCAAGTCATTTGACTTCACGGTTCACGATTTCGATCGGTTCCTCAACACAGCTTAGGCGTTCGTCGATATGGATATCTTCTAGCCAGGAAAACAATTTCATTCAACAGCGAGGCATTACCTCAAATTACGCACATGAAAGTGTCATGAATAGCTAAGTTCTCGCGGTAGCTCAAGTATCTAGGCCACTAGTCCAACTCTTAGCAAGAGTCTTAAAAAGGATCAACACAACGAAGATTAAACTTTCCACGTTTACTAAACGTATAACACAATTCCATGGTGAGATTTTTAAGCGTAGCTTTGTCTCCAATCATGGAATCTCCAAGATTTCCATCATTTTCAATCACAGTCCTTCTGGCAACCGCAAACAATTTGCATTATGCTTTTGATCTAAACAAATTCAGGATAGAAAGTTGGGTATCCCCACTTTGATTCGATAAATTATCGAGCGGCATTTTCAACCATGAAGTGCCTCGTACAACGTGGCTATGGTTGTAATAGATTTCGATCAATAGGAGGTGTCTATTCCAACCATTGTCGAAATCGATTACGCGGACACGCAACATGTTCTATAACGTTTGGATGGTCCTTTCACTCCAGCCAACAGTCCGTGAATGATACCCAGTACTCATACCACAACTTGTTCTCATGGCTTATGGAGTGATGACCAACAATTTGATGTGAAACGATTATCAAATTAGAGGTGATAGAAATCGACACTCCATAATGTACAACAGTCTCCTTCACGTGTGAGTGAGCAAAGTTGTTCATAGTGTCCGTTTCTTTGATTAGTAGGAACTGGGTAGGTTTGGTGACACGACCAACAATTACCCAGATGGAGCCGCGGAATTCACTTCCAGGTTTCAGTTCATAATACAGCAGCCAAAACATTTTGTAGGGTGACCACAGAATGATTTGTCGGAAAGTTGAACGCAGTTTGAAAGACAATAGCGTCAGGGCTCAATATATCATAAGGAGGTAGCAAGGATAACAGATATTCCCAAAGGGCGAGCGTAGGATTAGACGTCAGCTTCAAGGATCGCGGTTCAAGTTACTCCTCAAAGTCTTAAGGTTTCTGTTGGGCCAACAGAATCTCCGTCGAAAAGAGAGTTATGCAATTACAGAGTACGAATCTGAAGGAGAGCATTAATTACTACTAGCAATCACTAGATTGATTCCGTAGTGCACTTAATACTTAACGCAGAAAGATACAGAATTCAAGCCCAACGTCATAATTTCCAAAAGAATTTCGACCACCAATCGATATCAAACAAATTCTAAATACAATTGAACGACGATGGTTCCAAAAAGTTATGCTAAAAGCATAAACATCGATAGAGCGCAAGGTGCAACATCAAAAGAACATAATCAATGGAATAATCATCAATCGAAGATAAGGCTTGGGGTAGAGGCGTCTACAACAAGACCAAACAGAACCACGAGAATAAGCGAATCCAATTTCACCATAGGAACCAAAATCGCAGAATCTAACAATCTAAATTCAACGTAGCCAAGATCGAATCCAAATATTCCAAGAAGCCCGATGAGCTTATTACAACTTCACGCAACCCAAATGCAAACTTGTGATCAATCGGGTCTAACCTGACCCGATGCAAAACAAGGTCTTACAGTTCCAACGATTCCAAAAATAATCCAAAGTCAAATAATGATTAGGCGGCGACGAATAGCGATTTATAACAAAGGAAGAATATCGCGATAAACAAGAATTTGTGATGCCAGTGTGTTGTGTGTGAAGGAAAGCTTTTATAAAATTTCATGCTCGTATACACACACAAAAACTTTTCCATTTCCCGAAATCAAACCAAAACCAACCGGACATAATTCTATTATAACTACTCCAAGTATCGCAAAATTCACCTCTGAGTCGGACATAGGTGATCAAGCCATGTCCCACTGTCCCTGGTTGAATATAGGTGATCAGGCTATATTCACCCGAGGTTCAATGAATATTGATATACTTGACTTAGTTACTCTAGCCTCATGTCTTTCACTTTCCAAAAATCCATTTTCAACTGCTTAAAACAAGTGTCCACACGCAAGGACGAGTGATGAGATTGTGCAGGAAAAGAGACGCAACGCTACAACAGATACGATGCGTAAACATAAGTATGTCGAAGATACTTATAACGAATAGTGAAAGATAAATGGATATACTCATCCAATAGTAAGGCACACATCTCATCAAATATATTAGCAATCAAAGTCACAAGTGAGGCATCAGCTTGGCAAGTGTGCACGTGTGGTCATAGGGTTAAATTTTCATAAAAGTGGTTATAGTCTAGGTTTTGAAAATTTACCCAGTTCTCTATAACCTAGGCTCTGATACCAATCTGTAACACCCTCAAAATCGGGTTTTAGCGGAAGCATACAAGTTTTGGGTGCTACTAATTGGTATCACAAGACAAGGATAGAACAACGGGTTTATATTAAGAAAAATCATTTATTCATTATAAACAAAGTTTACAATAAAATTTGATGAAAATAGGCCCAAAATGAATAAGCGGTCCCCAAATACAAATATCAGAGTCGTCTATGACCATGCCATGCCATTGCAAGCCCTTCGAAAGTAAACAATCGCCTCAATACCTGAGAATACACGCTAAAAGTGTCAACACGAGGTTGGTGAGTTCATAGGTTTTCATAAAAGTATTGCGAGTTCAAAGATCCTTTCGATCATTGTGGCGCCCACAATGTCGCGAAAACAAGGTTTACCTTTAAGCAAAAGAATAGAAAAGTGGACCACAAGGTTTTCAAGTGCAAATCAATTCTCATAAACAAATCAAATTTAACCGAGGCATACCCTGCCTAATTCGCAGTATCAAAATATTTATCCGTAAAATAGCTCATAAACAACCACTTGGACCATATCAAAAATAAATCAAACACTACAACGAATATAGTGTCATGCAAGCTTAACTATTACGCATGCTAAGTCATGAAACCATCACTAGATAGCACGAGCCGTGACTATCTCTAAACACACTAACAATCGACATGTTATACGTCATGGCAAGTTGGTGCATCCACAAATCCAAGTAAAGTCCTTGGCAAGTTGGGCAACCAAAGTCCAGACGGGGTGGCCATTCCCAATAGATCTATCCATAACATTCGCACCATCCTGAGCCAGGATGTAACAATTCATAACAACGCTTGGGTTTCTAACCTTAACCTAACACGTAATAGCTCACAAAAACATTTTCAGGTCCAATCAAAATAATTCAAGCACTTGTGTCCACATAAAACATATTTAAACCAAATCACGCATTTCATCAAACCAAGTAACAATCATTTATTCAAATAAATCGAGCATTTGCATTTAATAAAAACGAGCATGTATTCTCCCCCAAAACAGTTTAAAAATAAGTAAAAGTAGGGGCCATGAACTCACCTCGATACGAAGCAACGCAAGAATCACAACTAACAAGACTGGCATCAAAGAGCAAGCACAACCAAATCATGAAGGAAGGCACGTCGATATCCAAAGAGTACAAGTACAAAGGTACTACATCGTCACGACCTAATAGTATACGTATCATCTCAAAATACGTCTCAAAGCGTAAAATAATATAATATCCGAAAGACAACGTGTCTTAGTTTTCGTGGAATACTCAAATCAACGTTTTCAAAAATTCCATTATCAATATCTCAAAAAGTTTAGTTTTATTGTTTCGTGTGGTGGTAAGAAAACATAGACTCGACATAAAACTCAGGCCAAAAATGTACTAAAATGTAACTCATGCCAAATTTAACTCACGCTAAGGCATAATGTATATCCAATGCATTATAAGGAGTAGTCAATAAGTATTGACCAAGAATCAACTCGAGTAGACAACAACCAAGAAGAAGTCGGGGAACTAAAGACACATAACTATACTAAGAAGTAACTCAATCGGTAAGTTTCGGTGTTTACCCATAATTCCCCAAATAACTTGTACAAAACAACATATTTTATAAACAATGGTAAGTTTGAAGTTGTAATTCAAACAATAAAGGTTTTACCATTTAAAAGAACACTTGCTTAGATTATTGTTGGGTTCAATGAAAATAAAAGAGATTTGAATTTTTAAAAATACCAATTTAAAAATGTTCTTATAAATTTCGGCATGATGCCTTTATTTATAGAATATTCTCAAGTCGTCGTGACTTTAATAAAATATATTTTTCAAAGTAATATTTTCCGACCATTTACTAGAGAACCAGTAACGAGTATTCATTGATTATTAGACAATTTTTCCTTATTGATCGTTGCGAATCAAATATATTAAATTCATAGTGAGTCTAATATATTGTATTCGTTTTGTCCAATACGTCCAATTTGTCCAACGTTTAATAAATATCTCATGTCCAATAATTATCGATTCATAATTTTTATTTCGTATATGTCCAATGTCAATTCACAATCCGATAAGTATCCGTATTATTCAACGTCAATGTCACATTCCAACAATTACCGAAACATACCAAATATCACGATGTCAAAACAAAAATAGATCACGTTAGTTCGATGTCCGTATCCGATATATATATTAAACATTTTACTTAAAAACTACTCACACCAAGATTTTGTTTAGTGGGTTTCACTCATTTAACAAAACACACCTTCAATGGGCTTAAACCCGTAGATTTATACACCACACAGACACAAACACTTACACGTAGAAACTTTAACACAAACTCACCCTTTTGTGGGTTGTGTTTAACCGTTCCAAGCAAGGCAAATACCACACCCGATATGGTGTCTCGTTAGCCAATTTGAACAAGCACTCACAGCTCAGGCCAACACCCTACGTGGATGTGGCTAGACCGAGACCAAGCAATACACACGACCACCCTTGTGGTGACTTTAGAGTCAATTCAGTAATAGAAATATAACCACACAACCCTTATTTAACTTGTTATTCACACGTATACACAAACACGGTGGTTACACATGACTGATTACTCAATAAGCTGGTAGTTTAGCTCGAACCAACGCAAGATTTATACTACTCCGAGACACAAACTGGTTACTTTCCAACGCAATACCCAAGGCAAACAAGACCATAATAACAGCGGTTTGGTATATGAGAGATAATATCCAAGTCGCGACACACGAAAATCAACTTACTAACCAAGACTAAGACCAACAATTTAGTAATAAGTTTCAATATCAAAATTGTAACCAATTCCAAGGAAATGAAAAAGATAAGCAGTACACTTTTTTTTTATAACTAATTCGAGACAACACCAGGTAAGTAAAGGAAACCAAATTCAAACCTAGATCGGTTTAACCCAAACCGACTTAACATAACACAAAATCAATCCGAGGCAACTAGAGACAAACCATGAATCATGTGGGTTTCCACATTTGACCAAGAACCAGAGAACTAAACAAATGCCCATAGAGGTGTTTTCTTACCACACGAATCAAATGACCAAAATGTTTTAGTCTGAGTTGACTCGACTCACTGAGTCAACTCAACTCGGTTTCAAAACAATGATTCTTAGATTTACACCATACTTGTTTCAACTAAAAAAATAATTTTAACAACATTTCTAACTCCACAAAACATCAAACAACACGAGTCACAATACCATTCGTTTATGAGAGAAATCAATCGAGGTGGTTATGGGTTTTCTGCTTACCATGTGACGAGGGAGAAAGAAAGACAATATGGAAGAGACGACAGGGGGCGGTGAGAGGACAGAACACGAGCAACCTTGAATTACAGCTCCAAAATGCGTACAAGATATCTTGGATTGCTTAGTTCATCCAAAAAGTATGATGGGTAGGCAGCGGCAGAGGCGCTGGAGTTTGGCCGGAACCAGTGGAGCGGCGCCTGAAGTTTGAGAGGAGGAGGTGGGTTATAAAACCCTAAACTTTAATAACTCTTTCTTTTTATAGGGGGACTAAGGACGAGTTTTTTGCAATACACCTTGTCACCTTAGGGACCAAACATGTATTGCGGGGCAATTATAGCACAGGGACCGAAATTTAAACTTTCTCAATCCTTTGTAAAATAGTCGTTCGGGGATCATTTGGGCTAGCAACCGTCCATTTTAAATTACAAAAATTACGCCATCGCATTCAGAATAATTTTTCCCATAAGAATGAGTATTCGCACGAATAGTTATCGCACATAAAATAATGAACAAATCAAATTGATTTATGTGCTTACGGTTGTGCCGGTATGCGTTAAGTGCAAATTTCACATTTCATGAGACGGCTTTCTCGTTTTCTTGTCAAACGGGCTTAGAAAAGTCAGTAAATGATAAACAAACATAATTCCTTGAAAAATGAGTATCTGGAAGAGTGTGAGTTGTCACAATGGTGGTTTATCAAATGGACGTAAAGACTGCCTTTCTTAATGGAGATCTGAAAGAAATCGTGTCAGTCAGTCAACCGGAAGGTTTTGTGGATCCAGAACGTCCTACTCATGTCTATCGCTTAAAGAAGGCTCTTTATGGTCTTAAACAAGCTCCAAGGGCATGGTATGATACACTGTCAAAGTTTCTCTTATCTACTGGATTCAGCAAAGGAGCAGTGGATCCCACATTGTTCACCAGAAAGTCAGGCAAACACTTAATCCATGTTCAAATCTATGTAGATGATATTATTTTTGCCTCGACCGACCCTAATCAATGTGACCGTTTTTCAAATGAAATGGGTTCCAAATTTCAAATGTCTATGATGGGAAAAATGTCATTTTTCTTGGGATTACAAATTTCACAAAGTCCCGGAGGCATTTTTATCAATCAATCTAAATATGCTAATGAAATTTTTAAAGAAATTTGGATTTGACACTTGTGACACCGTTGACACTCCAGGCTAAGCCTACCAAAAATCACCTTGAAGTGGTTAAACGGGTCTTTCGGTATCTCCAAGGAACCATTAACATGGGACTTTGGTATCCGAAGGACACCAACATGTCACTAACAGCATATGCAGATGCAGACCATGCAGGGTGTCAAGATACACGTTGAAGCACATCAGGTGGTGCTCAATTCTTGGGTGAAAAACTTGTAAGCTGGTCTTCTAAGAAACAAATGAGTACGTCGATCTCCTCTACAGGGCAGAATACATAGCCATGTCATCCTGTTGTGCTCAAATCCTATGGATGAGATCCCAACTATCTGACTATGGCTTTGACTTCAATAAAATTCCTTTGTATTGTGATAACAAAAGTGCCATTGCTCTCTCCTGCAACAACGTTCAACATTCTAGAGCAAAGTACATCGACATTCGACATCATTTTATCTGGGAACAAGTGGAAAAAGGTGTGGTAGAACTTTATTTTGTGAGAACTGAATATCAGCTGGCAGACATCTTCACTAAAGCACTTCCTAGAGAATGTTTCGAGTTTATTCTTCCACGTCTAGGATTAAAAGTCTTCAACCTGAGACACTCAAACGTCTTCAAGAGGAAGAAGAGGAGTAAAGGCATCTCTTCATCTATTCTATGTACATATTTTCTTAAAAACAAAAAAAATAAAAAAATATAAAAACTTCAAAAATCCATAAAAATTTGAAAAACTCGAAAAATTCCAAAAATATTGTCATTTTTGTCATGTTTTTCTTGATTCGATAACATCTAAGGACTTTGAGTTTTCAGTCAAAGAATGGCACGGGTCTTTAGATGAAGTTCAAATGTATATAAGTTTAAAAAAAATTGATTGAAAGATAAACAGTGGTTTATTGTCATTTCAGGCAATAACCCGGTTTTTTAAAGAAAGAACAGAGTCATGCTTTATCTTACTTTTCAAATCTCATGCTCTGATTCTAAAAAACAAATGTTTGTCACCAAAAAGACAAATGTTTCCTTCACAAATATTTTTCCTTCTATAAATTCTTCTGAAAAATATTTGTCATCTAATGAAAACTACATAGCTTTGAAAATAACTCGGACTCAATTTTTGAAAATCATCTGGACATGTCATTTGTCAAAATATCTATCTCTCAATCAACAACTTATGTCATTGATTGAGGGGGAGAATGATTTCAACTAAATCAAAAAGTTATTTGTCAAACAACTGCAATGTCTTATACAATTGGTTCAAGACCTTGGCAAATGTTATGTTTTCATAAGATACTTAAGCATGCTTGAACATTGGAGTTTAAAGTCTCAAAATCTGATCCTTATCAGTTACAATGTTTTTTTCAAAATCAAGTCACTATTCTCCTCAAAAGTTTTCAAAATTCATTTAAATCAATAGAGATCACAAATCTCAAAGGATTTGAAAATTGTGATCGGGGGAGAATTTGTGATTTAAATTGGATATAAACTGATAATTCGATAAATGGTTTTGAAACATTATAACAAGCTCTCCTCCCTACATGTGCCAAATGATTTCAAGATTTCCATGCACATGTTAAGGGGGAGCATCAATACCAAACAAAAAAGGATTGAAACGTGATTGATTCGATGCACATATTGAGGGGGAGAAACTTTTAGAAAACCACATCCTTTCCCAAAAATGTATTTATCAAAGTATTTAAAATACTAATTTTGATCGGGAAAGTGATGTCGATATTTTTAGAAAATGTAAATCAAAGAAGTGAATTCTTAATTCTCAATCTGAGATTTTCAAGTCCTCTTGCCTCCATGTGCCAAAGCAATTTCAAACATACAATGCACATGTTGAGGGGGAGCTTTTTCTGAAATATCATAAACAATTCAGGTACAAAATACTTTGATCACAGATCACAAGTACCTGGATTGACTATTCAAACGGTTTTCAAATGGTTTCAATGGCAGAGGAACAATACCAAATGGATCGACCAAATTTATTTTATGCATGGAGATATAAGGATGGTCAGGTTAGGTATTCGTTCCCACGATCCCGCCAGAGCCGGAGGGATCTACCCAGGGACAATCCACTAGATAGTATAGAAGTCCTTAGGTATGATGAAAAAAAAGGAGAAAAGTGAGAAATGGGAAGAGTGCGGACTGAGATAGAGCTAGAACTCGAATAAACCCAACAAGGTTCTAGTTATGAAGTCTCGGTAAGCACTGAAAGGTTTGAAGAATGAAAAAGAAATAAAATGAGAAAAGGGTGAAAATAAATAGCCCTCCATTTATTCAACCTTAGGGCAGAAACCGGGTTCAATACATATGCTACTGGTAGTTACTAAGGTAACACCGGTATTGAAGACACGACGTCATGGACCCAGTGACGCACCGCACTACAACTTCCCAAGCTACTCAAGTTCCTCTTAAAAGGAATTCTCATGGAGAACCTACATTATCTATCGACTTTCTCTTAGAGATTGTTGATATTGAAGAAGGAGACCCTCTCCCTAGTCTTCGGCATAGGAACCAAATGTGCACTGTTAAGTATAGAGCCACGAGACCATCAATATCTCTCTAGGACATAATCAATGAAGACTCACTGTTTCACACAATGTGGAAAGTGAGATTATATCTTAAGAGTCCTACGCATTATCCTTGTGGTATTGCCAGAACATCTGAGTGATATATAAAATACTCACAATGAAGATGGAAATCCTTCTAGAGCCAACATCAAACAAGCTCTTGGTAGGTAACATGTGTGATCTATCCAATAGATCAAACTTGTGACAACTGGATAGAAACGATGGAGAGATTCAATATTGAATCAACCTTGGTCTAGGAAATGGATTGACGGATACCTTTGAAAAACCGGTCGTTGTGCTTAAAACTCCTTTCTCTAGCACATTTACTGTGTATTAATATTTCAAAATAAAAAGTGTTTATGATTGATAATTGATTCTCCTTAAAACCTTCGTTGTATTGCAAAACACTTTATATTAAGCAGTACACGATTGTTTTTCAAATCACTTTTAATCAATCAGTGAATCTCAATTTCGCTGTTCACTCACTCTGTGTTTTCCTCTTTGAGACGTTTCGGTTTGAGAACAGTTAGAGCAGCTGGGGAACCCTATCAAGGAGATTCTTAGGAATTCTACCTGATCACAGGAAGTACTTGTACTGATCAACGGGGAACCGTGGGCCGTGTACCTCAATTCAACGAAAGTAATTAAAGACACTTTCGTGCGCTTTATTGCTAACTGTTGTATGCAGGTACACCCAACGTTTGCAGCTGATGTAATTGAGAGGTCAATCCATAGCCGCATGCTCACACAACACATTCATTTGTTAAGAAATCATGATAAGTGCATCAACGTCTCTGATATTTACAATCCATGCTTCTGCTACGCTGCTGCAAATATCATGAATCAACTAAAGCTTCCGCTACTCTGATGAGAAGAAATCATGATCCAGAATGTAAGCATGTTGGTCCAATGTCACAGCATCACATAATGTCAACACTACAAAGGAAGAGTCAGAGATTCATGGTAGCTGATGATCTCAAAGCTGGCTCAAAACTCATCATCACGTGGATCATTTAAAGACCTCCACTTGGATTAACCAAACATGCAAAACATGAAGAATCAAAGACTATGGGCTACTGAGCAAAGAACTTAATCAAGAATCCTAGAACAATCAAATGTAACATCTGTTTGTATTCATTGTAAGTTGAGGTGACCTCCCTTAGGGGGAGATTGTTAGGATTTAGAAAATCCAGTTGTTAAAGTTTCGGTCACCTCAAGTATATGTAATCGTTAGAAAGCTCGTAGTCGTAGTTATTTAATGTTAGTTAGTATTTAGTTAAGTAACACCGTGGAGGACGGACGGGTCTTTACCCACTGTATGCTTGATCCACAGCCCGTAGGAGGTGTATTTTGTAAGATACTATAAATACCCTCTACCTCCCAAGGTAGAGGGTTGGAGCTCATAATAAGATTTTTCTTTCTCCCACTAAGCTTCCTAAACCTCTAAACTTTCTCTCTCTAAAACCTTAAGCCATACGCCCCATTTATGCTATGGTTTCATGTGTTTGTGAAATCCAATATGTTACACAAGTAGAGAAGTCTTATCAGCAATTGATTCTCACATGATAATTATGGTACTTCACAATTGTTCGATTACTTGGACATACATGGTTTCACTGTATCCAATTCATCATCAACATACGTAGTGTATGATTCTGATTCATTGAAAACATCGGGGGGAAGAGAGTATAGGTGTTCATTGCTTCTTAGATATTATTGGTTTTTTTTAGAAAACCCGTTTCCCTTCATGAATTTCTTCAATCAGGGGGAAGAAATGAGACGACCTGTAGTGCAAATTTCTTAAGTTGGTGTTATCGTCTCACTTTCACAGAGTTATCGTGCATGAAGTTACCTAAATATGATGTTGTGATGCCTCACACAAGGTCATTTTATCAAGTAATTGCAGATTCACAGGTTACTATTATTCCGATAGACCGCAACATTCAGGGGGAAGTTGTTTCATTTCGTCTTTCGTGGTTTGTTTGATGTGAAGCATCTACATACGTGAGAAGATCTTGTTGATTTCTTTCATGTTACCCCCGAACGGATTTTCCGTAACAAGTCAGATTTACCTTGTGTGGTTTACTGCTTATCTACAAATTCCGCTGCGTACTAAAAATTTCAAAAGTTAGAAGAAATTTCTACTACATCAAAGTTTCGAATCTGCTGAAGATGGTTGTCAGTGTGGGGGGAAGTTGATTCAAACTTCACCAAAAAGAAGTGTGTGGAGAAGTTGCTAAGAGACATGCAGCATGATTTGGGGGGAAGTTAATCCAATTTATGCATATTACATCATTTGCCTACAAGTGAAGAAAATGGTTCTCAAGTCAAGGTACCAGAAGAAGACAAAGAGCATAACCTTTCATCATCCTCAGCACTTGAAGAGCTTATGAAGACCTTTCTTTATTTGTTTTCTATATATATGATAAATGTTGTAAATCCTTATGTCGTCCCATTTGGGGAAGATTGTTGGAATCGCTCCTAAGTCGTAAATGGAACGACATTGACGGGATTACATTTTCTATCCTTGTTAGCTAAAACACATGGGCTTGTTATGTCATATAGCCATAGTTGTAAGTGTTTAGCTATAAATACCCTCCTAGACTTTCCTAGGAGGGTGAGACTCTTTGTGTAACCTTTCATTTTCCTTATCAATAAACACTAGTTTCTCCCTTCTCTCTCTAGTTTCTCTCACTAACTTGAAGATGGTGTTCTTCCATCTTCCAAGACCTCCCGATTCACCAAATATTCCATAAAAACGATCCTAACAATTGAGGCAATGGTGTCTAGGTTTATGTCATCTCAAGAGGCTCGATTGACTAAGCTTGAAGTCGATTTCAAGCAACGACAAGGCGAGATGACAAAAAAACTCGACGCCCTCTTAAAAGCCTTCAATGACCGGGAAATTGGAGCACTCCCGAGTGACACTATAAAGAACCTAAAAGTAAATTCAGTTTCATCGACTTCATGTTCTTGCTCACCTTGGGAGAGTGCATATCCATGCCCTTCACACCCGAAAGTTCACCCGGTCAACGCCATCAACACGGTTCCAAGCGATCCCTCATGAGGTACCAAGGACCCGAACCTTTGGTCCAACCAACTCTTGAGAAACCCGTCAACCAAGAACCAAAACCGAATCTAGAAGAGGTGTACAAGGAACTCCACCAAGAAAAACCGGTTCTTGAAGTCTTGACTCATGCGCCTTATTATAATGCATTAAAATAAAAATATTTGCAAGAACTTAAATTAGGAGAACGTGGGTCCGCATTTGTACAAAATAAGTTACCTAAGAAGATAGATGATCTCGGGCTATTCATTCTTCCATTTAGACTTGGAAATTCCAAACCTTTCGACACTTTAGCCGACTTAGGATCAAGCATCAATCTTCTTTCGTTGTCCCTCCATAGAAACCTTAACCTAGGTAAGATAGAACCAACAGAAACCATCTTTGGTCTAGCGGACGGAAGTATGGCGTATCTGGTAGCGATAATAAAAGACATGGTAGTACACGTAGGTCAATTGACTCTTTTGGCAGATTTCCATGTGCTAGACATGAATAAAGACCCGACATGCCCATTGTTAGTAGGAAGAGGATTCTTAGCTACCGCTAGTGCCATAATTGATTGTAAGATTGTTAGAAATTAGAAATTTCCATGGTGAAGAGTCGGTCACCCCAAATATTATCTAGCATAAGATAGCTCATAGACTTGTAGTTATTTATGTTGTTTGGTAGTTAATTAGTTAATTAGTAGCGTAGATTAGTTTAGTGCAACACCGTGGAGGACGGACGGGTCTTTACCCACTGTATGCCTGATCCACAGTCCGAAGGAGGGCGTGTAGTATGTAACTATAAATACCCTCTACCTCCCAAGGTAGAGGGTTAGACCTTTCATTCATCTTAATCTAACCTTCTATGTTTTCTTCACTTTCTCTCTCTAGAAAGGCTCCCACTTTCTCTCTCTAAACTCTATACTATTCGACCCATTTTATATGTTATGATGTGTCTATGAAATCCAATATCTAACAATTGGTATCAAGAGCCATGGTTTTATCACTTATCTTTCATGTTCTTGGATTTCTAGTTGTTTTAATAAGGTTTTTGGGTTTGAATGAGTTTAGAGTATTTTGCATCATTTGGATCATCTCTAGTGTTAAAGTTTTGATTTTGATTGTACTTTTGTGTTTAGAATAATCATAAGTGTTTTGGTTTTGATTTGGAAGGCTTGAATCATCGTGCTTAGGTTGTTTTTGGATTGAAAAGTGGTGGTTTTTTGAATATTGGTACAAAGCGAGTTGAGTCTCGTAGTGATTTTCTTGGAAGGGAGTTGCTTGGAAGAGAGTTGAAAGCTAAAGCGAGTTGAGACTTGTAGTTGAGTTTCTTGGATGCGATTTGCTTCTTCATTAGAAGCGAGTTGGAATAAGCGACTTGGCTACTTAGCGAGTTGACTATTTATGCGACTTGATTATTAAGCGACTTGTTTCTTTAAGCGAGTTGATTGTGTAGCGAGTTGATACTAAAGAGAGTTGCCTATGCGAGTTGCTTAAGCGAGTTGCCTATGCGAGTTGTGTTTTATGCGACTTGTCTATTAAATTAAATCGTTTATGCGAGAGAGTTGTGTTGCCAGCGACTTGTCTATTAAGCGAGTTGTCATCTTATGCGAGTTGTACCTTAAGCGAGTTGTCATTTAAGCGAGTTGTCTTGGAAGCGAGTTGTCCTGGATGCGAGTTGATTGAAGCGGTTTGACCAAAAGTTGACTTTTTACGGCAAAACTTCAAACGGCCATAACTTTTGAACCGTAACTCCGTTTTCAGCGAAATACCAGTCAAAACTAGTGGAACAGGCTGAATATGGTGAGGATTCACCGCAAAGCCGTGAAACAAATTTTTTGAGGCCCAAATCGCCTCCGGAAGGAAGTTATTGAGCTTTTTAAGTTTTTGGACCTAAATTTCTCCGTAAAATCGTGCATCAACCTACCCAAATCTCGACCAAACAACATCT
The DNA here is from genome assembly GCA_910596185.1 of Chrysanthemum makinoi. Taxonomy (NCBI): domain Eukaryota; kingdom Viridiplantae; phylum Streptophyta; class Magnoliopsida; order Asterales; family Asteraceae; genus Chrysanthemum; species Chrysanthemum makinoi. The sequence goes on from OU343220.1 coordinate 138,243,758, forward strand.
CTTCCAATCCTACAAACAATCATAAGTCCTAAAACACAATTTTCTATCATTGTGACAATCCATCAGTCATCTTAACACGTTCCATTGGTCATTGCTTAACGGTTTGGTCTTGATTTTAGTAAAATCCTGCGAAAGATTCTATTTCTCGGTTTAAATCATAGACTTGTAAAATCCCGTGCGTTCTACCGCATCATGTCTTACTCTACTGACCCAGTGATTTCGAGAAGTAAACTTAAGCTGTATGATGATGTGGACAACAATGATAATGTATGCTATACGATCGATTAAAGATGATTGAATTAAGCAATGGGGATGTGAGATCTCCGTGTTCAGAATCTAAAGAGAGAGAATTGCACCAATTTAGGCTACAAAATGCCATGCTAATGGAAAGTAACATTGAACCTTATCAGCTACTTCATTCTCACCTCATGCACTTTTGTCCACAATTAGGGATCGAACATATAGTGCCATATTCCGTCAGGATTTACCTACACTGACTAGAAACTTGCTATTGAACTTAGAACAATTGGAACAACAACTTGATAAAGAAAAGGTTCAAAAGGATAGTTCCAGTCTTTGCTTCATGTGATCCACAAACAATTTCACCATTCATCAATGGGAATATTCATCAGATTATGATCAAGACATGACTGAAGTGTCTTTCAAAAACACACCTGAATGGAATGGATTAGCGTGTTCATAGAGACACTTATCCATCTCATGGATAATTTGGAGAAGTATATTGAGGAAGTTACTCGAGCAGATGAAAAAGTGGATGAGTGTGGTGCGGTTGAGATTGTTGTGATAAGTTGGGTAATGTATCTTTGAAGAATCGGGTGTTGAATCACGAGAATGTCGAGACGACAAATAATGATAAGTCGGGTAAAGCACCGGATGATGGATCAGTTGACACTTGAATACAGAGGCTCGAGATAGATAAGCTTGACACGACCAGCGGTCCGTGACTCTTGTTACACATGATGTGGATGCGGATATCGGACGAAATTGAGCAGGTGTCATGTAATGAGGTGCCCTTCTGTTTCAACACAAATGCATCGCTAAAGTACTTAAACAAACTGATCATGATCTGAACATGACTTTGATAAATCTTCTCTTAATGGCGAGGCTGAGTCGAGATTAAGTGTTTCAATACAAAAGATATGGTTGATAAAAAGGCTTTTGATGAACTTTCAAACAAATTCTCAAATCTTGAAAACCATTGCATTTCACTTGAAATTGCGATACAGAGTAAAGAAGAAAGTTTTCAACTTAACAAACCATGTAAAAATCCGAACTTCCGAATTCCGTGAACTTCTTGAAATTAACACTTTGAAAGCTCAGCTTCAAGACAAAGACTCAACCATTTACAATCGAAGAAACATATTTATGTCTTGAATGTGAAAAGTAATTTAGTCATGAATACACAAGACATTGATGCTACTATAACAAGAAATAATGAACTGTCAATTTATGTGGCTAAATTACTAAAGGAACATGAGTCTTTGAGAAAGCATCACATAGAACTAAGTGACTCTGTCAAAGAAGCTAGAACTAAGTCAATGGAACAAACAAACCCTTTGATAAAATTGATGATCTCAAAGCTCAACTTCGGAAAAGAGTTTAGCCATTTTGCTTTAAAAATGAGCTCAGATAAACAACAGGGAATAGTGTGAACACTAAGTTTTCAAAACCATCAAACTTGGGAAACGGTTATTAGACAACCGAATCGTTTAGATCTCGAACGACCAAAATTTTCTAAAACGCGTTTTGCCTCCCAAGTTGATGCGAAACAAGTTTTGACAAAACCAGACACTTCACCTCACTTGCCTAGGAAAATTGATATGAATGACTTGTATAAGAACTATTATCTTGAAATGGATAGAAAGAAGCCAGAATCGTAAAGACGGAATTTTAGGTGTAAGACCTAGGATGATGAATTCTTCAAGATTTCAAGGCACTGCTAGTAGTTCTAAACCATTACCTACGAACACTAATCTAAAGACTAGGGATTGGCGTACATCTAAGAGTAGTTACGTTTTGATTAAAGCTATTCCCATAGCGAGATCACTCTAAAAATCTAGATCTATTTCTGAATCCAAACAAGCTGTTTGCTCAAAGTGCCTGAAATGTATCTTTAATGCTAATCATGATAAATGTTTCACAAAATCCCGAAGAAAGTAAATGCTCATGCAATGGTACAAACTGTTAAGTCTAGGATTTACACTAAGTCATCCACAGTGCATATGAAGCAAATGAAACCAAAAGCTTCACCTAGATGGTTACCAACTGCTAAATCTTTGGAAACTAGGAATAAGGATAAGTCTCTCACTATGCATAAGAAGCCTAACAATCCTAGACCTTGCCATAAGTGGATACCATCGGTAGAATTTTAGGATGCTGGACTTAGGTGGATACCTACAGGAAATATGTTTACCAATGGCATTCTCAATGTTGACCGTGAAACCCCAAAGGGTTTGGATACGATGGCACTAACCATAATATATGCAATCAAGTTTGTAATATTAGTGCGGTAGTCCTTACTCATTCTGAGATACCGATCCTTCAATACATGGACTGGCTTAAAGTATGGATAACCAAAGGATTGATATCTCATAACTCACGGGTTCAAGTTACTCAACATTGATATTCAATCGGCTATGACGTCTGTTCAGTTCAGTTCAGGCCTCGTACTTCAGCATTATGGCGTCTGCAGATAACATTTCAGGCCCCGTTCCTCAAAGAAAGAAAGGTGCGCCAGTCGCTTTATCTTCAGAAGAAGAGAAATCTTCATGTTTATGACCATTCTCATCGACATTCTTCATCAACATGCTTCATGCTTTTTCCATGCGCTTCAGTCATCAAGTAAACCGGGCTACTGATAATTACTCTTATTCCACTTGCTCAATATAATGAAGATGGCGACATCATGTGCTAATTTTTCGGGGGAGAAGTGTGAATAGAATACATTTGGATGATAATCACTTGTTTAATCAAGAATGGCATCTCCATATGCAATTCTTGAGGGGGAGAAAAAGTGTGAATTTTTTGCATGGTTGATTGATATTTGAGAATATATGGTCAAACGGCTCTAACTCATGTAAACCGGACTCTTCTTATCGGATCATCTTCACATGTAGTTTCTTCTAAGATCCGTTGGTTGACACCTTCCACGGGTGATATGATTAAATGACAAAGTGCTTCTAGTTCTTTGGGCTGATTTCTTTGATGAACATCTTTCTGTTCTTGTTTGATTGGGAGGGATTTGAATTAAGGGGATTTGCTATTTACAAGTTAACGGGAATGCCTTTGGTGTGAATAAGATGTTAACTGTCTATTTCCCATTGGACAATCTTGAAGAAGTTAGTCTCTGATCTAATCTACATTTTCGCTACATGATCAGAAGACTAAAGACAATTGCATTTGATGATCTAAAGACTTACTCTTAATCGGTGAAGAACGCTTGAAAATCTTCATGCAGTTTAGGGGAGAGCACTAATTGGGGAGATTGAAGAGCCAAAATTTAGACTTGTTCATATTTAGCAATGATTCATTGCTTGATTTTTGATGACACTCCTCCTACGCCTAAAGCTTCAATTACTAAGGATAACTGGGATTCATTGTTTTTCAAAGATATGTTTGATGAGTACTTCCAACCTCTAACGAATGTTGATCATCCAGCTTCTGAAGCTTTTGCTCCAGTTTCTACTGACTCAACTAGTTCACCATCTAAGAAGTACTTCTTAGAACTCTCAAGAAACCTTATCTCTAGTTACTTCACAAGGCGTTGATAATGACTATCATGATATTGTAGTTGCACTACTGAATAATGATCCGCTCTTTGGTATTCATTTGCCAAAATCTTCACGGATTATTGTTCATGAATAATGATCCGCTCTTTGGTATTCCTTTGCCAAATCTTAACGGATTATTGTTTCTCTATTTATTACTGCTATAAATCAACCACATAAACATTAAGGAAAATGACTTCCTCATCCGCTAGAAGACATTTTAGTAAATCTTCGGTCGGTTTCTACATGTATACCTTAAGGAAGAATGCATTGATGTTGAGGAATCATTTGCTCCGGTTCATTGATTGGGTCAATGTTCATCCGATTGTATGTTTATTCAAGTGTTGGACATTTGACACAAGTTGATTACTTAGAAGTTACTCTTTTATCACTTATTTGAGGTTGAAGTTGACATTCACAAAGGCTTGTTCTTATTTGATAACTTGCTCGGGCTTAAGAATTTGAGTTGAAGTCTTGGGTTATCTAGTTACCAACAGTCGAGGTGGATGGTTGAAGACCTGGTTAACTATCACTATTAGGAGTTACTTTGTTTTATTCTCACACACGCATATTCGGTGTGGATAATCGTAAGAGGTGTTAATGTCTCATACTTTGCTTGAGTAGTGAGTACTTAGAAATTTGCTTGAAGCATAAATTCTCGACACCGTTTTCCTTTATTAAGTGCAAGCTTAAGATACAAATGTGGTGACTTCAGTTTCAAGTTTGGTATATAGGGTATTCTTCATCAGTGGTCACTTCAAATTGTCTACATATGGGTTGATAAAGATAGTCAGAGAGAATTCCCGTTGCAGTTGATTCTCACAGGATTCATTTGGGCTATTTGAGTTCTTCTCACAAGATTTCGAGTTTTTAGGTATATTATGTTTTGCTGAATCGGGGTATCAAAACCGCCAAGGGGAAGGAGACATATATCTAAAAGCACAACGGTACATGATGAACTTAACACTTCTACGATTGAAGTTATCCCGAAAGACAATGGTCATAACCGTAGAAACTCGGTGTTTAACTCGTAGCCTTTGGTGTTTTATTCCAACTAATTGGAGGAAATGGTCTCTGGATACTTTTGGTATGTGTTACCAGCGTTGAGTTAGAAGAAATGTGAAAAGAATATTTGGTTCGTGAGATGATATTGCATATCGACATCTTCCATATGATTTATGATAAAGTGCTTCCGGTTTATGCTTCATGTACACAATGTAATGATGATTCGATGAGATCGCTTGTCGGAGATATATGTGTGTACATCAGGTCGGACAACATATTCACATGATCGAGCTTATCAGGTTATTCTAGAGTTGACATCCACAGAGGAGATCAGTGATTCAACCAGTTAGTGTGATGTTGTTGTCGCTACTCTGGTTGGGTACTTGTGTACATTATGGGCTGATTGGTTATATGGAAGATAACGGAATGCATTTGGTAAAAATGAAGATGTTGATGTATGTTCCCCGCATAAGACAACGGTCAATCTCGAAGAGTAAGGTGTACATCGAGGACACAACAAAGTTCATGTGATCGGTCTTCATCAGTTATTCCGGATTTGATAACCGCTAGAGCGATCAATGTCTTAACCTTGTTACCCTCGGTGTTCTCATGATTCTTCGGGGTGCTGAGCTTCATTCAATGAGACTGTTTCTCTTCTCATTCTTCTTCTTGGGAAAATGGTCTTTATTCGAAGGTTGATGGTATGAAGGGAAGCTACCAAAGTCTCACTTTCTGCAGGCTCAATTTCTGACATCCATTCAAGAGTCTCAAAAGCTTTGGTGGTGGAAGTTTATGAGATGACAAATTCTATCTTCTACGACGTGCTGCTCGATATCCTTATCTCGGTACTCGTATCATCATCATCTTAAACTATATCATCTAAAACTATATGTGTATATATTTTTTGAAAAACCAAATACAAAAATATAAAACCATCAAAAAGAAAATAGAAAAATATAAAACCGTAAAAAACCCAAAAAAAAATCATAAATTTTGAAAATTCCAAAAATATTGTTTTCTCTAGACATGTCTTCTGGTATCGATAACATCTACGGTCTTAGAAATGTCATTCAATAATGGCACGGGACCATAGATGAAGTTCGAGCAGGAGGTGTAAATATTCTTTTTTCCAAAACATGCATGTACAAACTATGGCTTACTGATTATTTCAGACTGTAACCCGTGCTTTAAACAATGGTTTGCTATTATTTCAGATAGCAACCCGTTCTTCTTAAAGGAAGAAAGTGTTGCGCTAAACCTATTTTCAAAATATTTCGTGCACTTATCCTAAAACAAAACAAGGAAAGTATGTCGAGGGCTATTTGTTCCTACACAAATATTTTTCCGTCTAAAATTCTTCAGAAAAATATTTGGTGTTTTCAAAAATGGCGGTAAATGAGTTGCTTTAAAAACAATCAGATTCAGAGATTTTTTAAAATTTGCAAACTCAATTAATGACTTCAGCGCTTTTAAACTTTTCATAAAATGAGTCATGGATTGAGAGGGATAATGTTTTTCAAATCTACATTATCTAACGGGCTTTCTTAATTATCCTAATATGCTTAATTAAAAATGATGTTAACCTATGTTGAAGGACTAGGTGCCTAGGATATGATTTCTAGGATTAGATGATTAGAGTTTGATGAACACATTATTCCCATACATTTATATGATCTGATTGATATGTTGAATTGACTTTTATTAGTCGATTGTTGTTTGGGTGTTGTCGACCACCATATATCTGTATGTGTGTTCACTAACGTATGCAGGTAACTTGTTATAAGAATGTTCCCGATCAGGATCCCACATAATATGATGTTTGGATGCCGAAAGGAAAGGGTAACCAGATCTTGGGTTGACAAATGAAGAAACGGAGCTTAATTGGACTTCCATGAAAAGTTGGCATAAATGCAATGTAAGAGGTCTTACTGCATCAGCAGATGGTTTTCTTCTAAGTGATTGAAGAATTGGAGCTTAATTTGACCTCAGTTGGCATTCAAAATGCAACGTAAGAAGAAGTCTTACTGCTTCAGCAGACGGTTTTTCTTCCAAGCCCTACAGCATCAACATAAGCTTCTCAACCACCTAACGTATCTTTGTGCAGGATACCATTTTTAACAATTTTTGAAATTTGAATAAATTTTTTTGAAAATGGAAAATATTGTTTTTGAAAATAAATTGGACTAAATTTTGAAAATCACCGGACTTCATTTTATCAAAATTTAAGTCACTCAATTATCGACTTCGGTCATCGATTGAGGGGGAGAGTGCTTTAATTTAAAATATTTTCAAACAATATATCATCAAAAGAGAGTTTGTTGTATGTGGTGATCTAAAATTTAATGTTATGTCATGGTATGATTTTTCTTTTGAATCAAGGTCTTTCAAAATGAAATTTTTTCTGTTCTTGTTTCATTGTGAAATTGTTTTGTTTTACTTAAAAGATCTCTTAAAAACAATCATACATGACACTAACAATCTTAAATGTATAAATCTGTTACTTATTAATCATTTTTCAAAATTAAATTTTGCCACGTCTTTCCCTAAAACTTTTCTAAATAATTTAAATCAGATGGGATCACAAATCTCAAGTGGTTTGATATTTTTGATCAAGGGAGAGATCGTGATTTAAATCTCAAATCTGTTTTTATGGAATTGGTTTTAGTCCTTCAAAGGCACTCCTGCCTCCATGTGCCAAACGATTTCAAATACACAATGCACATGTTGAGGAGGAGGATTTATCCAAAAACCAGATGAGTATTTAAACAAGGCCACATTTTCTCCCATGTTTGCTAAACCTAATTAAATCACTTGGGATCCAAAATCTCAAAGGGTTTGATATTTTTGATCGGGGGAGAATTTGTGATTTAATAATGAAATTTGATAAAAGGTGATCGTTTTGATTCAATTGTGTAGGCTGCTCTCTCATATGTGCTAAACTCTTTCGAATCTTGAAGCACATATTGAAGGGGAGCATTTTAAAGGAAAATAAACTATCGAGGTACAAAAGCTTTTATGTTTTAACATAAAGTACCTTGATTGAGTTTTCAAATGGTTTTCTTAATGAATTTTGTGATTGTGGATATACTTCAAAAGAACTCTTGCCTCTATGTGATAAAATGATTTTAAATATCCTATGCACATATTGAGGGGGGAAATTTTACCAAGAAAATCAAATGGCTTTTTCGTATGAAAATTGTGATCAAAGAAAATATTTCAAAGTCCTCTTGCCTCCATGTGCCAAACAATTTCTAAATCACACGCACATGTTGAGGGGGAGGTTTTCTAAATGATCAAAACTATTAAGGTACAAAATGCTTTGATCTCGTATCACAAGTACCTTGATTGTTTTTCCAAATGATTTTTCAATTGGTTTCGAGAAGGAATGAACTGTACCAAAAGACCGACCAATTTACTTTATGTATGGTGTTATAAGGATGGTGAGGTTAGTTATTCGTTCCCACGATCCGCTAGAACCGGAGGGATCTACCCAGGGACAATCCACTAGATAGTGTAGAGTATTTAGGTATAAAAAAAAAAAAAAATATGAGATATGGGAAGAGTGGGAGGATAGAGCTAGAACTAGAATAAACCCAACAAGGTTCTAGTAATGAAGTCTCGCTAAGCACTAAAGGGGTTGAAGAATGAAAAAGAAATGAATGTGAAAAAGGGTGAAAAGAAATAGCCCTCCAATAATTCAACCTTAGGGCGAAACCGGTTCAATACATATGCTACTGGTTGTTACTAAGGTAACACCGGTATTGAAGACAAGACGCGTCATGGACAGTGGCCGATGCACTAAACTTCCCAAAACTACTCAAGTTCCTCTTAAAAGGGCTTGTTTCATTCTCACGGGGAACCGACATTATCTATCGACTTTCTCTTAGAGATTGTTGATATTGAAGATGGAGACCCTCTCCCTAGTCTCTGGCATAGGAAACCAAATGTGCACAATCGAGTCTAGAGCCAAGATATCATCCACAATATCTCATTAGTACACTAAATTCTTGAAGACTTGCTGTTTCACACAATGTGGAAAGTAAGAATATATTAAGAGTCCTAGCATTATCCTTGTGGTATTGCCAGAACATCCGAGTGACATGTAAAATATTCACAATGAAGATGGAAATCCTTCTAGAGCCAACATCAAACAAGCTCTTGTTGGGTGACATGTGAGATCTTCTCATAAGATCAAACTTGTGACAATTGGATAGAAACGATGGGGAGATTCAATCTTTGAATCAACTTGGTCCGTGAATGAAAT